>VZRS01002229.1:0-115430 GCA_013398055.1 Ifrita kowaldi | reverse complement strand
GGCCGCTGCCGCAGCCGCTGTGCCCGGGCATCCCCGCCGCTCCCGCCCTGCATACCGCCGGCTATGGATGCGCGGGCCCGCGCCAAGCGCTACGAGAAGCTCGACTTCCTTGGGGAGGGGCAGGTGAGCGACCGCGGCCCTGGGGCTGCAGCAGCCCGGCTGGGCCCGGCTCCTCGCGGCGGGAGAGGGGTGCAGGGGGGAGCCGGGCGGTGCCCACCCCGGGCCTGAGCAGGGCTCGGCGGCCTCTCCCTCGCACGGCCCGTCAGCCCCTGCTCACGACAGCATCTCTCTCTGTCCCCAGTTCGCCACCGTCTATAAAGCCAAGGACAAGACGAACAGCCGAATCGTGGCTATTAAGAAGGTGAGTGTCAGAATGTCTTCTCAGTGTGTCACCAAGTGTGTGGTTGCTCTTGACCTACCTAACGACTTTTTTTTTGTTTTGTGTTTTTTCGTTTTTTACTGACTTGATGGGAAATGGGGTAATACACGTTTTTGTTTCTAAAGAATTTTGATTAAATGGTCTGGTTCACTTGTCTGTAATGCCCACCCACCACAGAAGAGGGAGTGGCTTTGCTGTGTTTCTGAGTTTCTGAAGGGTTGTATGTCTGTGACTTGAATTCCTGGTTATTTTTTAGGTTTATTCAACAAACAAACCAACACACACACATTTCCAAACTGCAGACTTTACTATACCGTTATAGTGGTGGTCTTTTTTCTTTTATTTTAATTCTTTCCTGCTGCTGTGCCCAATTTCCTTCAGTCCAGAATGTTACCCCTTATCAAGTTCCTTAAAATTTATAGAATTGCAGAATATACTAAGTTGGAAGGGACCCATCAAAATCATCAAGTCCAACTCTCATCCCTATGCAGGACAACACAAGAATCACACCATGTGCCTGAGAAAATTGTCCAAACACCTCTTGAATACAGGCTTGGTGCCTGGACTGCTTCCCTGGGAAGCCTGTTCCAGTGCCCAGCTCCTCTGGATGAAGAACCCTTTCCTAATATCCAGCCTCAATCTCTCCTAAATCAGCTTCATGCTGTTACCTCAGGTCCTGTCATTTTTAGACAAATGGTTTCCTGAATAATTGAGTTAGCAAAGCCTTGTTTCCTGCAGCTTTGTCCATTGAGATTGGCATGTCATGTTGATTCCTTTCCTAATAAATACTGAAATGGCAACCAACATCTCTATAATCTTCCCATATCACCTGACCTTGCTTCCACTGGGCATACACCTTGCTTTTTTACCTTATATTCAAGAGGGCATTGCTGTTCAGCCAAGAAGTTGGCCTTCTACCTCATCTGCTTGACTTCTGGGACATTTGGGAATTTCCTGCTCTTGTGCCCTTAGGAGGTGATGCTTAAAAAGTGGCCAGCACTGATGGATCCCAGCACCTGCAAAAATGTTTTCCCAGGGGACTTATTAATTAATTCCCTCAGCAGCCTGAAGTCTGCTCTTCTCGTGTCCAAGGCTGAAGTTTTGCTGGCACTTCCCTCCTGTCAACAGAGATTTTAAACTCAATGGCTTTGTGGTTGCTGTGGCCAAGATAGCCCCAGTTTCCACTTTGCTCAGGAGATTCTCTCTGTTGACAAGCGGCAGATTAGAAATGGCATCTTCCTGAGTCAGTTCCCTTAGGACCTGTTCCACAAAGTTGTCCAGGATTTTTAGGAGTCTTCTGGCCCGGGCTGTACCAGTTGGGTGATGCTTCCAGTTGATTTCTGGCAAGTTGAAGTCCCCCATAAGGACAAGGGCAGTTGACTTGGAAGCATCCCTTAGTGGCTCAAAGAATAGTCCATCAACTTCATCGTCCTGGCTGGGAGGTCTATAGCAGACTCCCACAATGACATCCACGTTATTTGTTTGTTCCTGGTTCCTGTCCACAGACTCTCAACTGTGCCATTGCCAGCTGTGAGTTCCATACATTCCAGCCCTTCCATTACATTTGATGCCACCCCCCTGCCTCTTCTGCCCTGTGTACGTCTCCTGAAGAGCCTGTAGCTTCCCCACAGGGCACTCCAGTCACAGGACTCATCCCACCAGGCCTCATTTAAGTCAAAGGTATCAAATCTCTGGGACTGAGGCAAAGCTTTGAGCTCCTCTTGTTAGTTCCTCATGCTGCATGCATTGGTGTAGAAACATTTCAGGAGTTGTGCTCTGTAGCCAGCACCGCATGGAGCAGACAGAGGTAGCCCATTAGTGTTCGTTTCCCCAAGTTGCGACACGCCGTCCCGCTGATCATCACTGGCGAGCCTGGTATTTTCCTTTTCCCCCTCCCAAGCCAGTTTAAAGCTCTGTCAATGAGCCCCACTAGCTCCTGTGCTAGAGCTCTTTTTCCCCTCTGAGAAAGTTGCAACCCATCAGGTGTCAGTGGAACAGGTGTTAAATCATTCCACGGTCAAAGAACCTGAAGGTTTTCTGATAAAACCAACCTCAGAGCCACATGTCAATCTTTTCAATCTGCCTATTCCTATCAATACTATTTCTTGTTACCAGAAGGATTAAGGAAATCACTACCTGTGCTCCATATCCCTCTATCGATTGCCCTCGGGTCCTGAAGTCTCTTTTGAGTGCCCTCAGTCTTTTATTTGTTATAGTGAACAATAATGACTAGTAATCAGAGGGCCTTACTAGACTGGAGAGTTTCAGTAATGTTCCTTATCCAGAATGATAGATTTTTGATAAAATATGACAAAAGTGATCTTGGATCTCCAACATGGTTGTTTGCCTACAAATGATGAAAATGTTTACATTGTCGTGAAGTGTTTCACTTGTTACTGTCTGAAGGGGTTGCAGGAAGTTTTTGTATTAAAAATGGATCTTCAGCTTTTCTTTTGTGAGGGATGAAAAATGCATGTTACAGCAGTTTCTTTAGTTAAAGACTCTGCTCAAGGAGGTGAATTGTGTCAATAGTAAGTAATTTTGTTTAATGCAGTAATCCCTTTTAGCATTGCAAGACTTCTCTTGTATGGTTGGTACTGGTAGCAGCTGTGGTGAAAAGCATTTTTTATTGTATCAGAATATTTTCTTAACTTTTATCACCTGGAGATATCTAAGGTAGGATTCTGGACTTGAAATTTCAGGGCGTTATATGATTGAGACAAAAGGATTTTAAGCCAGCCCAAGTTTACAGCCTATGCTAATTTTACTAGAATCATTCTAAGATAACTGTCAATTACTTAGCTCTCATGTCTCCCTGAGGATAAACTCATTAGTGATGTAATAAAGCTTTGTGGCTACAAAGCAGTTTATGCTGTCAGTTTGCGTTATGACTGTTTTCGGTACCATCATGGCTATTTTTTGTAAAAACTAGTGCTGTAGAGACAGTTACTTTTATAAGGGGGAGAAAAACCCCAACTAAAACCAACCTAGCTGGTGAAGTGCTTCATTATACTAAAATTTATTCTGTTGTAGATGAGCAATACTAAAAAATGTATTCCCCAACACCTTAATCTTACTTAACATGAAATATTTATTTTCAGATTAAACTGGGGCATAGATCAGAAGCCAAAGATGGTGAGTTTTAAAACAAATTCATGTTGTACAAGCTGTGCTTTGTTTGCTTTGGTTTTGTAAATCGATACAGTAATTTCCCATAACATACCTTGGCTGAGAAAATTGAACTCAATGCCCACAGTAAGGCTTAGTAGAGGTTTGCTGCACAAACTTCAGGGACAGCCAAAAGCAGCATAGATACCTGCATGCATGGTGTATATCTAAATATGAGTATATAACTTCTCAATTTTAATGGAATTCAAACATGAATATAGCATAGAATAATATAATAATAACAACAGCACTGAGTTTAGAATACCTTTTAGTATCAATACATCTCTGTGCCTTAAATATTTAAGACAAGTAAGAGTATTTTTGTCCATTTTCAGATGTTTCCTTTGTTCTATTTTTGTGATGTATGCTGAGGCAAAAGTTTATTAAAAACAATATCGGAACTCTTGTCTCTGTGTAAATTTTTTTTAATGCTCAGCACTGTAGAGCATGTGCTCTGACCAGCCACATGCCTCTAGGCATGGATATGGCAAATTGAAACTGAGTAATCTTGGTCTTGTCCTAAAGCCTTTGTGGCGCAGCAGAATTTTGTTTGTGCACAGACTGCTGTCCTTCAGGAATCCTGCATCAGGTTACCAGCTTTCCAGTGAAGAGTCTTTGCTATCAACTCTCCAGTTCCTTTCTTTTAAAGAGAAGCTGATCACTCATCCCAGAGTCTCACAATTGACTGCCTGAGAGTCATGATCCACATTGCCTTCCGTGGCCTAATGTCCCTTACGGACAGTCATTACTTTGGGCCTCTACCATGTCTAGCTGTAAATGAAAGATATTATTAAAAATGATGATCATGTTGCCTTTCCTTGTGTTACCTCACAACATGGCATGCTTTTTTGTTTTCATATAAGGCTGTGCCCACCCAAAAGCAGCCATTGTTAATTTGATTCCAAAACAGATAATTAAAACAGGCAAAGCAGGAATGTAAAGTAATCCATGTAGCTTTGCCCAAAACTTTGCTAGTCTTAGCATTGAATCATATCCCAGGTTTTTGGAGAACACTGTTTTTCAGTTCATGTGCAGCTGCAGCTTCCTGCATGATATACCACAGAACCATTTGCTTACCGGTCCATTTTCATATACCACACACTAGCATTTTTGAAGGAGGAATTGGTACCCTGCAAGAATCATGGTTTGATATTAGTGCCATCAGTGTGACTGCTGAAGGGCACTATTTGCTCCCTGTTGGCCCCTGACTTTTCCTCTATAAAATCTGCTTGTGAAAAGATTCGAACAAGAGTGAGCAGGTTTTGGTCACACTCTCTTTTATGCCTTACGTATGCTACAGCATGATTGTAGAAAAACATGTGCCTTGCATTATTAGATAGCACTATGTCAAAAAGAAAAAATATTTATTCGTGAGGTTTGACAGTATGCCTCCCTCTGGAAGTAAGACATGTTGAAGAACTGATGTTTGCAAGACGAAACTTTTCTTTAAAATTAAAGCAAGCCTTCCAATACCCTGAAAAAGGTGATTTTTTTTTTTGCTAGGCCTTCCCTTTTTGCCAAAATACAGACATGTTGCTTCATAATTAAACCTTATTACTGTGGTGTAAAGTAGATCTGCTGTGGAAGAAAGTGTTCCACCACTTTTATTCTGCAGTAATTTGCTTAGTTATGGTAATGTACTTGTTATTTAACAAATTGTTGAGTGTTAAGAATGTAATTTGTAGTAGTAAATAGTGTGTGAGTAGCAGAATGACAGGTTTATTTGGAGCTTAATTCAGAGTTTTTAGTTTTGTTCTTTCATCTTTTTTTCTTCTTTCCATCAATGTAGGAATCAATAGGACAGCCCTCAGGGAGATAAAACTGTTACAGGAGCTAAGCCACCCAAATATTATTGGTGTAAGTAAAATAAATGCTAGTTCTAGAATCAGTCTTCAAATACTTTCGGTAGTTCAACAATTGTTACGGCAAAATGCCTATTTCAGTAACAAAGGCAAAGTATTTTTTTTTTAATCCTTTTAGTTTTTAGCCTCAGGCTACGTATACATTAATGATGGGAAGAATTGTGGAAATTTAGATTACTTGATTTTGCATCTCTGATAGAATTGCAAATGAACATATGCTGAATTTACCTGATTGTTTGCTTCATATGGAACTGGTGACAGTGAAAAAGCAGGCTTTTTAAGCAACGGTAAAGGGGAAGTCATGTGGCTTATTAGGTTTTAGTGCACAGATGTGATGTTTAAAATCTCTGTTGGAAGGAGTAAAACCCGCATCTTTTCAGTTTCAGTTGCATTTTGGTAGACTTACACCTACAGATACCCAGCTAAAGACGTTTTAAAGTTAGCTCATAGTGGTAGTTAGAAAGTCTGTCAAATATGATCAAGTAGACCAAATACGAATTTTCCGTATACTTTTCAAAGTGGAAATATTGTTCTCTTCTGGGTTGTGAACTTACTTTTCAAAGTGGTTGCTTTAGCTATCGAGGTTAGCAAATATGCAGAGAAGGACAACTAAAATGGCAAAGGGATGGAGCATATTCTTTTTGAAAAAGTGAGGAATTCATCACTTTGAAGAGGGATAGGTTGGGAATGGGGAGGTCTACAAAACCAAGGTGATAGGTGGTGTCATGCAGAACTGATACTTCCAAACCCCATTGTACTAGAAATAAGAGATGTGTTTAAAACCTATTGGCAGCAGGAGTGCAACCTGTACTGCTTCACTCAGTGTGTAATGAATTTCTAGGATGTGTTGCCATGGGCAATGTAGAAGAAAATTGCATCAACAGTTCAAAGAGGAGTTAGACAAATTTGTGATCAGCAGTTCCATAAGCAGATTCTAAAACCAATAGACAATGTTGTGTCCCTCTTAGTAGTCCTTACACTCCCAAAATCCACAATGGTTTTGTAAGGGGTACTTAAAGTCACTGGTGTTACGAACTGTTCAAATGAATATCTTGCAATTTGCCAATTCACGTGGTCATCACACTGAGCCTAAGGAATGAGCTGCACCAGGGAGGACATACCCTACTCATCTTGAAGGAAGACTACCAGGCTTGCTTTCACTCAGCATCACGCTTGTGTTATCTCAAATTAGAAACTGATTCTGTCATTACACAGCTTCATCTTGAGAAAGGGCTGTTTGGATGCTCTCCGAAGAGTTTTATTTATCTTGGAAAGCTAGCTACAAAAATGGATATACACCTAAAAATACCTGACATTAATAAGCCTAACACTTAGAATTTCTAAATACTGTATGCTTACAGGAAGCAAATACATGGACCCGAATCCATGGGCAAACTTAGACTGGTCTTAGTAAAGGGTAGGAGTTTTGTAGAACAGTGAAGTTTTGAAGATAGGGTGTGCATTACATTATCTGTCGTAGTTAACATGATAAAGTTAATTCTTTCTCTTTTTTCCTATCTCCAGGAAGGAAGGGCGATTATGTAAAATGTTATTTCCATACTTAATGGGGATTTTTTCTGGTTTGGAAATTGAGTTAAGAAGCTAAACTGAGTAAGAATTTTTGTGTTACAAGTCAAAAAGCTTAAACCAGTTCTCAATATGCTGAAAATCCCCATACAGACTACAATGGTGTTGAATTCAGAAAACTGGAAGAATCAGAGCATGCTTAATCATAATGCATTTTGTTTTGCAGCTTATTGATGCATTTGGACACAAGTCCAATATTAGTTTGGTGTTTGATTTTATGGAAACAGATCTAGAGGTAAGATTTTTAAAGATTTTTTTAATTTCAGTATCTTAAGATGGTTTGTGAAAGTGCTGCTTTAACAAGCTTATATTTGCCTGTATTAGAAAGGTGGCTTTTATTATGTCAGTTGATGAAGATCATGTCTTGAAAGTAGCTTGAGTAATTTCAGTTTTTATGAGTTTTTATTTGATTAATTTCTTTACTTTTAAATACCTGTCAGTATGATCTTAAAGAAAAAAATTGTGTTTACTATGTTAGTTTTCTGGAACTCCAGTCAGTGTAGAACCTCTGTCACAGATCATTGCTTCTGGAAGGGAATTGATAAGCATAATATCAGACATGTTCAGGTAAGTGTGACACTAAAATATACCAAGACATGAGCTGGTAGAAAAATCACAGGCACTTAAAACATTTTTTCGAATGTAGCAATGCTAGGTAATTGCAAATCAGTACCTTACAGATACAGGCTTGCTGAAATTTGGATGAATGCAAGACTTGAGAAGGTTAGGTCAGATTTTTGCTAATGAAAGTTAGTAATGGGTAGACTTTTAGAGGATTCATTCTGTTGACGTAGTAGCTATGCAGCGTTTCGAGATGAAGAAGACTGGTGTACAAAGAAAAACAAAATACTCTTGTACTACTGATGCTGTGGTCTCTGATGATGTGCCGTCTTTAAACTGTATTGTGGTGTCACTCAAGCTGCCACTGAGACTGTTGTGATTAATCATATGCTGCATATGTGAAATTTGTGTGGTCTTAGCTCTTCTGTAACTCAAACAACTTATGAAAGACTATTACTGAACAGGACAGTATTATTAACAAACAAGCTTTGGGGTGTTTGCATAGAATTTTAATGTTAAAAATCAAAGAATGTAGAAAACTTAGGTAGATTTTTTAAAAATACAGTAAAATGGCCATAACTTCTGGTCTTTTTGGAAATAGAAGAGGAAACCATTGTATTTACAAAGATGAGTTGCTTAGGTTGCAAAGAGAAAGAATAAGTGGAAACATCATTTCAAGTTTACTGACACATATATCATTTGTATGTGTACATCTTTGTCTTGGAAGTTTGGGTAGCAACATGGAACTGAGATTAAATACTAAACTTCTGTTTCCCACACATTTTTTCATTGGTGGGTTATGCAAAGTTCATATAAGCTATCTGGATGCCCCATTTCAATTTCTGATATCGAGAATAAACCTATTTTTCTGGAAAAAGAGTGAAATGGTAGAGGATATGTGACTGTCAATTTAAACTTAGTCTTAGAGGCTGAAATACCTTTTGAGCAGAAAGAATGGAAATAAGTTTGTTTTGTGTGCTGAGCCTTACCATCACTTTCACACTTTTCAGGTTATTATAAAGGATACGAGTATTGTGTTGACACAGTCTCATATCAAGGCGTATATGCTGATGACACTTCAAGGATTAGAATATTTGCATCAGCATTGGATCCTACACAGGGTAAGCATGTACTGAATTGGCAGCCTTCATCCTGCAACAAAAATCACATTGGATAGAATTGGAGTGTAAAGTCTAATGAAGGTAGTTTTGGAGTTCAGACATTCTCATTCCATAAGCATTCATGTTTGCTGTTTTGGAGAGATAATAGCAGTACCAGAAACGTTAAGAATTACTGATGTGGTTATGACTTCGATACTTGCATAAAAGGTTCTCCAGTTAGATATGACTTAAATTATCACTGTGAACTGGGTCTGGGTGGGTTGGATTGGACTTTTTTCCCAGCAGCTGAGCTCTTGAGGCTTTCTCCTTTGTATCAGGCAGTGTCAAGGCTTTCTCTTTTTCCCACTCTGCCCTTGCCCTGATGCATAGGCTTGGGATAGGCAAGAATTGAGGATGAGACACAGCTGGGGCAGCTGACCCAAGTTGTCCAGAGGAATACTGCATGCCCTGTAATGCCTTGCTCAGCTGTAAAAACTGGGGTAGAGGAAAAAGGGGGAATTTTGGTTTCCAAGGTGGCTGTTGTTTGCAGACCATGTATTGCTCTCCTTTTGGGAGGTGGTGAAGGATTTCTGTTGCCTTGCTCGTTTGCTTGGATTTTTTCTTCCTTCCTTCACCTGTTATACTGCCTTTATATTGCTCCTAGAGTTTTCTTTTGATCTTCTCTCCCCTATACTGCTGAAGGTGGCGGGTGGGATGGAAATAGAAAGAGCAAATGGCTGTACGGATACTTCTCTGTTGGCAAGAGGTTGCTACTGTATTGAACTGTGTGACTTCCATGATTTCTGCAGTTATTTGAAGCATTGGCCAGGTCTTTTTGTTATTCAATTGGCAGCTATGCAGATAACATAACTGCTGTACCTGCAGAAAAGGTAAAATCTATCAAGTGGCTTTTTTAAACTCTACAACATAGATGTGTTAATATTTAAAAGGGTCTGTCTCACTATGATTTTCATATATGATGAAATACTTAATTCCTGGGGGTTTTAAAATTTTTTTGCTCACAATGTAGGTTTTAGGATAGATTCAAATCTTTCATTTTACAATACTGTTATGACATGTCTGCCAGGAGATTCATTATATGTTTGTTTTTATCAGTCCTGACAAATCTCATTATTTGTTTTCTATACTGACAGGATCTTAAACCAAATAACTTGCTGCTAGATGAAAATGGAGTTTTAAAATTGGCTGACTTTGGCTTGGCAAAAGCTTTTGGTAGCCCAAATAGAGTTTATACACACCAGGTAGTAACAAGGTAAGACATTCTGTTTTGTTTCTTACACAGAGATTGTTTAGTTGTTTTATAGGTGTTTCTTGAAATATGTCGTGTCAAATCAACATATTCAGAGTGGCATCTATCTCGTGTGATGTGGCAAGAGCCACATAAAAAAAAACCCACAAGGAAGCATTGTTTAACAAAGTCTCCATAAGAACTGCTAGAATGTGCATCTATGGAGTTGATTCTGGTATCTGTCAAAATTATACTATTTTGAAATGTATGTATACAGTATGTATCTACTTATAAGCCTGGATTTTGGAGCAAGACAGCTGCTATTTTCTGATAATCATGAGACCTAGAGCCATTTTTGGAGCTACCCACATTACCTATTTTGAGACAAACACTTGAACCAATTAAAATATTTATAAATGTTTTTTATGGCATGCTTATTTAAAGGGCTGCAAAATATGCAATATGTTGCTTTCTGACTGCTGTAATGCTAAAACTATTCAGGCAAAGCTGGTTTAAGACCTTTATTCAAAAGACAGAAATTCTACAGTAGTTTCAAATGCAGTGTCATTTCATTAAACTTGATTTTTCTTAGGCAGTGTAAGTAGTTGTTTCAAAACAACAAGGCTCATTTTGCATAAAAGTAGTCTCTATACTTAGGTTTGTTGATATGGAGATTCTTGGAAGATGGGAGGAATTCTGTCTTGCTATGATTCATGCAACATAAAATTTTAAGAAAATTTCAGTTTACCTGCGTGTTAAAAACTTTCTTACTTGCATGTCTGCAGTTCAGTACTTGTAATCTGGTCACTTGAAACTGTAGTTAGTCTGTGGTTGTAGGTAACCCTGTGGTGAGGTGTGCACAAATTTGTTCATTCTTTTTTAAACAAAACAATTTGCAGAATACTGCTCTTCATTGTCTGAAAAGTATATAGGTGGAAGTAATACCCTTTTTTTAGCTTTTGCATTGCTACAATACATAGCATTTGATGTAAGCAAAGCCAGGTGATTCTTCCAAAATGTGTTTTCTTTTCAGGTGGTACCGAGCCCCAGAACTATTGTTTGGGGCTAGAATGTATGGTGTTGGTGTTGATATGTGGGCTGTTGGTTGTATTTTAGCTGAATTGCTCCTCAGAGTAAGTATTGAAGTGTAAGCATTTTGTGTTTGCCCTTCCGTGCACTGTGGCTTTTTATGTGGGTTTCTTCTTTCCTTCTAACAGCATCAGGTTAGCAGACTAGAAGACAAGCTAGAAAGAACTTTCCAAAAGCTTCTTAACTGTAATGAAAGTGGCGTTTTTGGAATAGACTGAGGTTTCACAAACATCGCAAGCACTGGAAGTCTTTAAAAACAGCTGGGTAAAATAGTTCCGACAAACTGTCAGAGTCTTGCCTTGGGAGAGGTCAAGTAGGTAACTCTAGCAGTCCACAGACACCTATTTTGGTTCATTATCCCTCTAGAAATGTAACATCACAGATGCCATGCATGGGCTGTCCCTTATACTCTGTCCCTCAATTATAATCACCGGTACCTTAGTTGTGGATTTATTTGCAGTGAATGAAAGAGTAATGTTTTTTTAAACTGCAGTTGGTTGACGATACTGGAATGAAGCTGAGGGTTAATATCAGGATAATCCTATGGCACTCCTCAGTGTGGTACACAAATGTAATGGTACTTGAGTATTTTCCACTGAGGTAGAATTATTATACAGCTCTTTGGAGAAGACATGAAAGTGTGAGGGGAGCAGTGGAGGGCTGGGGCACAGACACAGCTGAAGGCATGAAGTAGCCTGCAGCATAATTTATCTTCCATGACTCAGTAGCTTCTGCTTGGTTTCTGCACCTTACTTTGAATGCTTTTGTGGCCACGTCATAACCAGACTGGAGAACTTTCTGTGTGAACACACCTTGAAAGAAACCTTTTGCCTTGATTGGTCACACCAAATAGGTGTGCTGGTTCAATTTGATTGGCAATCCAGACATGGAAATGTACAGTGGCTCTTTAAGCAGCCCTGGTGTACATAAATATGCATTAGACCTGCTAAAGTTGAATACATTTAAGCAAAGTTAGAAAGCAAATAACTCTTGAATTCAGTTGATTCTTTGGTTTGTCACAAAACAGAAAGTGTGTTATAGTTAGGTTTTTATCACCGTGATATTTTGAAATGTATGTGTCCTTTTTCAGGACAATGCAACTTCTGGCAGCTTTTTATGAAAGCCGTGTATATTCAAGGGGCTGTTGTGATGCTAAAATGAAGTTTGCTGTCTACTAGGGATGTTAATTATGGTGTTTCTGTCCTAATTAATTAAACACTTCCTCCAATTCTGCTTAAATTTGCTTTGGTCAGCAAGTTTCTTTTTACATGCATTGTGTGCCTGATACGCAAGCTACAAGTTGGACGGCAGATATCCCCTTTTCAGTCTTCTGCTTTGTTTAAATGAGATATGACACTGATCAGACAGTTTTCTATCCTAGCGGGTCTCTGCTCTCCCTCATGCTTTCATTTCATTAGGCTAGCTTGTACAATCTAGTTATGATTCACTTTAAATATATATAAAAGCTAACTCCAGAGAACAGGTGGTGAAAAGATCACCATGACCAGCTGACTTTAAGCTGACAACTGAGATACAAAATCTTTTCTGTGTTTAGTTATTTTACATTAATGTGGTTGTGGTGTAATCTTATGTTTCAGCTGTCTGCTGTCAAGTCAATGATATCAAGCCTGGGTTCAGGAACCCTTCAGAATGGATTTGGGCATAACTAGAATGCCTCGAATATCCAGGGTACCGTTTTGTGGGGAGATGGTATACAGAGAGTTTTTGCCTTGCAGTTATGAGGTATCACTCAAAGCTTTCTGAAATTGAAGTTCAGAAGTTAATTCAATCAAATGCTGTGTCTTTCTCCCAGGTTCCTTTTTTGCCTGGAGACTCTGATCTTGACCAGCTGACAAGGATATTTGAAACACTGGGCACTCCTACAGAAGAGCAGTGGCCTGTGAGTCTCTTTGTGTAACAGATTGACATTGGATTTACTTGATACTCTCTATTATAGCTCTTGAAATTAAATGGTTATACCGGAATACTTGAGTAGATTTACAGAAGGCAGTTGCTTCATCTCATGAAGCAGCTGAGATTTCTTGTTTCTCTTGGCAAACCTCTGGTCAATAGCAACAGTGACAACACTTGATTTCTTTCTGTGCCCACAGTTTCCCCTGGCTACTGGTGTGAGGTTATTGTTGCTGGTTAATGTTTTTGAGGTATTTGTTTAATTAGCGTGCTTTAACCTGGAAGGCTTTGATCACTTTCAGATGTAGGAACCATTTGTAGGGCCCTAATTTGGTCTGGGTAAATTACAGTTTGGGGATAGTAAGAAACACAGACCAACAGCTTTAGGGATAAACAATGTACCTCAACAATGGTCCTGTAACAAATACAAATTAGTGGTACAGTTATCTCTGAGATTACAGCAAATTGGGTAATACCAGGCAAAGCTTATTGTCGGGGCACACAATGACCTACCTAACTGTGGTTATTAAACAGACTGACAGGAAGTGGGACATAATGTCTGATGAGCAACTTGTACCAGCTGACAGGCACATGAAGTCCTGAATTCCCTGATCAGGCTGTTGTGTTTTGTTGTTGAGTTGTGGAAGCACTTGCTGGACTTGTTCACCTCTGCTCCCTCTCCATGCAGCTTTTCCTTACTGTAAATAGTCCTGGAATGCTATGGTATGTGATGACAAAATGGAGCTGCAGCCAAATGGAGAAATGCTGTGTGAGGCACTGCTAGCCCCACACAATTCTGATACTGCTCCAGGATTCGAAATGGAATGCATGAAGGTTTTTTCTTCCTTTGGAGCGGAAGATTTAAGATATAGGTGGGGAAAAGAGAGAATAGGACATTGGCTAACACAACAAAGATGATGCATTCCCAAATTCATTTCCAAACACATGCATTTTAGTAATTGAAATCTTCACTATCAAGATTATAACTGATTAAACACATTTTTGACCTAGTTTTAGTATTTTATTTTACTTGGACAAACTTGAAGAGTGACAACTAGGGTTTAAATACTGAAAACATTACTAAAGTACTGTGTTTGGGTAATTGTCTGCTGCAATTATCTGTGTGATTTTCGTGCTAGAATGTGAACACAGTGGAATTGATTTCATACCTACAGAACAAAAAAGCATGCAATTAATCTTTTCTTTAACTTCTTGGTGCATATTTTCCTTCCCTCGTTCCATTGCCCAACTAAAGTTTCAGTTGTGCATTTAAAATCAAAATGCACATGATACTCAGCTAACTTGTATTAATGTAGAGAAAGTGAAGACTGACTCTTTTGTGAATCTTTTCCCTCCCACCATGTCAGTTCATTAAAGGAAGTTGTATTCCATTTGTGTGACCCAGTCTAAAATTATTTCATGCTTCCTTTAGCAGTTTCCCCTTTTGGACTGGTCACAACTAAAGCAAGGGAAGGACAGATCATTTGGAAAGGGAAAGTGTGAAACTGTAACAGTTATTAAAAAAGCTTTTATGACCTACTGTCCTTACATTTATTTTATTTCAGTTACCAAGTATTAGCCAGGTGTTTTGAAAGATGAATTGCTTCTGCTGAAAGACAGCCATATGAAGTTCCCTGTCTGTGAAAAGCTGAGCTCTTTCTAAGGGAAAAACACACATTTCATTTTTGGTCTTTGTAGGAGATGACAAGTCTTCCAGATTATGTCACATTTAAGCCTTTCCCTGGAATGCCACTTCAACATATCTTCAGTGCAGCTGGTGATGATCTGCTCAATCTTCTTCAAGGCTTATTCACTTTTAATCCTTCCACTAGAGTTACAGCTACTCAGGTATAGTGCATTTGGGTTATGTCCTTATGTTCATTAACCTACTGTTAATATCACATAAATGTGTTTTGAAGCCGGTAAGCCAGGTTTGAAATGAAACATCACATGAATTACCAGAAACATAATGCCAGTGTTTTAGAGAGAGAACTCTGAAAGGCATGGGTAATGCTAACTGATCATCTCCATTCCCAGTGTAGAGTGAAGGTAGACAACTAAAATGTGTATGAGCCATGACCTCCCAACAGTCATATTTGACGTGCTAAATTCAGTCACCTAAAACTTGAAGGTTAAGTTTTAACATAGCTTATCTTATTCCCTGGGTTTGAAAGGTTTTCCTCCTTAATTCATCCAGTCTCTTCTTCAATGTCATTTAAACTTTTATGGTACTTTTTAAACATAAAATTCTGTGGTGATTTAAACCATTATTCTTATCTAATTATCCTTTTCCATTATACTTTCAATTTCACTACTTCCTGATGGGGAGAAATGAAGGACTTAGAAGAAAAATCTTGCAGAATATTCTAGGTCAGAATACTGATATCTGTGATGAGGAATATATACCAGTTAGCAGTTTGAAAACTGTATTTCTGGTACTTTACACTGAAATGGAAGCATGCAAGAAACAGCTGTCCCCCTTAGGACCAGGACTCCCTCACTGCTGGTTAGACACGGCAGATCTGTATCCGGGAGATTAGTGCATGTGTTACGTGTCTTTTTACTTTTTCAGAGCACATTCAGGCTGTTTTGGCCACCATCTTTAAGAACATTCAGTATAAGTTTCCAGATAATGAGTTCTGCTATGCTTGGGACACCTCTGTAATAGTTCATATCAATGAAGTAATTTTTAGGTCATATTTTAGGATAGTGACTTGAATATATATTACTTTTCTAGTCTAAACTTTTTATTGACAATGCCACAGTTTAAGATAAGAAACAGCTTGTGCTTACTGTGTTGGTTTGATTTATAGCTGACATTGAATATCATGTAACTGGCATTAGCAGGAGTAATGATTACGTAAGAGACAGCCATTTTTTGTTAACCACGCTTCATGGTTCCTAAAATTTAAAGGTAAGGTATGTAATTCCACTACATGAAACCAACTTTGCTGTGGCTAGTGTTTGTCTTCTGCTCTAATACAAGTGATGTCTTTCTCACAGTTTACAGAGTAGAAACAGCACAGTTAAAGAAATATGGGGGAAAGACCCATCTTAAAAGCTAACAAAACAGCTGGTGTCCAGATCCTGAATCTGATCAAGACGTCAGATATATTCCTTTAATTTTTCTTTATTCCTATTTTCTTCTTTATCCTCATCTCATCTGTTCAGAATGTAAGCTCTTCAGAGCTAGAAGCTGCTTATACGAGACTTTTTCAAAATAATCTAGTTTTGTCAGGATGTCAGAGCACTAGTTAAAAATCAGAGTAAACAATTATCCCTTGCTTTACAAATCCAGGTGGGGTGGATAGTAATTGAGAACACAATCTTTATTTGCCCCAAGGCCATCCTGTAGTATAGAAGTTTTCAAGTCGTTTTTAAGTCCCAATTTCAAGTGCTTTGTTTCTCTGTAACCTCTTTATAAATGGTGTTCTGGCACTTCATACTAATTACTTGGTTCTTTTTCTTCCATTATCATTAAGGCATTGAAACAGAAGTATTTCAGTAACCGACCAGGACCCACTCCAGGAAATCAGCTGCCAAGACCCAACTGTCCTGCAGAAGCTGCAAAGGAGCAACAGAATGCACTTTTAAATTTAAAAAGGAAAAGAACAGAAGGAATAGATCAAGGTAACTTCCTAATATGTCACCAGTTTTAAATAGGAGCTATGTGCTCAGAGAGAATGGGATGCTTCCAGTGTTTCAGAAGAAAAATTCTCTGAATGAACTAATTTCCTGGGCACTGGCTGATGCCCTTTAATTATATATGGTTTGGAGTCAGAATAACTTAGTTCAGTGTTCTAACAGAATTAGTACAAAACAGACTCTTCTGTGATGCTTAGGAGTATATTAGAAGAAATACCCTATTCCATTAATTTCTGTAATGGAGAGTGGTACTGCCCAGTAAATTATAGGCTGTTATGATGAACTTTTTTTTTTCCTGAGACATCTTACTCAGGTGGAAGTAATTTAACTTAACACCACTTAAAAAAAAAAGAGAGAGTCTGAAACATAGTGTGGTGTTCTGTAGAATGACAGGCTGGAGAGTGTAGATCAGATTCAGAAGAGAGATTTCTGCTCACTCTCTCTTAAGATAAGCAAGTTAACTATTAAGAACACTCTGGGTAAGGAACATCAAACACACTTCTGTGACCCACCTCCAGTCTCCTCCAAGCAGTAGCATGTATCTCATATCTTTGTGGCAAGAAAAGTGCTCAGGACTCAAGACCAGTATCTGACATTAAATTACTAAGGTCTTCTATTAGGGAGGCAAATACTGATTCTTGAACTCAGAGTTGGTCTTCTGGAATATGCTAGATAGCAGCTGTCAGGTTAGCATCAGCCTTTTGTTATTGCCAGTATGAGACTCAGTTTTAATACGAGTGATACTTCTTTTGAATGGAGCTACTTCCATAAAAGTGTATTTCCTCTTGAGTTCAGAGGACAGCTACTTTATTAGGGTTTAACTTACTTTTTAGGCACTTCCAATTGTTGTTTCTAAGTCTTCATCAAATTAGAAGTAAAATAAGTTAGGTTCACTACCTTAAGATTTCAATTTCAAAAAAAAAAAGTAGTCAGCTGGCTACTTGCACACTGTTTGCTGATCCCAGTACTATGGGTCACCTGACATGTGGGAACTTGTCAAGTTACGATAGTGGAGGCTATTAATTTAAGCATTTTAATTCCTTTTCCAAAGATCATATGAGGGTTTGTGTTTAGTGTTTTGGAGTATACACCCTAAAATGTGCTTGTTAACTAAAGGACAGGAAAAAGAGAGAAATGCTTCCTTGATTTCTGTGACTTAATGATTTGAATTTGTGCTTTTGACAATGAGCAGTTTCCAGAGCTGTAGCAAGCTAGAACAATAATTGCTTTAATATCTTTCCAAAAGTCTTATCTTCAACAAGAGGAAATCATGCTTGTGTGTAAATGCTAGGAGTTTTGAGTTTGGCTATAAATGAGGCATTAAGGAAGTCAGCATTACTTTTTGAGACTTTTGAGCATTGGTATAAGAAGCAATATCATTTCTACCAGCTGGAAACAGAGACATGATGTATTTTCTAATGTGGATTTCCCATAATGTTCTGTTACTGCCTTAGCTGGGCTGACAGAACCAGAAGGTTTTAAAGGTAGTTCCTCTAGTGCCAACAAATGTTAACAGAGAGAGACAGTGATAGTGCTAGCAAATCTGCTGTCCTGGATTTCATTTGCTGTTCTTACATGGCCTTACCATCTAAATTTAAAATTTGAATAGTGGTTTGGAAGAATAATCCTCCAGTCTTGGTTTAAATAAAACTTGAAGGACAGCATGTTTTCATTGCTATAGGGGGTGGAAATGTGCAAATGTAATTTCAAAGAAAAATAAGTTGCATTTCCTGAAATTCTTAGAGTGGCCTGTGCTTGCATCCTGCAGAGAACATTTCTTTCCCATAGCCCTGTTGAGGTAGCACTCCAGAACTTGGCAGAATAGGCTTGAGTGCTTGCTGATGGGTATCCTCTTCTAAAATATAGGCACCAGGAGCTGACTGCTAGGATGAAGATTTATGCCATCCCCATGCATGCTGCTTTTCGACAAGAACAAACTCCTGTAGCCTGTGGGGCGTGTTCACCAAACTTAAATACTTCTCAGAAAACAGCCTCTGTTCTCAGGGGAAAACTATCACTAGATGGATGACTGCCTGTAAAAAGTATTAAGCATGCATGCTTTGTATCTACTGCTGCCACTTATTTCTGATTGGTGAGGTTTGTGGGGACACTGATTCTATGATGACATCACTGCCCATCTCCTCCCTGGCACTTAACCAAAAGCAGCACTGCTTCCCCAGAACACCTATTTCTAGTCCTATTAGTATGCATCCTACAGAGCTGTAGGTACACAAAACAGGGATTATAAAGGATGGTGAACTAAATATTTTCCTATGTTAATTCAGCATAAGGAATCTTATCTAATATCAAAACTATTGGTTTGGAAAAAAACCAAAAACATTGTATGCAAATCTAATATTAAGAATTTGTCCTGGATTTGACAGCACATAAGAAAAATCTTTGAGAGTGTGTGTGTGGTGGGACAGGGTTAAGCCTTAGAACAGCTTGCTCTTCTTAGGTTTCAAAGTAGAATTAAGTGGTTAGTTTTTCATATCAACAGTTGGGTAGTTAGCTTTTTATATGAACAAAGAAAATATTTACATGTATCCTAAATGTGGTTAATTCTTAATTACAGAATTTGTGACTTTTGGAATGCACATACTGACTCAAGTGAGCTTTGATTCTAGCACTCTCTCAGAGATTTTGTTAGAAAATGTCATCATGTACTGCCATTGTCGTAAACAGCATTTAGCAGCTAAGAGTAGATGTATCTTGAGAATGGTATCAAACCTTGAGGAGGGGGCTTGACCTCTATACTTTGCTAACAATGTGATTTACACTTTTCAGGATTACCAAAAAAACTGATTTTTTGATTGCTGTGGATGATGGATGAAAATGAGGGAAAATGCCCCGAGTGCCAGCCATTGATAAAATGCTGTAATAGTCCCTGGATGGTTATTTTTTAATATTTTCCTATTTAAAATATGAATTTATAATTTCCTTACTGAAACAGAAGTTTCATTAACCCTTCTTTTTACAATAAAAATTTTATTGAGAAAAAAAGAAGATTCCTTTATCTGGTTTACTGTCTTGTTCCTTTGAGTCATGCTTTGAGGCAATAACTGTCAAAACTGCTCGCAGGCTACAGGTGTACACAGACTAATTTTGCAGAACCTCTGTGCTGAATCACATGCTGTCCTGTACAGATGTATATCCTAAGGGGGAAAGCTACAAATAACACTTGCTTCTCACATGCAGCTTAGATAAATATATGACTGTCTTCCAGACCTATAATAAAAATGTATCCCTGTAAGGATAGGGTAGGATGGTTTTTTGTTCCAGTTAGCAGCGTCAGGTATTAACAAATGAGTTTGCATATGCTCTCTCAGCAGTCATACATTAAGACTTCTCCAAAGATGCATCCACTGCCTTGAAAACAATATAATATGCAGATTGAATGTTAATTGTTTGGAGGGTTTTTTTCCTATTGGAGTCTTCCAGGAGAAGTTACCTGAGAACATAGAAATACTGTTTCCTTCACAGCCTTGAAGATTGCAGTAAGAGACAGAGGAGAGAGATCCAGCTGGGGAAACTATACTGTACTAGTCCTCCTGTCAGCCCGTCTCTCTTGAACAATCCATAGTGCAGACACTGGACTCAGCTTTGCCTGAATTCCAGCATGGAGAAGTAGCAAAGTTTCTGCTGAGTAACCAAACTTCTGCAGTGGAGAGAACCAAGCCTACATATGCTGTTGCTGCATCTTAACTGTGTGCCCACTGCTGTTGTGCAGTGGATCTCAGGGATACCTGCTGAGCCATTGTCACCTTTCTGCCTCTGAACCACATTCAGCATTCTCTTTTCTACTTTTGTAGCAAGTGTAGTAGTACAACACTTTGAGGCTTGTAGAGGAACAGCAGCCATCATCTTGCTCGTGTGTTCCTTCATTTTGCTGCTGCTTGAGCTTATGTAAAAGCTGGCCTTGTAAGGGAGAAGAGTTAGTAGTCTCTCAGTAGTCTACTGTGTTCTGTATTGGTTGTCGGCAGTTGAAAAGTAAGCAAATTTCCTGAGATCTAAGTGACAGTGTAGAGAAAAGTTTTACCCATTAACATTAGCTATACAAGTTTTATTTTCTGTTTGATTAGTCAAACATCATCCTCCTCATTGCAGGCTAGAGGATTAAGATAACTACAGTGCTACTTCTCACTGGCACAGGTTCAAAAATGTTAATCTGAATAGGGTGGAGGGATTTAGGAGTACTGTAAACTTTTTTGCATTAGCTTATCTAGCGCATCTTTCTAACTGGTCCTAAAAGCTTCAGCCTTAAGACTACTTAAACAAGTAGTCACTGAAAAATGCAGTATCTCAGCTCTTGCGTATAACAGGTAAGGTTTGCATGGCAGTGACAATGTTAAGTATTCTGTCAGTTCTGCTTTGGGAGTAACACCATTTCTTTCTTGTAAAAAGCTGTATCTGTCTAGACAATACCCTTCCCTGAAGGAAATCTTTTCCACTAGAACAAGTAGCAATCCTCTGAGCTCCCACTGGCAAAAGTTGTAAGTAGGTACTGAGTTAGATGTGCAGTCAGTGTATTAATGTACAGGGCATGGTTACCGTGCTCGGTAAGAGTCATCTTGAAGTGTGATGTGCTTCGGCCTGAGCAGAAGGCCTCAGCCAGAGCTCACTTACAGGATGAATCCTGGGCATTATGTGACTAGCACCATCAGTATTGTTTAGCTAGAAATAGATGACTTGTGCTAGCTGTTTATCACTACACTGGCTGCTTTAGAAACTTTCACATAACCTTGTGCAATTATCTGCAAGAAATGTATCATTTTAAGAAACTTTCCCAATGGGCATTAATAGAGGCTTGTTTGTAGGGTAGTTTAGGGAAACCCCTCCCAGCCAAGGCTTGGGCTCTGGCCAAGCCCTGGCCCCAGATGGGAGGGAAGTATGCCATCAGACCCCAGTGCTTCTGCGCTAAAAATGTAATCAAGTCACTTTGACTTGCTGATTTGGGCCTATAAAAGCTGGAGCCCATTTCAGGGTTGAATTTGGTGACCTCATCTATGGGTGGACACACTGTGTAGGATTTTCCCAATTGCCAGGAAGGGTTCTCCAGGTCCTCACTGTGAAATGGGGCTCCCCAGCAATTTTGGACTCTGGATGATGGTAAACTATTTAGGCAATGGGTGATACATCTTTCTAAATCACTATCCTTTCTCTTGTGTAGTAATGATTAGGTGCATTAGCTTGCTTACTTTTGTGTGTTGCTAAAGCTGAGTGCGTAGTAAGCGTATTGTTTTATTGAATGTGTCATTTTACTTCTGTGTTGCCTTAATATTCATAGTAAAATAAGCCATTCTTTCCATTGGTGTCTGTGTCCTTTAAATCGCCCCTGTCAATTGGCAAAACAAAGTGAGAGGATATTTTGTGACCAAGACTATTGTCTTGTATGTGAGTATGCCACAGCAGAGGCTCAAAAAGTGCAGTTTTTAATATAATACAAGTTCAGGAGTTATTTCCTTCCAGCTCTCACACAGCAGTTTGGCATACTGTGCTCTGTATGTACAGTTGGAGCCTGTTCTATACCAGGAGTGTGTGCAGTAAGTCTTGTTTTCAACTTGAGTTCAGCTGAATTGTTTCAATTGAGTGGAGCTGACTGAAGCTGCCTGTGTCAGGGACTAAAATTGCCTTGCTCTGTGTGCACAGATAAAAATGTATGTGCATCACAGAGTAAGATAAAATTAGAGAAAGGATCAGCACAATATTTTTCTTAATCTCAGGCTTTTGGATGGTTTGATTTAACTTTTGTGATTTAGATCAGAACTCTGGAAGAAATATTTGGGATTTGTGGTGAATATAATATGCAGCCATGCAATTAGTTATCTAAATACTGTTTTAATTTGTAACTCGGTTAGTTTGTAAGCTCTGTATCATGTTAATCATGCTTTAGCCTTGGCAATCTGTTTCTAATCACATCAATTTACTGAGTATACAGGTGCTGCAATCTATTAGGCTTCTGTTCAGAACCACAACGATCAAGCATGGTTTGTCTGGCACATGCAATGTGCATGTTTGTGCAAATCTCTCAGTTGTACACCTGAGAAACAGAAATATAATGTAAATGCCGTTTCCCTTGGGTTAAGACATTTATTCTGCCTTTACCATCTTTTTATCATGAGTTACTGCTGTTTCTTCCTGAAAGGTTAATACTCCTCTTTGCAAACATGATGGTTTTTACCTCGAGACGTGATGGAGTTTGAGTGACTTCTATGCATTGTACTGGTATTGTTTATATAATTGAACTAGAACATCGTTTTCTTCTTCCACTTTGCTGCCACAATAAATGTAACAAAACTCATTGTATGAGCACACCATACACAAAGGTGCTCTCTGTTTTAAACAAAACTCATTTCCTTTTCTTGTAGATGCCAGGGTTACTTGTGGTAATCACATCCTCCTCTGTCTCCCTGGTTCTTGATTAATGCCAATGCTGTGTGATCCTAGCAGCCTTTTTGTTTTGACAAAGAAGGTTCAGAGTTGAGTTATAACATAGAGTTGTTTTGCATTTTTGGTATTCTTCTATACATGGTGTGGCTGTGCCTTGATGCGCTCCAGGCAGCACTGCCAATTCTTTCTTTTAACCGGTCATCCTTGGCTTTTGTTACTGTTCTTGTTCTCTTGAATGCATGTGCACTGCTCACTTAGCCATTTCTTCTGGTGCACAAATGTTTATGCTCCATGTGCTCCAGTGTAATGATTATTCTACAGAGCAGGTTTCATCTGCGACCTTTTAATACTCCAAGAGAAGGAAGGGGTCATTACAAAGGAGGCTGTCATTGGGTCTGTTTTTCTTTTAATCCCTCTCCTCCCCCTTGTATTTTATACTCAGATATGTCAGCATTGTCTCTGAGTTAAGCTATTCTCTCCCCAAGTCTGTAAAAAAATTACAGGATAAACCAGGGATGCATCTGCATATGGTTTATCAGGTTGAAATAGAAAAACTTCTCAGAGAGCTGAACAGAGTGTTTTGAACACTTTCGGCAGGGTGTATTTTGACATACACCCTGCTGATATCCAGTAGTGCAATTGGCTGTGGAAAAGTCCTGCACAGCTGCAGTCTCTTTTGGCTGCAAAACCCAGCACTGCCTAGGAAAACCTTCTGTTGATCCTAATCTTTGGAAGACCTTCTGGAAATTAGACTGATTCCTCCTGTAGCCCACCACTACCAGGAAGATTCCTGAAGCAGCTCTGGTCTTGCTAGTGAGAGAACTTTATTTGGCCAAACTTTTTTCATCACATAATGCCAATTTCTCATTTTCAGGTTTTCCTAAGTAGAGCTTTGATGCTATTGAATTGGACTCATATAATCTCTGTGCTCCATTCTAGTGTTTCCAATCTTTTTTTTCTTCTTTGTTGGCAACTTATTCAGAAAATTTCTATTTACTTCTATTTAGAAACTCCTTTCAAATAAAAGGACAGGGCGCTGGGGAGGGTTCTGTCTCTTCCTTCCAAAGAATCAAATCCATAGGCTGGCAGGTCCTGCACAAGGATTTTTTGAGGGGCTTGCTATGTGGACAGCACTGGGACCATTAGCATTGTAATCATCTCATGCTGCCAGCTCAAGTTGTGCTCTGAAAGTTTCATAGTAACAGTATTCATTACTGTGATATAAGCAGAATGATCTGCAGAGATGGAAGAAGGAGATGAGGAACTTTACTCTTAATTGGAATGTATTAGTGTTGTGTACTTTATTGCCTACCACAGGAGATTTATTCCTTTGGCATTGACAGTTACACTAAGCTCACTTACACAACAGGGTCTGTATCAAAGCTGTGTGCTTTGATTTGGGGAAACCTCTACTTTGGGCAAGGCTGGTAGGCAGGTACCCTCAAAGAATACTTATGCTGTCCTGCATGGACCTGTCATCTGCGAATTTTTTTTTTTAAAGAAAAAGTTCACTGTCAGAGAAAATTAACAGACAATTAATTACTGCAGTCTGGCAGTCCTGAAGAAGTCTACTGCTGAGTTGACAAATGTAAAACTGTCCTTTTCTTGTTACTCTAAATTTCAGGTTCAGGAGCTTCCTCTAGTGTTCCCACATCAGCAACCCGAGGAAGTCAACAGTGCAGAAATACAGTGCCTTTTTATATAAAGATGTTTTTCATCTTTATATGTGATGGTAGAAACTGATTTTAATCTATCAGACTTAATTGCAGGAGTTGAAATACTGATTTACAACTGGCTCAGTTTTTCCTGCTGTTAGAGGCTGTGTGCAACAGAGAAATAAGGCAGATGGTCAGATACGGTAACAGCTGACTGATCTTAACCTAGTGCTCGCTTGTCTTTCTGAGAGTCATCACTCTGCAAGCTTCAAGTTCCTTGTAAGGATGGAGAACCGGGTTGTCTATCAGCTTGAGTCTGTTTAACCTCATATTCTTGTAGAGCTCCTTTAGTAAGACCCTTTATATTGACCTTATCTGGTAATTCGGGGATATGCAGGCTTCCCTTCTTCCATCTGTCACTCATTAACTCCATTAAGACTCAGTGCCTCCCAGCCAGCACCAGACTCCCTGCTGCTGGCTGGTTACCTGGGAGTCTGAAATGTGTAAATATGCTGGTATACACTGCTGTCTCCTTTTTACCCAGCACACTGTTTCCTCAGCATCACCCAAGTTAAATGTCCATGTCACTTGTTTCTAAGGTAAAGGTATTAGCTGTGACTGAAAATCTGGGACATCATGCAATGAAATCCTGAGTGGGAAGGAAATGCTGTACTGCATCCAGTGGCAGGGGGCTTAGAAAGAATAACATTTCCTAAGTGTGGCCTTTCATGTCATCGTGCTAGAAAGGAGCAACGAAGAGCGTGCAAATGCAGCACTGAGGAGTTCAGTGCAAAGCTGTGTAACGCCACACTTCTGTGCTTCACTTAGAAAAATTAACCTGCTCAGAAATGTGTAATTGATGCATTTCTATAACAGACAATGCAGATCGTAATCCACTCTAACATTGGATTGGAAAAACAACTAAGCAACCAGTTTATTAAACTATCATTCTCAAAAAAAAGGTTCTTTAAGCAGATTTTGCCTGGAAACCCACCAGTCTTGTGGGTTTTTTAATACTAAACTCTTCAAATGCTTTGCAATGCTTTCTTTCAAGTCCAGCAAGTTTCATTTGACCAGAATCTAACCAAATTTGAATACTTAAATGCATGGATAATTTTTTAGAAATCAGTAACTGCTACTAGTCAGAAAATATTTGTGTGAATTACAAAATGACACTTTTCCGTGCCTTATTATATCTCCCTGGATGGGAGAGATTTTTTAGAGTCTTTGCCAGAAATCCAAGAGACGAATGGGACCTTCAGCGTTCTATGCTTTCAGGTAGTTGTTTATTAAGTCTTATCAGAGAAATAGAGTCCCAGACACAGCACAAAGCAGAGAATGCAAGAGAAAGCCCATTATCAAGATTACAGAGCCCTTTTAAAGGTAAATCACCCAATGAAAACTTAAAGAGAAAGATATTTTTACTTTTCCACCAATGTTCAATAAATCACACTGTCACATAGACAGGAACTGCGGAATTCTTTATCCAATCACCCTAAACAACTACTACTGCAGAATATGGAGTAGTAGAAGAAGAAGGTCTGGAGAACAACAACAGTCCTCCATTTTGAAGTTTTTGCTTTTTATCTATTTACTATATTAACAAACCCAAAACCTCTAAATTTTTCACCCTGTGACAATCTTACATGATATTCTATCATCTAGTTTACACCAGTGTAGATTCTAATTTCTTCCCAAAGGGCAGGCAGTTTTCTCCGTGGATGAAGGTCAAAAACAGTGTGGTCCAGGGGGGTAGAATCCTTCAAAACAGGCAGAGAAATATTCTCTGCACTCTGGATTCCCACACAAAACACTAGTAAAGATACAGAGGAAGATACCACAATTTGGCGTTATGACCAACCCATTGTTCTGGAAGGGGTAGTTACATGTGTGTGTCAGGCCCCACATGCACTGATAGTCTCTGTGACCACCCTGCCTCAGGGATTTATAGTTGCAGGCTGCTCTTGCCTTGCCCTGGCAGATCCTTGGGTGCTCACGCTGCGGTTGCTCGCTGTGCCTCCCCAACCTCCACGCACAGTCGTAAGGGTGATCGTCCAGTCGCAGCAGTAACAAGTACTGGGATATTCCAACTTTCTTTTTGTCAGCCCCACAGCTCAGACATACCATGCTGCTCCAGCTGCTTCTGGCATGATTCCTAGGGTACGCTGGATTCTGGGAGATGTTCAAAGGCCAAGGCTTCTGAAAATCCTTGGCTACCTACAAAAATGTGGGGTGAAGTGCTCCATAATCCATAATTTAGGAAAAAATGGAGAAAGTCACGACTTTATTATGGTCTTTAGCCACCTAGACTGCATGACATAGATGGTCTTGCAGTGACACTCAAGTGAAACTGCCGATGATGAGTAAGTTACATCTGCTGTCTGCTCACACCTTTGCACAGTGCTTCCCTATACCGGAATACCTTCTCCACAGGAAACAACTGTAGCAAACAGTAAGGTTGTTGGCTGTGTCAGAACTCCAGTTGGGAATCTGAGTTGTGGTTTCCAGAACATGTATGTGCACATGCATAGACGTTACTCCTTCTTCCCATAATCTTATTTTTGCCTGTTGTCTTAACTACTAGGCTCAAGCAAAATACCCATTTTCTTAAAAAGCAATTTCAAGCCTTTTTTGTTTTAACAGGCATACAAATTCTAAATTTACATAAGTGACCACCACAGCATGTAACAGTCTGGTTTGTTTTCTTCCTGCTTGCATTTACATTTCGAAAAAGATCACCATATTTCATTTCACCTGAAAAACAGCCAAGTGGTGTGTTTCTCCTCCTCACTGGACGCAGACTTTTTGTGCTCTTCATTTTGTCAATTGGCACAAACCAAAACCATTTAATTACTGAAAAAACTTGAAATTACATAACATTGAAAGCATTGTTCTGAGTTGTAGCTTTATTTCAGAAGATGTGAACACAACAATGCAATTCCTAATACTGTTATCCTAAAATAACTGGGCTGGTTCATACTGAGGAAGCAGAGTCTTTGAGCACTCCTGGTAAGTTATGATTTCCCTGTGCTACACCAAAAAGCTTTCTGCTTCACCACAAGCGTCTTTCGAGTTCTCTGTAGAGATAGTAATACTGCATTCTTCTCACAGTGAAGGAGAATGGTGAGAACCTCTACTTCTGTAACAATAATCCGTGTAGGAATGAGTGGGTAAAGAGTAAAGGGGATATGTGTAAGGGTGCAACATATGCAGGTGGAACTGCGCTTGGCATCTGAGAGTAATAACACCTGTCCTGGTGACCTGAGCAAAGCTGGTGTGCCACAGGTCACTGGTATGTATAAAAATGGGTTGGCTGTCTTGTAGGCTGCCTGAAGGTGCCTCAAAGTGACATGCTTCAGGGGCTTCAGGTTCTGCTACTCCGCCTGTACACTGGTGAGGAAAATGGTTTGCTCTCAGGGCACAACTGGCTTCTGACCAGGGGTTTTCCTGAGAATTGCCCCATGCTTATAACTTCTAACCCAGTGTTTTCCTTCCTTCTTTGTTCCCCAGCACTTGAATGGAGATCAGTGTTTTAAGTCCATTCTTGGGTACTCCTTGGCTGTCCTTTGTCCTGTGGGGACACTCCATGCTCCCATTCTTCCTGACTTACTAGAACTCTGTAAGTCTGTGTGCATAAAATTCGTTATACAAAGCAAGACCAAAGCATCTTGCCTTTCCCTACTGATGCTGTGAATTCCCTGTCACTTGAAAGCCCTAAATCAGAAGAAGCATCTCTTCAAAGAGGCCCCCTGCCAAAAGGAAGATTTTGAGGCAGGAATTACTACTGGTTGAAGATTTCTGCCCAGTAAATCAGATCAGCCTTCTCTGATTTCAGAATGTGTATTTGATGGATAAATCTTATTCTAAATGCACTGATAGTTTGAGAGTGACAATTCTTTCCATGTAGTAACATCTGCACATTGCTTTGCTATTACTCTGCGTAATGTTTGCCAGCAACACAGCAGGGAAGTTCAAGCCTTTCTGGTGATGAATTTTTACTGAAAAAGCCAAGGCACACATCCCAGAGCTCTAGGGTGCTCTAACTGATTGGAAAGTCCATTACAGAGCTCTGCTGTTTTTTTCAGTGCAGAGGCTGGATTTATTCATAACAGCACTGGCTGGCATAACAGACCTGCATAGAGCAGTGAATTAATGGTGCTCCCCACCCAGTGGATGCTGGTTGCTATCGCAGACATGCGTGTGGTCCAGCCCCTCATACTCTTCCACCATGCCCATACGTCACCTTCACCAGTCTCTCCTTGAAAGACAGTTTCATTTTTAAATTAAACCTCAGATTGTCCTTCATGTTTTGAGTTGATTTTGCAGATGTGGAAATTAGGCAAAGCCTGACCAGACAGCTTCTTGCAATTGTATGAGAAGTCTGGAACAGAAATAGAAGATGATTGCAGTTTTGCTGAGTTCTCACTATGCTGTGATCCTTGTGTTCCCATGTCTTAACCACATTCTTTGGGAAGCTGACTGTGTTTCAAAGCTAAACACACCAGTGGTTTTCCACTGCCTGTTGGCTGGTCATGCTGCTTTCCTGTCTGTTGTTCAATTCTTGAGTCTGTCCCTGCAGCTTCTGGGGAAAGGAGCTATAAATCAGAGAAGATGTGCTGAGCCTCCAGCCCCAGTCCTGATGAGGAGTCCTCACCTGAAGCTGGGACTTTTGCTGCTTCTACGAAGCAGGAGCATCAGCCACATCAGTGCCTGAACTGTGCTGGGGGCCTCTCAGGTGCCCATGAACTGGTGTCCTTTGCAGTTAAATAACCATCTGTTTGACAGAATTAATTCTATAAGAGTGGTAAATACCTTGTCTCTAGATGAGCATATGCAGCTTTTGGAGCATCATTAAAAACAAAGTACTTGTCTGTTTTTAATTAAATGTACCGCTATGGTAACTGGTCTCTTCAGTCCCTAGCATAACACCAAATTATGTAATGCTGATTCATCACATGATCCACTTTCTAAAGCATCAACTCGTTTTTTTTGCATACCTGAGGAAAGAGGAAGGGGTTTTACATCCTGCAATCCCCCCCCAGTTTCCTTGGTAGGTGTTGCTACATTATCTACACATACATACCCATATTCAGGATAATAGCTTTTAGTTACTCTGAATTCCTAAAGTAACGGCAGTTAAGACTAGAAATAGAGTTTGAAATAGTTAAATATTACAGCATGCACACACACACGCAAAAGACACAAAACAGTCAAGGCCAGGGAGTCTTTCCACAGAGTCCTTTATTTCTACTTTTAGTACCTTTGCAGTAGTAATTTCTACCTGTGTGGAAAATTCATGCCGCTAGAGGTTAGTATCCACAGAGGAGACAGAGGAGTCCTGTGAAAGTACTACTTCCCCATCCACCTACTACAGTCCCTTCTGTACAACATGCATGATCATTAAATTAGCTTTGAGTCCACGCTGGGCAGAGCAGGTAATATTCATAACTCTATTAAGTCTTTGTTCTTCACAAAGTTCAGGAGTCTAGCACGACCTTGGCTGAGCAGCAGTCCGTTTCAGTTAGTAAATCTTTCTAAAATTAATGGGTTCTCTTGTTATTTCCCTATCTACGAGTCTGTGGCCTTATCTACAAGCAGATTCACACACTCTCTTTGTAAACACACATTCATCTTACGCCTGTCATATCTGAGTTTGGCTTTGCAAGTTCCCATCGTCACATGGGAAGCTGAGAAATCCTTGGCTCCTGCCTAGTACTGCGCATGGTTCTTCGTGACTGAAGCTGGCGAATGTATTTCGGAAACACCGAGGAAAGGTCTGAGCTGCTGTTAGGAAAGCACGGCCTTACAGCTGTCCTTGGAACAAACTCGGCTTTTCCACGCGGAACGGGCTCGCGTGCCAGCCGTGCGATGCGGCAAAGCAGTTTGCACCGGGGCTGGTGCTCTACAGCGTTAAAATTCAATCTGACACCCAGCCTCGTAAGATCCGCATATTTAAATGCGTTATTCGGTCAATTTATTAGATTCCAGCTACTCAAAACCAGGTGTTTTAGTGGGTATGTAAGTAGGCAGGTGATCTCAGCAGTGTCCTAGCGAGCAGGACCCCCTGCCGAGGATAGCCCCCCTCGGATCCACCCTCCCTATCGCAGCTGCTGCCACCGCTCCTGCTGGCTCGGGGAGCGCGGTAGCGAAGCTCACATGCGGGCTGACGACAGCGGAAGCGGGGCGGCGGGGCCGAGCCGGGCCGGCAGCGGGGCAGAGGCGGTGCTGCTCCGCCCGCGGCGCCCCGCGCTGCCCTGCCCAGCCCAGGACATCCTAGCTCTGCGAGCTCCTGCATGCGGGAGCAGCGAGGGAGCCGCGCCACCCCGCTCTGCCAGCATGTCCGCCCGCTGNCTCGGCGGGCTCCGGGCCGGGCTGCGCGCCGGGCTCCCCGGCCATCGGCGCGGTAGAGGGAAAGCAGCCCTCGCAGCGAGCGGGGGTGCCTGTCCAGCCTCTCCGAGTGCGCACAGTGGTGTTTCTGCCAGTTTCCTGGGTGGATTCCCCTCGTGTTTCGGGAGGGAGGCTGGGCGCAGACTGTCTCCCGAGGTGCGTGCGGGCAGGCGGGAGCCGCTCCGCTCACCGGCGCCCGCAGCAGGGCAGCGGCGTGCGGGTGGAGGCGCCGACAGGGAGAGAGGCCTTCCCAAATCCCTGCACGGCAAGGAGCAATTCCCGAAGGGACAGCAGATTCTTTAGAGCTACGGGAGGCAGTTGGGTAATAGCCGCTGGCTCCAGGTGGTGGGGAGATGAGACCACATGGTATAAGAATTGGAATGATCTTTTCGTAACCACTGGCTGCCTATCAGTCCTCAGACCCTTTCACAAATCCTTTAAATTTGGCTCGTGGAAAGTTTCGGCATATTCAGGTGCGGGCAGAGCTGAGAGCAAGTGGTGATGGAGGGCGGTGCAGGATCTACACTGTTCAGTATCCGTGCACTGAGGATTCAGTACTGCACATCTTACCATGGTGCACCTGTTTTCCTGTTTAAATCAATCCCATGGATGAAGGATCATGACTTGGAGGAGATAGGCAGTAGTGAGGCCCTTTCCAGATCTCCTTCTTGGCTGCACTCAAGGGAAGGACTGTTCCTAATGGTTGTCTCTCTGGCGTGATGGTAGACACCTTCTCCACTCACTTTATTTTGTGCTTTATTTTCACAAATTTCTGTTTCTGCAGTAGAAACCCATTGCAACTGAGATGAATTCGCGAGCCGAGTTTTCAGTAGCATAATATTGAACATTATTAGTAGAACAGGCATATCACAGCAGTGGGGCGCTTAGCAGTATTGCCAGAGGCGTGGCTCCATTCATTTTACCGTGAATTTAAGTACTTCTTTAAACTGTTGCATATTCATTAAGCCCAGAAAGTAATTTACACTTCACTCAACTTTCTCCCATGTCCGGTCTCTGCCCCCTCCCGCCATCACGACGCCGCCTGGGTCCTCTGGATAGCTTCAGAATTGAAGGCAGGCACCCCCCTCCGGTGCCTCCTCAGCCTCCCACCTAATTTGTAGTTGACAGTTGCTTTGGGAGGTGTGAGTTTTGATGAGATAACAGTCTTCCTGGGATGCATGCGGTTTATCTTCTTTGTGTCTTTATGATGTCTTGGTTTCTGGTTCTGTGGTTTGTCAACTTAAAGGACGTTTATTACCATGTATTTATTACTACGTTTCCCAACATACTACAATTATTTCGAAGTTCAATTCACTCTAATCTTGTTTCTACTTAACTATATTTTACCTTAACACTATTTCTGCATAGTGCATGACACTTGTAAATGTTAAAATCGTGTATGTGAAAGACAACATTTATCATTCACTCATCCGTCACACTAATTCTGTGTGCAACAGACTAGTTAGTGAGCTCATTCCTGTTGTTTTACATATTTAAACACCTTATGTCCTAATTCTATTGATATTTCTATTGCCCACCCTGCCCACCCTCAGAATCTGATTATTCTCTTGCTTTTGTGTGAACCACCTGGGGAAAATCTTACATCTTTCCTATAGTTTGAAATCCTGGGCTAGATTAGATCTTTTGTGTGTGCTTCTTTCAATCTTCAGTGGGACGGGAGGATTACTGAGCACATATCCATTTGCCTACCCTCTGGGAGCTGCCCTGGGCCTCTCCAAACAGTCCTGTGGACCTGGGGACAGCAGTAACTACATTTGCTGATATTCTTCTTAACGCAGGGGCCTCCCTGGCTGCTGCTGCACAACCACTTTGGCAGCGTGTGAAACAAGTTGTGGAGCAGCTCAGCAAAGCGCTGTTCCTAGGTGCTGTTACTGCAGTGATTCATGGCTTTTTGCATTTTCGTTGCACTTTTTTATGGTGTAGCTCCTGGAGAAAGAACTTAAATACCAAGAGTTTGAAACTGTTGTGACGCTCGGTGGTTAATGGCATGGCTTTAGCGTGACCGACCTTTGAGACATTCTTAAAGCCTCTGTCCCTACCCCGTGTCGTAATCTCTTATAGTAATGTGTTTCATTGACACTGGTGTGTCACTCTGGAGTCTGTAAATAAAGTGAACTCCTTAGTGTTGCTGAAGATTAAGCAAAAGCCCTAAGGTAGATGTAGTGACAGTCCCAGAAATCCCTGGGGAGATGTATTCTGATGGCTCAAGCACTACTTTTGATGTAAGACTTATCTATGCTAAATATCACGTGTTGCTGGAGTTACACCAGCAAACGTAGTGTAGATAACTTTTTTATAGGCTAAGATAATAAACAGCATAAACCATGTTCCAATAGCATGCAGTGTCACACTTTTAAAATCAAAAATGGTCTTTGCCTTCATTACTTGATTTATTCCAGCTTTGTTGAGGGGATGTTTGTATAACGTGATTAATACATAAGAAAAACAAAAGGGTTCTTCATTCTGTCTCAACCAAGGTTCCTCAGGCATTTTGTGGGTGCTGTTAATCAAACTGGAAAATCAAGAAGGAATTTGGCGTCTCCCTCAGTGTTTCCCTGAAGTTAACCCTATGTCCAGAAACAGAGATTAAGTGCTTGAGGAAAGATGGAACTTTTATAAGAGTTATGCAAAACAGCTCTTATGTTAGGTCCCTGATTTTTTCATAAAATATAGTAATTTAATGTGTTTGATATCCTGGGGGGCTTTTTTGTGGGAAGTATTTTTGCCCTGTTTATACCTTATGCATGCCTTTCTGTGGATCTGCTTTCCTAGAACTGACTGAGAATTTTTTTATTGTCTTTCTGAGCTGTTTAAATGCAATTGTCATTTGTGTGCAATTGCTGATATCAAAACTTTATTGTGAGTTAACATGACTATTAATTTTCACTCCAAAAAATTTTGCTGGTGTGAAGTACACAATGAGTGATTGGTACTTTTTTTGGGTCAAGCCATGCTAAAAGTCTAGTTGATGGTGCCTGTCAGAATGAATGCATTCAGTTTTGCAGCCCAGATTCCTGTTATAGGATCTAGCGGCAAGCTGCCAGACTTCAGTGTACTTTGGTTATGCTGATTTTGCATTTGCAAAATTATTTATAATTGTCTTAATGGACATTACTGTGTGACTTGCATCCTTGCCAAGTAGACCCTGGGAACTTTCTTTGAAGGAACTTGGCCATTTATAAACTTTAATTTCTGCAGTTGTTTCTTATTGAGCAACGTACAACCTTGCTTTGAAGACAATTGTGATATTTAGGTTTCTGAGCTGTAATAAACTTGCTAAATGTTTCTTCTTTTGTTCATGTCTCGTTGATAGACCTATTTTGAGAATGCAGTGAGAATACAGTTTGGCTTGGTCCTCTACAATGCTTTTGATTACATAAAAACTCTGCATAAATTGACAGGAAGCAGGATTTTATATTTGGCTTTTCTTCAGTAGTTATTCTCAAGAGAATAAAGTTGAGATCATGGTTAAAGAAAGCAGCTGTTGCGGAAAATCTTTATTACAATGAATATGTTTTTTCCAGAGCTAAATAAATGTAATTTAGATAGTTAACATTCATTTTGGGGGGATAGTATGTAGTAGCTGGCTTGTTCAAGGAGATGAATTTTTCAATTAGAACTGGTAGCTATTAAAGCTTATGAAGTTATTTTTGTAGGTCTGTTGAATCTTGAGTGATGTCCTTAATAGTGTTCTGCACTTAGAAATCATATTGTGGAATAAATAAAAGATGTGCCGCAAGTTAGACTATCAGGTTTTCATTTTATACCCAGACCTCTAATTCTGATGGGGGTTTTTTAAAAGAAAAAAAAAAAAGGAAAAAGCAGTGGAGCTATATTTATAAGGTTGACCTCGGTCCATCTTATGACTTCTGTGACTCATAGCTTTTGGAGAAAGGAGGGAGATCCCTGTGCACTCTGGGGCTGCTTTCCTGTCTGGAGCTGCCTGTTTGCATCTGCAGGTTGAGAAGGGGGCTTGCAGTCCTGTCCCCGTGGTCTCCTCTTTCCATTACATGGTGAAAAGGGTGGCTCTGTCACCCTCATCCAGATTTGTGTCCTCTCAGGTCACAGGAGCATGACAGGACATATATGTAGTGTGATGTACCACAGTGCAGTGGGGTGATGCCAGTGGTGTTCCTGGCTCCACTCCGCACTCTGCTCCCCAAAATACGTCTCTTGTTCTGCAGATGGTCTGCCTGGGTGAGAGGGGTTTGTTTGGTGTGTTTGACCTGAACATTTAGCGGTGGGTGTTTCCACACCTCTTCCACTGCAGTTGTTAATCATGATAGAAGATGAAACTAGCTGTCTGAGGTCAGATGTAGCATATTGTAGTGTTTATATACTTATATATTTGTATATTGTAGTGTTATGTATTTAAGTCCTAACTTAAATATGTTAGGAAAAACAGCTTGGTGAAGGACTGTTTTCCCTGTTTGCAGAAACATGGAGTTTTTGCTTTAAGTAAATGGTTTCCTGAATAATTGAATTAGCAAAGCCCGATTTCCTGCAGCTTTGTCCATTGAGGTTGGTATCTCGTGCTGATTCCCCTTCTTGTAAATACTGAAGTTGTGTTGCAGCCTTTTCATTGCTTAGGGTTGAGAGATCATTTTTTTTCTCCACTAAAACTTTCACCTATTTTCAAGGAAGCTTTAATAACTTATCTTTGAGGTCCCATCTGCCTGCCATAGCAGGATAAAATTTACTGCTGGATTCAAAAGTGATCAGAAAGGGAAGGAAAAGTCTCCAAAAAGATGGGGAGATCCTCTAAGTGTTGTATCATTTGACATTGCATTTCTAGGTTGGAATCCTTTCCCTGTCACTGTATACGATGGAGAAGATAGCCTTTCTCATTCCTGCCTAATTTCTAGCTGCTTCCTGTTTTTTTAGACTTTTTCTTTTGCGTACCATGAGTTGGTTGCATTGTGGGTTCAAAGAAGCACCTCAGATACTCATAGCTCTAGAGCTGTGGAGTGAAGGCAGTATAAGAGCAGGGCCTTCACTTTTGAGGGCAAGGGAGTACTTTTCTGCAGAAGGATCTAAATACTACTGCTGCTTTTATTTTAGTTTTTGCAAGTGTGGTTGTTCCAGGATATGTTTTTCCCATTACTGGAACTTTCATTGCAGTGGATGCATTCATGCTTGTGGGTAAAAGACATACTTGTTTCAGGGGAGCAATTGGATGAAAGCCTGAGAACGGCTATGGTAGAAGGTGAAGGTCTCGCTGGAGCTAGTGACTGCTGTCATCCCAAACATGTGCTGAGGCTGGACGGTGTTCTCAAGTTAGTCATGTGAAGATGCTTGGACATTAGGTTGCTTCCAGTGTCCTTCTCAAGGACCGCAGTCAACGGTGCTTTCATTTCTTTCTCAACTGTGCAGACCCTAATATGTCTTGGCATGTTAAATGCCTGGCCTCCAAGTTACTTAGGCTGCAATTGTCCACTCTGTTAATGGGATTTGACCTGCTGCCTTGTTCAGGTCATCCAGGAGATAAGCTTCAGCATCAGCGTGTGCTGCGGCGTGAGGCAGTGAGGGACTGAGCCAGCCAGAGTTGTGGGGGACTGTAGAGTGTGCCCGTGATGGCATGTGGGGGGAAGGTGGCTCTGTGACCATTCTGAAGGGAGTCCTACACACTAGCGATCTCATCATCGTTTTAATTAGTGGCTAAGCAGGATCTAATGTTTGCGGTTTACTAATTGGATCTTCCAGCAATTAACGATGGTGTGTGCTCAAGTATTTGAACATATAATTGTTAACAGTCTGAAGATGTAAAGGTTTGCTCTTCCTTCTGTCCAGTAGCACTGATCCAAAATGCATCAACCTGTAATCTCTGGTACTGAGTTTAACAAGGAACTGTTCTTAATGTTTTCTGAAAAGACCTGTCTCATAGGTTCTTGTCTTGGCTTATTACAGTCACTGGCAAAACAGTGAGTCAGGAATACTTCCTATATCAGGAAGATATAGGCATTATATTTAAAAATGCTCATTTTTAGAAGAATCAAGAAGCATCACAAGGATGTGAGCAGTCTCCACTTCGAACCTGCCAGTCTAGAAAAGTGTGTGAATATTGTGACACTGATCTAAACTGAAGCATTTTTAGCAATGCTTTGAACAAGTAGATTTTTTTTTTTTATTTGAAGGGATGAGAAAGAGTTAAGGCTTTGTACCAGTTTCTTGGCTTTGGTCACTTTGTACAAAGTGTTAATGTGGTTTTTTTTTACTCCCCACCCTAAAGTCCCCTTGGACTCAGTACTGAAACCATCTTTTAAAGGCACAGCATGTTTGTGGAACAGCTCAAAGTTGTCCATTCAAAAGCAAAGCAGCTGTTATGGCTACATGCTTTTAAGTCAATGCATATGAATGTTCCATTTTAACTGCTTCTTTGCTCCAGTGGTCCATGGACTTAGGCAGTTACTGCCCTGCATTTTGTTCTCTGTACCTGGTGATGTACCATGTTATACCATGTGCCATTCTACCTCTAGAGTCCTGGTCTCGAACATCAGAGCTAACCTGGAGAAAACCTGCTCTCTGTGTGAAGTGATGGCCCCAGTTGTGAGACTGGGCCACTGCTGACTTGCCTTCTGTCTTCCAGTTGCTCTTTTTTGTATCTCCTCTGCTGTGAAAGTTTGAGGAGTGTCTGCTGCATGATCTGCAGATGAGAAACTGTGAAATACAAAATTATAGAAAAGGGCAGCTGTACCTGTCATCCAGTGGAGGTTGCTGTCAGTGAAGCATGTCAAGGGATCAGTGCAAAGAAGCTCAGGATCAGGTCTGTTTTCCTCAGTGACTTGAGAGGATGTTTGAAGTTGCTCCCAAAAGCACGCAGGCAGAGAGAAGGACTGGTGGAGTGGAGACTACTACTGAAGCAGATGTAACCCAGGCGGCATGACACCGCTGTAAATAAAATACAACTTTTTGAGTACAACCATCTAGCTGGTTGCCCACCTTGTGTGTGGAGTGCTGCAAGGCCGAGTCCCACCCCCTTTGTGGCTGTGTGCTAGGGAGAGAAGCCGAGTGGCTTACTGGACTGCTTGCAGTGGGACTGCCATGATTTCGTAGGAGGGACTGGGCAAATTTTAATTTTTTGCAGGAAAAAAGACCCTGAACAACTTAGGTGCTGGGGAGAGAAGTCTTAAAGCCTTCAAATGAGACTGAGGATAAATGTTTTGGTTTCCTTCTTTGATGAGCAGGAAGAAAAGACCAGGTTAAAAGGCTGTCTACACTAGAGAAGAAAGCCTCACCAGGAATGAGTGCCTGGGGAACTGTAGCAGACAAATTGGAAGGTGGGGTTTTTTTTTTTTCCTCTTTTTGGTGTCAGATTTAAGTAACCAGTGGGATGGACAGTCTTCCTCATACTGCTGTCAAATCCAGATGGTCTGTGCTAATGGAAAATAGCTATGCTACTGAGGAGATGGGTGATATGATATACTGCGAGGCTCAGGTCAGACTAAACAATTGACTTGATTTTTCCAAAATCATCAGGAGAAGAGCAGTTGAGCAGACTTGAATTTAGACATTTTGCAGTGATGTTATTTTGTAATGCTGAGCTGAGTCACCACTTAGTAAGGTTTGTGTGCAGAGACAGAAGCTAATTGCCCTCAGTCCAGCTTAACTTCAGCTCTGCCGATGCCTGGCAGTGGCTCACCCACAGTTTAACTCTCGGAGTAGCTTTCTTGCCTGGGTTTCCAGCTGCTTGGTGCTGTATGGCAGTTCTGCCCCGTGGTGGCTGAGGGCAGGAAACCCTCGCTGAAAAGCATTTCTCAGGCAGTGCCTGGGCTGATGTGACTTTTCTCTGAAGTCTGTTTTAATTTTGCACAGTTTGCAGTGTGAGATGTGCTTCTCAAAATAGGTCATCAGTTGATTAACTGGTATGTTGGTTCACAAAACCTCTTGGCTTAAGTCACATGGTGAGTCTGAATATTAAATAACAAGCAGTGGAAAGCCAGTTAAGTCAGACAAAGGACAAAATAAAGCCTCTTTTTTGGTGAATTTAGTTACTTCAGAGGGACAAACAGCTGTGTAATCACGTGACCAGTTGAAGAAGCTTTTGGAAAATGCGTATCAGCAGTAGGTTTTCAATAATAGTCTGAGACCAGTTCCTAACACTCAGAATACCTGGCATCAGACATCTGTTGTTTTCATGAACCAGTGCACTAACAAAATATTTGCTTCTAGAAGTTCTTTCCTGAAACCAAAAGTCCAAGCAAGGGCAGGTGTGTAGCCTCTTCAGGATCTTTTTCATGCAGGGCTGGCTGCTTTGCCAGTCCAGCCTGCTTGGACGCTGCCTGTAGCTGTGAGAGTAGATGTTTGGATGTTTCTGATAGACGCTGCTGTTAACAGCTCAGTGACTGCATTATCTGCAAACCTGATGGCCCAGATAATGCTGGTAGTCAAGTAATCAAGCAGTGCATGAAAAACTAAGCTGCTCTAGGCCCCCATGAAAAGAAGCTTCAGCAAGGCACATTCCTGTGCTGCGTGGACAGACTGGAAGGCATGCATTCTCCCTGGACACTCTCACCAGGCTGTCAGTTAGCAGGGAAGAAATGAAAAGCTGCTAAGTCTTCATTTCATTAAAGTATGCAGGTTTTCTTCCCCATTGTGCTCCTATCCCCTTTGTTTTTTACCATTTCTGCTGAAGTCTCCCAAAAGGAAGTGCTTTGTTGTGATAAGCTTGATTCTTGCCTATGGTTTGTATAATTTAAAAATACCATAGGCTATTTTGGGCAGTGATCCTGAAACTCTTCACTTTAATGACTACACAAAGTATTTTCTAAAGCCTTCAAGATCTTTTTGGGAATGTATGTGGAAAATACATTCTTAAAATCTCACTGTCTCTATAGAAGCAACAGGCAAGATAGGCTCACTTACTTCTCAGTTTTGTGTGTAAACAGTTACATATGCTTAACATTATTCTCATACCTCATTCTACTGATTTATCAGATTGGATCACAGCTTGCAAAAATCAAGACTTGAGTGTGTGGCAGATGTTAAGTGTGTGCTGGTGGCATATTTATTGTAGGGAGCAGATAGTTTGTGCACAAGTTGGTAAGCCTGCTTTTATCCTGTTTTGTTAACCTGTCTAGCTCTTGTTAACCATAGGTGCTCCCCAGGCAATTGTAAGATGGGACTATTCTGTATGTCTGGGCTTGCCTGTACTTGGAAACGTGGTTTGCACGAACTAGGGCTGTCACGTGTCTGCTGACCTCTGCTCTTTACTGGGTGAATGTCAAAATTACTGTTCCTGCATTGGCAGGCACCTATAGCACTCAAATCGAATAAGGTGGTAGGAAACTGCCACTGGAAACATCTGTTCAGAGAAGGGAAGAAGGTGTGTAGGGCAGCTGCAAGACATTCCCCTCTGTTTTCCGCTCCTGCCCACACACTGTGCCCTCATGGGAAATGGTGGAACTGGTGCTGCTGTTGCATGATACATCAGCAAGCTGAGAAGGATTGATATGTAATTTTCACACCTTGCCACTAAGTTGCTTTATGTGGTCACCCCCAGCAGAAGAAAGAGCTGTCAGGGCTCATGAGGTGCTGGAGCTGGGATAGGAGTGAGCGAGTGGCTGGCAGAAGAGTCACAGATCAGTCTCAGCTTGAAGGGACTCACAAGGATCATTGAGTCCAGCTCTTATGTGAATGGCCTATATGGGGATCATACCCACAACTCTGGTGTCATTAGGAAAAAGGCTGGGGAGAGCCAGGGCTTGTTAAGCCAGCCTATTTTAACAGAAAAGTTTCCCACACAACTTCCCACAGCTGCTGTTGCGAAACCAGTCAAGTCAGCCATCATCCAGGCGGTTCAAATCCTGATGCAGTCTATTTTCAAGTATATCAGGTTTTCAGATTTTGGGGTCTCGGGCAAGTTGGCACTGTACTCTGTGGGCTCCAGAGGAGTAGCGCTGAGCAATGCAGGCGGCTGGTCTGCGCTGTGGTATCGTGTTGGGTTAGTGTGAGGGAGCTGGCTGATGGTAAGTGTTTGTGGAAAGCATAAATATTTGCCCAGTGTTTGTAACTGTTGTCAGACTGTGGTGTTCACCCAGTGAGGAGATGTAAAGCTGGAGAGAGAGCCAGGCTGGCTGTGCTTGCTGCCTGACTTGTGGGAGCCTTTGGATTGAGAAGCACTTGAAGCCAGAACCTGCTGCAGGATGAGAAACTCCTGCCGGAGCAGCCTGGCTTTCAGGTGCCATTGCGCTGGGCACTTGGAGAACCTGGGCTTGGGGTCATCATGAGACTCTGAAGGAGCTCTGTACATACAGACCTGGATTTTCAAGGCCTGCCTGCTGGCAGTGGTCACAGACCTGTATTGTTGTTTGGGTTGTCTCTGTCCTAAAAACTGCACAGCATCTTCTTCCTGCAGAACCCCATTTTTTGGAGGAGCTTTTAATGATAAGCTAAGTCTGTAGAAGATTTTTGACATTACTTTCTTTTTTTCTCAGTCTGTTTTTTATAACTTGACAAAAATTTGTTGCTGGCTTGCAGTGGGTTTTGAGCCCTGGGCAGACCATTGCTGCAGTCGAAAGGCAGAGCAGAAGTGAGGTGGGCCATGCCTGCAGTAAAGGGTGTGGCGTGAGAGTATCTGTGTAGCTTAGCTGCACATTGACCAAAACTTAACAGAGAACTCTTTGTACTTGTGGGCTTTGAAGTCTTGTCACCCAAGCATAATATCTTTGAAACCTCTTGGGTCAGTAAGTTGTGGCCAGCATCTTACTCTTTGGGACAGAGACTGTTCTCATTTATTTTTGGATAACACCTATTTCACTGTGGCCTACTGTGGAATGTTAGACGTACAGTTAAAAAAAGAAAAAAAGGAAACAAACTCACAAAAAACCCCCGAACCACCAAATTTGGGACTGTGGGTGAAGAATCTAACCAACTTTCTACGGTTTCCATGCCTATTCAGAGTGCTTAAAGAGGTTCATCTGAAAAAGATGGAAATACCAGTATTTTTCACAAATATTTCCTATTTATAGGGTACGTGCTCAGTATTAGAAACTATAATTAAAGTCTAAGTAATGTGGAAAAGTACATAAATGACTTAAATATTCTATTTAAGCATTTGTTGCTTTAAGTAGCAGCTCCAGGGACCCGGGAGTAGAATAGCAGATGCTGCTGGATGTAGATGAGATTTTACTGGCAGAGCTCTCTAGCACCTGGTGTAGGAAAATGTTTTTCTCCTTACAAATGCCAAAGTTGCGTACCTTTTTACTTCTATACTGTAATTGTTAATGTTATGCTAAAGCCAGCTGTTCAGGTTCATCATGGATACTTTGGATTGGGCCGATACCAAATCCTTTCAGGTTAAAAGGATCTTTAGTCCTAATGGTTTTTTTTTTGGTTGTATTCTGAATTGGGTGAATTATGCGTTTCTGGTATGCATTTGTTTTGAAATGTTATCCCATTTGTTAGCTGAATCAGTAACTTGCCATATCTTCCTTATTTCTTGGACTTGTGTTGAGGCTGGAAAAGGTAATGTAATGCAACTACCTAAAAAAAATAGAATTGCCATTCAGCCACTACTGCCTTCTATTTTGAAAGTATACTTGCATGATGTGCTTTTGCACATAGTATTTTTAATTTCCAGCTTTGGTGCCAACATGAGGCCATTCTGTTTATTCCCCATATCTGGAGCTCTGTGTTTTGGGGAGGATTTCTGTTCTGCAGTAGCAGCAGTTTTAGCAGCTGCATGCTTTGAGGCCCCGTCTCCTCTAGCATGAGATCCAGCGGTGAAGTGAGAGGAGAGCAGCGTGGGAGCTGGGTTGGACTGTCCCCACTTTATGTCTTCTGCAGCTGAAGAGCTGCTGTTGAGCAGCAGGGACGGGCCTGTCTGCCACCCCCTTCCTGGGGACTGAAGGCAGGAAGTATGAGCTTGAGTGTTGCAGAGGTAGTCATGGCAAGAAAATGATAAACTGGGAGTCTTTTCAAGAGACTTCTTCAAAATGATTTGAGGCTCTCTGAACAACCGGTCTGGTTGTGAGACTCCGTGGAGTTATGTGGACTCTGTGGATATATGTGTCTGCAAACACGCATGAAACCCCCTTCTCTTTATCAGACAAGTCATTGATGCTGGAAGAGAAAGTGTCCTGGGAGGAAAACAGTGCATGATGGCTGGGCATCTGAAGGCACATACAACCAATGAAGTTTGCCTGGATAACTCAAATGTGGCACTCGTAGATTTTCAATCCTCTGGCAAGCATCCACCTTGTACAACTGCTTGCTGAAAGCAGAGGGTCCTCTGAATGTTCCCATGGCCCCTCCAAAAGCTAAGGAAGCACCAGTAAGAAGCAGCCTTGGATGTGCTTGAGCACCAGGCTCTGGCAGTGCACCATACCTAGCCACAGGGAGCCCCCAGAAAATGGGAGTGTAGCGGGGTGAGGTTACTCTGGGTTGGCAGCAGTGAGACCTGGGAGGGCGGCTCCCTCCTCCTGGCTGCCTGCTGGTGTCCAAAAATCCCTCCTGTGGTCGTGGCTGGTGGGTTAAGGACAGGAGTCATATGGAACTGCTGCCTTTTGCAAGGAAGGGCCTGCCATGGACAGATCAGTAAGGCTTACCTTTGTATTTTATATATGTATTTTATATATGACTTCTCTAAAAGTAGAAGACAGAGAAGATGAATCCGGGTTCTTTGAAAGTCAATGATACTGTTGACAGCAAGCAAATAGTGACCATCAATCTAGATCCCTTTCAGGATTTATTCAGTACCTTTTTCCTTGTTGAATAAGGTAATTACATGCTCTTTGCAATGTTTTGTGGATTTTATCTTGGTGGATCTTCAGTTGTGGGTAGAAAACTAAAATAAACAAGGAAATCTGTCTCTCATCCTTAGCAAATCTGGGAAAGCTAGAAACTGATGTGCTTTAAACTAGCGAGTTTTGATAAACAAGACAGTCTGCTTCCACTTAAATGCTGCTCAGCTGGAAGGAAAGGACTTGAGAAATTCTGGAGTTTTGCAGGAAGTCCCCTAGCTTCCCTGTCTAACTCTTGGAGTAGAAGCCTTAAGGTGGAGGGTTTTTGTGGGTTTTTGACTCGCGTTTTTTTGTCTTACTTTTCAGCTGGCCTGCTGCTGCGGTACTGCTGCTTGTTCCTTGTGCTGCAAATGCTGCCCCAAGATAAAACAGTCAACCAGCACCCGCTTCATGTACGCGCTTTACTTCATCCTGGTGACCATCATCTGCTGTGTCATGATGTCTACAACAGTAGCTAATGAAATGAAAACTCATGTAAGTAACAGGTGTGCTCACTCCTGCCCCTGGAAGAAAATGGGGCTCCTTCCACAGCTCTTTGTGTATAGGGGTGCTCCCTCACAAGAGGCAGTTGACTTCCTCCACCCATCCACTTCCAAACCCAGAATGATTTTCAATGCTCAGTCTCCTGATTTTTCAACCTCTTCCTGTCACCCATTGAGTATGCTTCACAACAGGAAGAGCCCAGGCCTAGCATCCTTCCTCTCTGGTGCAGAAATCCGCTGCAGTGAACTCACTCCAGGTTTGCTGTGCAGGCAGTGTCACAGGAGGGAGAAGTACTAGGAAACTTGTTTTAGAAGAACAAATCAGTTCAGTCTAACCTTGATTTTGTCTCTGGCAGCTTGTTTAGTAGAAGAAGCAGCAAATCAGAAAATAACTCTTCAGGTGTTGCAATTTTAATTCTGCCTTCCTGGTGTGACAGACTACTGCAAAGCACAATGCTGCAGAGCCTCTACAAGGGGTTTTCTTCAGTGTGTGTTGAGTCATTGTGTTCACATGGCCTTTAACCACAGCAAATACTGTTCATCTTTAATTGTCTTTTAAATTAAACAGCTTCAAAAGGATGAAAGGAGCTGTGGCTAAAGCTAGATTTTAAAACTCAAGTTTCTTTCAGAGTCTTAATATAACTTTCCTAAGCTAAATGCTCACCAGCCTGCTTGTGCTCATACACTGGTCCTGTTGTACCACATATTTGGTTTGGTTTCATAAGCCACCCAAGTAGCACAAATCCTCTCTCTCACCCACTACAAACTACAAAAATAAAACTCTGCTTTTAAGTAGAGGGAACTAGGGCTGCATTGGTTAATTCTTAAAAATGAAGGTTCTGCACCAAATCCATCATTGGGCCTGCTTTGGGCTTGTGTGTGCTTGTCCTGGAGGTTCAGAAGGCTTCCCTCAGTGCAGGCATCTAGTTGTTTTGTGCTCCTCTCCCGAGAGAGTGCTTTGGTTGCACAGTGAGGGCTGTTTCCTAGTTGAACCAGTTGCTGAACAAGCTGACGCGCTGGTTACATTCTGCACTTGACTTTCGGTTGTCTCTGAAACACTTCCCTCCAGAGCATCCCAGATGCAGAAGCTGGTGGCCGCACTCCCTTCCTGCAACACAGATGAGCCAGTGGGTTTATAGCAGGCTTATTTGAGGGCTTCTGTACTCTGCTGCCTGTCACCTTTCTTTCTTCCCATGGTACCTTCTTTGTATGTTCTGTCCTAATTTTCTTTCATTTAATAGCGCTTTGCATGAGTTTTCCTAGTGCCAGCTTTTTACCCCGGGCCACCAGAAGTTGCTGACCACCCTGCAGGAGCACCCAGAACAGACACGACGCTTGCCTGTGAGCTGTGACTTAAAAACTGTTCAACATGTGCGTGCTGAAATTGCTTGGCAGGAATTACTTTGACTTACTAGATGCTTAGCTTGGCAATAAAGTGAATAACCCAAGGAACTTAAGTGCGTGGGAGACAAATTATGTGCTTATATCCAAATTTCATAAAGTTATTTTCCATCAGTAGTGTGGTTTTAATGCAGCTTATATCCCTAACAAAAAAATACTCACTCTTTATCCAACAGAAAAGTGATTCAAGAAGCCTTCAACAACATGCTTTTCAGTATTGCCAAATTTCTTTTCCAATTCATAGTCTTGAAAGCTCAGTGTGGGAAGAAATGGCACAAAGAGTAGCTGTTAGTTTGAAGTGGAAAGATAATCACTCTCTTAGTTTAGAGCATTTGATGTCTTTGAATGGTAAATGGACCATCTGAAAGTAGGCTTTCTTTATCTGCTCTCTAATTTAATAATTATGTTCAAGGCTGTTAAAAGTTCAAAGATCCCTGAAGCTAATTCAGCACAGTTGTAATAGAGTGCACCTTGAAAATATTTGTTCAGACTAACCAATCTCAGCTTCCCAATGATGAGCTGTGTTTTGAAAGTGCTGTGCACTTACTGATTCCTTTGCTTTTGGCTGGGTCATGGAACACTCCTAGCTCCTGAAGCCAGACTGTAAGCAAATATTTTGCATGATGTTTTTGGGACCTTACCCTCTCTTTGTTTGAGAGAAGACAGATTTTGATTAATTTTAATCAGATTTTTTTTTAATTTTTGTATTTAGGTAAAGAATTTCAAATTGTAATGCAGTCCTTTTTAGAGCTGTAATCTTGGCAAGGAACCGTGTGTCTCCTTTACCAGCATAGAGCTCAAATACTGATGCTGATCTTACATGAAAGGAATCTCTCTTTTGTCAGTGAGAGGTGTTTTTTTCTCTTTGGTTGTTTTGCTATAAGTTCCCAAGTCTGCAGTGGTAGATCTCTGGGGAAAGAAGCAAGAGGCAGTGGAGGAGCAGGGACAAAGTTGATGGTTATGTCCAGGAAAATATTTTGGATGGTGGGATGTAAAATAGATTTTGCAAGAGCAATGTTGCGTATCAAGGCAAAAGATGGGGTGTTCATCAATCAAGACATGAGCCTGATGACAGGGACAGAAATACAGAGAAGACCAATTTGGAGTTACGCAAAATGGTTTAGAGACTTGACACTGTTCCAAAATGAAGCAAAGCAGGGCCCAACTTGAAGTGCCTGGATCCATATATGATTTCTTTTTTCCTGTTATGCTGTTTTTTTAAAAAAACAGATACAGCTTTACTCACATGTATTCTGTTGAAGCAAAACCTTGCATTTCACAGGCTTTCAAAGGATAATTGAGAGAAGAAAAGGGAAAGAATTGTTTTGATCTCTCAAAACAATGTTTCGATTTTTTTAAATTAAATTTTTAATCTTAAAGCTCTTTCAAAACTAGTGGTTTCAGTCTGAAAATATACATGTCCTACGTAATTCATGAAAAGAAAAATAAGAAAGATATTTTCAGGAAAATAAACACTAATAAAACTCAGTTCAGTTGTGTGACAGCATTTCAGTACAAGGTGGTCACAAGTTCTGGCAAAACATACTCTCAGGCTTGCTTCCCCAGCTAGGTTTATATCTTGGCCCTTAACTGCATTATTGTATGTTAAACCCCAAGTATGCTACAAAAATAAGGATTCAGAGTGCAGATGCCCATTGCGTATTTCTGGTAAAAATTTAGCCATAGATTCATGATGACATGTGTTCTGGTCTGATTGTTTCTTGGTTTTTTATTTCATTTCTCAGCTGCCTGGGACAGGTGATTTTATGTGGGGGTTTTTGCCCTTGCTTTCCCACCTGCACAGATTTTCTTCCATGCTTCCTGTTTCCATGACAAAGTTTGCCTGCCATATTCTCCCTCCTTGGGTGAGGCCATCCAGATGAAAGCAGGGTCCTTCAGGGCTGTTTGTACACACTCCTTCCTTCCTGTGCCCCTCTGATGCTCTTTGCTGTGCTCCTACGCTCCCCCGTTTGGGTGCTGACAGACCCCACCCGGGGGTGGCCAGGCCCTGTCCCGGCCCCAGCGCTGGCTCCTTGCGCTGGGATGGTTCCGTGTGCCTGCAGCTTGCAGTGAGAGGAGAGCAGGTTCGGGGCACCCTGTTTCTGTAGGTGCTGCTCAAAGTTGTTGATCGTCTCTGAGGGCTTCAGAGCGTGCTGGAAAACTGCCAGCTTTGCTGTGATAACATCATTGCTTGCGCAGCAGCTGAGGCGTTTGTATTACTGGAGCGGATACTGAGTTTCTGCAACAAGAATGCTTTGTCCTCTACTCAGAGACCAAAGAATTTAGCTTCTGCTGCTTTTAAAGGTATAAAAGTAGCTATTTCACTGTATCTTGGCAAATAACTAATCTGTGACTTAACAGCTGTCAAAAATATCCAGCAAATGGAAAGCATGGTAAAGCGTGTAGGGTGGGCAGCCTTCTCAGCAGCTGAATGTGTTTCAGAGATACAGATTGAAAAAAAATTTAGTCTTTTTTGTCTCTCAGTGAAGTCACATAAGCCTTGATAAATTGTCCCCAGCAGTAGACCATCCTTTCACAAAAACATGCCCTTTTTATTACCTCAATCCTATTGTCCCCAGCATTGTACTTGTGTTTATTATCTGTTGGGGTCTCCAAGAGTTTGATTTTGTTCTTGTTTTGTTCCTTCAGGACTATGGGTCTTCTAAAAGGGTGTTCAGTCTCATGGCACTGTTCCTGTGGCTGTCACTTTTTACTGCACAGTGTGGTGAATACTACATGGTGGCTGAGCTCTTTGTTGCTTGTGTAGGGCAAACTGAGCTGTTGTTCTTGTGAATCCATACATTTTCCCCCTGTTTTCTGTGATGAAGTTAATACTTAAAGGAGGAAAGAATGTATAGGTTTAAAAATCCCATCAAGATTTCTGTAGAAACCTGTGCAATTAAAGAAGGTGCCTATTTATGGTTACTCAGAGATCTGTTTTTAATTAGCTAGTCAATTAATCCAGTTCTGTGGTATTTTTGTTCTGTTGTTTTTTGTTCCGAAACTCTTGTAAGTAAAGTGAACAGATCTTGTAAAACTCTGTCTCCTTGGTGAGTGCTATCATCGATATCAAACAAATAAGTAATTTTCCAAGAAAAATTTTAATTCAGTATTATGGCACTTTCTAACCTCTCCTGATTGATGGTTATTATAAGCTAAGAACAGGAAGGCATTCCTTGATAGCCAGTTGCTTTCTCTGGCATTGTTGTGGCCCCTTGGCTTGCCCTGGCATCACTGTGGCCATCACTGTGACTCATAATTATTCCAGTCAATCAGTTTGCTCCTTTTGAATGCTGGCATGTTCACCCAGTCTGACGTTTCATTGCCTTCCAAGACCTGGGAAAAGTGTTGCTGATACTCCAGACAATTTCTCAGAAGCTTTCTAAAAACTCTTGGATGTGAATTAGCCACAGCTACTTGCTTAATGTCGAGCTTCTTTATGCAGTGGCTGCTCATCTCTGAGTTACTGCTGAAAGAGCTACTCAGAGTGGCCCAGCTTGAATCCATTCTCATAACACCACACGGCTGTGTGGTGTTTCATCTCCTCAGCTGGTTCTAGCCCACCAAGGATCAGCTCCATATTGTGGTTCAGTTTGCCACCCTTAGCTCAGCATCTCAGTGTTGCTGTGAGCTGCTAATACAGCTTCTCTTTTTGAGAAAGTTTTGGGAGGGTTGTTGACCTCAGATTTGGATTCCTGGAGCACGCATTGAAGTTACACACCCTGCTGAGAGAGGCAGGCTTTCAGAGCCTGGTGGCTGGAAGCTGGCAGTTTACTTGTTTGTCCCTTGTTTCCTGTGTCTCAGAGGGCTTTCTACCCAGCTGGGAATGCTGCCTGATGGCTGGCACCCAGGCCCTGTTGTTCTTTCATTGTTACAGCTTTGTGTACTGACCTGCTTGCTGAATGAAGGGGTGTCCATTGCCATAGCTGTTGGTCTGTGCATGTTGTGTCCTGCTAGTGTTGTCTTCTCTATCCTCCAGTCACCTGTACGGGTAGCAGCAGTCAGCTCCGGAGGGTTTAATAATGTTGTTCAACTGGTCTTACCAGCCTCAGCTGAAGGCTGTAAGCATACAGAGAGGCCTTTTTTTCTTTGAAATGGACAGTGGTTTTCTAATTAAATTCCTGTGTTTCTGTGCAGCTGAATGGTTCTCTGGCTGTGAGGGGCGGATGTCTGCACAGAGGTGCCTCGCAGCAGTGGGTCCTGGCCACACAGACCTGCTTTTCTGAGCACCCAGCATCATGTTCATGTGGTGCAACTGAAGCCAAAATGTGCAGCTGTTTGCTTTCCACTTTGCAGGGAAAGGCCTCAAAGGCAAATATTTAATGAGTTGAGAGAGGCAGGAATATTCCACCTTTCTGTTAATTTAAAACAAAATCAGGTCAAGTGGCACAGCTGCCTTTGAGAAGCTGTGATGGAGAGGAGGGTGGTTGCTGCCCCTGTGATACTTTGGTGTGTTTCAGTCTGCATTTCCAGCCAGGGCAGCACAAGCCCCTGGTGTGTCTCATGTAAGCTGAATTACTGAAGCAATCAGAGTCTTTTGCTGTACAGCATGGGAAGAAGGGAGAAGATCCCCAGGATGAGGGGAATAAGCAGTAATGGACAGGAATGGCATGAACCAACAGAGATGAAGGAAGGTGGACTTGTACCCCAAGGGATCTGTAAGGAGTTGAGTGAAGGCTCTGGAAGACTTCAGTCCCTTATGTTTCAGATTTTGTTATATCCTCTGAGCCCTGAAATTCAGGCTGAAAGGATGTCAAAAGTGAAAGGTATTAAATAAAGCCAGTGAAAAGTCAGTGGTGCACAGACATAGTCATGCTTGGTTATGTGTGCTTCGTGTCCTTTCTAACAGCTTATATATCATGTGTTCTGCTTTTTAGATTCCCTTCTACAAGCAGATGTGCAAGGGTATTCAGGCGGGTGAGATGTGTGAGAAGTTGGTGGGATACTCTGCAGTGTACAAAGTCTGTTTTGGAATGGCCTGTTTCTTCTTTTTATTCTTCTTGTTCACCATCAAAATTAACAGCAGCAAAAGCTGCCGAGCATACGTTCATAATGGGTGAGTATTTTGTTTGATTGCTTAATTTTCACATCTCTTCACAAGTTTGTGCCGTGAACTTTCCACTTGGGTGTAGTACTAGGCAGAAAAAAAAAAGAAAAAAACCTTTACTTTGCTCTTATTGTCAGAAATAATGCGGTCAAGTGAGAACTAACTGAAGTGGTAATCAGTCATAAAAAGAATGGGGTTTTTTTTCTCATTAGACTTTAAACAGAGATTTCTTGTGGTACTAGAGTGAAAACCTCTAATTCCTATTACAACTAGATGTTTGTGTTTTTTTTCCTCTCATCCAGATTCTGGCTTATTAAACTTATTGTTCTGGCAGCAATGTGCTCAGGAGCCTTCTTCATTCCTGATCAGGACACTTTCCTCAATGGTATGTCCTTTTGTTTTGTTGTGCTGCTTTGTTATGTACTATCTTGTGAGTGATTATAAATCCAAGAGGTCCGATCAGCATGAATATTGCCTTGTTTCTTCAAGCAAAGCCTTTACAGGCCACGTGCAAAAAGAGTATGTAGGACCGTTAAACGGGGGAGCACTGTGCACAAACTATGTGATCTTCATGCGAGTGTGCAGGAAACAGCATGTTTTTTCCTGACCAAGAGCAGGCCAAAGGGGTAGAAAACAATACCACTGCAGGAATTCTTTAAGAATTCTTGCAAATTCTCTAAGAAATAGGGAACTGTAATGGTGCAGAAGGAATTGTTCACTCAAGAACACAGAGCTGCGTATTAGTTTGGCTTGTACAGGTAGCTCTGGCATAGTGCAGCAGCCGGACTGCTCAGTGGAGAGGTGCCAGTGCTCCAGGAGGCACAGTAACCTGCTGGGCACTGGTGTTTGCTGCCTGGAAACCTGCAATGCCCCAAAAGAATTTGGGATGTTGTTAATTTTCAGGTTGGTGGCATACATTCAGTAAGGTAAAATTAGTGTTCCTGGGCCCTGGTGTGAGTGCTCCGCTGAGGATGCCATGACAGAAGCATTTCCAGTTTTGGAAGGCATGCTGGCACTACACAGGCACACTGGTACTAGCCCAGTACTGAAGTGCCAGCTGGGAGGGGAGTGTATCACAGGAGTCTTGTGGGCTAGGAGCGGAAACCCTGGTGATACCAAGATGAGTTTGTTCTCTTGCAGTAAGTACATCGTACGGGTACTTGTAAGCCCTTAAGTTGTTTGGTCTGGACAGGTGAAAAGGGATGGGATCAGTAGAGCAAAGGAGCAGTTGTGTATGCTGCCTGCTTCCACTAAGACTTGCTTGGTTACGTTGTTCTCAGCACCCATCTGCTCTAGCCAGGGTGTCTGAAAGGGCAGGAGGAGGCAGTAACATGGGGAAGATAACAGAGTGGGCAGACAGACTGTGAGCACAGTACTCTGGGAAACTAAAGCAGAAACCAGTACAAGTAAACCACTGACAGGTATAATTCAGCTTCTTGGTCTTGCTGTCTGTTTGTTGAGTCCTGGCTCAGTTTGGTGCCGCTCTTCCGTCTCCTCTGTGAAGCCTTGGGATGGCTGTATGTGTTTGTCCTTAGGACCCAGTCACTCTTTGGATTAGATGCAAGAGTACAATGCCTTGTACTTTGTCCAGGTACCAGGTGAGACTGCCTGTCATCTTTGCAGGTGACCCTTTTCATGGTGAAATGTCTTCAGGAAGTGATGTGTTTGCAGAAAAGGAGAAACAGTTTTTTATGCTGATTCTCAACAGCAGGCTAATGTAGTCTGGAGATACAGCATAACAAGCTTTCTTCCCCAACCTACCTCTTGACTTTTCACTCTAAAGCTGTATTCTGCAACTCCTGCTAAACTGACCTCTAGTCTGCCTCTGAATTTAAAATTTACAGATGGTTTAGGTATAGTATGTTTGTGGGGTTTTCTTCCCTCTCCTCCTTTCAAGAAGCTTACGCAGTCTTTTGGTTGGTTGGTTGGTTTTGGGGTTTTTTTAGAGGGAGGGGGTCATTCTCCCAACTGCTTTTTTTTTCTTGAAAAGTGAAATCTCTTGCCGTGTTACCCAAGCAGTCAGTTAATCATGAAGGAGAAATACTGTGTGCAAGCAGTAGATTTCTGTAGGTTGTAGTGTTAAATTCACACTGGTCATGCTAACCTTGTCTGTGATTGATCCATAAAAATCCTGCAGTATACTGCGGCAGAGGGAGATCATGACTGTCTATTTAATTATTCACTCCATTGGTGGTCTGAGTTTTCCTACTCTTCCTCTCCAAAAGACACATGCCACTTTGTGCCCTGCCTATTTTCTATGTACGTTTTACAGGATAACTTCATCCAGTTTTTTGTTTTGTATGCTTGAAGAACAGAAAACTTGTCAAGTGTATACAATATGTTTAGCAAACCAGACACGGACATTTTTGCTTGTTTCAAATAATGAGCTTATGATAGACTAAGAAAAAAAAAATGAAGTAATCTCTACATCAACTGCTAATGGGAACGAGCCCTGACTGTTCTGTTCTTCCACTTAACTTATACATGCTTTTTTTCAAAAGGAAAGCACAATGGAAGGATATGGCTGAATTTTGCTGATGCACTTCCTTGGTCTTTTCTTCACTGAAATCAGCTGCACACCTGGAGTAACTTGTAGGCTGCATACTGCAGAGCAGCACAAGCTGTATATACAGCTAAAAATTAAAATAGGTATCTGTATTTCCTCAGACACTTCTGATGTTGCGTGTAAGAAATCTGTTGTCCGAAGTATCCAAGCAGCTACCCAAATACAGTGTATGTAGGTCAGCAGTTAAGTAGCCAAATAACCTGTCTTAAAACCAGTCAGTGAATACCAAGTGTTCCTTGGGAGTGGCTCAGAACAGCATTTATGAATAGATAAACCCCACCTTTGTTTTTATGTGGTACTGGAATCCGGAGGAGAAGAAATTGCCCTTTTTAGTAATGATTGGGTTCCAGTACCTTGCAATTTCAGGGTTTAGATTCCTGTGGAATGCCTTCACACCACCTCCCTCCTGCCAGTCACGAATAAAGGTTTCAGTATTTTCTGTCTGAATGTAGTAACTCATAGTCTCCACAAAAATTTTCTGGGTTAGGGAAACTCAGTAGCTGTCCTAACGTGATTGTGTTGAAAGTGTAGCAGGTTGCAAGCTGAATTCATCAGAGAGCTAATCTTGAGTTAACTGAGCTGGCCTTTCATCTGAAATCTCTCATCTCCTGCTACATCTGTGGGCTTGAGATATTCAAACCGCATTAACAGCTTCACTGCATAGACAATAAATCCATTTTATCTCAAGGGAAAGGCGACTGCAGTTTGACCTATTTTCTGCCTCTCTGCCTTGCAGCCTGGCGCTACGTAGGAGCAACAGGAGGGTTCCTTTTCATTGCCATTCAGCTTATCCTGCTGGTTGAGTTCGCACACAAGTGGAATAAGAATTGGTATGTGTTGGGCAATAGTTACTTGCTTAAAATTCTGGTGGACTCCTGACCAATACTTTTCTTGTGACAAATAATGTAAAAGTATCATGGATGTAATTTTTGAAAGAAGACACTTTAATGTCAATATCCAGAGCTGTTAATACTTGCTTCATAAACTTTCTCCTTCCCCAACAGAAGTGTTTCCTCATTGCTCACTTCTACTCTGCTGCTTTATTCTTAACCTGAATTGCTTGGCTTCCATTAAGTAGTAGTGTCTCGGGATGCAAAAATTTCTTACTTTAAGTTATTTTATATTGTATATGAAAATACATCTGCTAAGTAGAATGGTGCAAGAGAATAAAACTGGATTTGCAAAATGTAGTAGTGAAACTGTGTGCAATGTTGTGAACTGATAAATCCTGCTTTTTCTATGTCAGCTTAATGCACATCAATTTTTTTTCTCAACATGAGAACTGCTAAATTTGTGTTCAGCTTCTTTCCTGTCATCTAAATATGCAAGATTCCATTATCAACCTGGATATACACCATTTGGGCATTGACTTAATTTTTGATTCAAGTATATTTTCTGTTACTTTCCTAGCCCTTCACCTCTCATCAATTTAAAATATTTAAATTGTCTTCCCACGTGTATTCTCCTGCCTCTACCTCCACCCTTTCTGTCTCACATTTCTTCCTTTACAAACTCTTGCAGTCCCCTCTTCTAATTAAAATACCACCTGCTAAGGAAGAGTTTTAGCAAACCTTGAGCTTTGTTTGATTGCTGTTTCAGGGAGGAAGAGGTGAGAACTCCTTATACCACAGGTATTTTTAGTGCTAATTACCGTAGCTGCTTTTTTGTGGATGAAAGACTTCCAACACCAGCATTTAACTTTAGCTCTCTTTACATTAGATATTCTTTTAAAATAAGTCCTGTTTCCACAAAACAACAGAAAAAAAACCCCACTGAAAAGACTGTCTATCTACCAAACAGCCCATTGTGTCAAAACAACTGTTTTAGTTGCTTCTTTTAAACGCTGGTGGTCTTTGCAAGAGACCTTTGGAAGGTGAAGAAGGGAAAACAAGATGGACCACACTTCAGCTGAGGAAGACAGATGGTTAGACCCAAGTGGAGAGGAGGTTTTTTGAGTGAAAGAGTAGTAAAACTATCAAGGTAGTACAAGGAGCAGAAGAGAGGCCATGGCCAAGCAATACACCTCTGGTTTCATTGTGTGGACAGCATGACTCGCTAGCCCAGCCTGGGATGCCTGACATTGCTGCTGAGGAAACCCCTGAAGTATTGAGCTGAGATACACTGATGGGCTGATCCCAGAGAACTTCTGGGAGTTGTAGGAGTCAGCACTGGGCTATAATTACAGAAAGAGCTGATTGTGATAGTACAGAAGATAAATGCTGGTCCTAAAGAATGTTTCCGTCTGCTTCATGGGTAGAAATCTTGCAAGAGTCTGTGTTGGTGTAGTGACGCACGCACGCTTCGGGAAAGCAAACACTGTCTTTTGTGTTTGAGGATATGAACTACCCAGCTGTTAGAATTTTATGTTCTGGGCAAGGGAAGACAAAGATAAGATGCTTGTCTCTCTCTCCACAGGACTGCAGGTGCAAACCACAAGCAGGTGTGGAATGGTTTGCTTGCCTTGGTCACTCTCATCCTGTACTCCATCGCTGTGGCAGCTCTGGTCCTCATGGCTCTTTTCTACACGCGCTCAGAAGGCTGCATGTACAACAAGGTCCTGATCGGAGTGAACGGTGGCCTGTGCCTCTTTGTGTCCCTGGTGGCCATATCGCCCTGTGTCCAGAATCGTGAGTCCGCTGACCTTTCTCCTCCTGGATTCCTGGTGCTGCCACAGTTGTGTGCCTGGAGGCATAAGCCGTGTCTGGGCAGAAAGTCCAGTGGTAGTTCGGAATTGATGATGCTCTTGACTCCTTATCTACATTGTGAGGTGCTGTGGCTCATTGTCAGCCTGACTGCCAAAACTACGGAGGTGTGAGACATTTTGGGTGTGCTGTCAGGTACATAGTGTAAAGAAGGCTCACCTGCTGATGGCTGGTGCTGTGTTGTGAAATTTGTCTAAGTCTGGCAGTGGTAGCTGTCAAACTCACTCACCACTGTTTCACCATTTACTTTTGACTTCTTGGGATTTATCATTTGTAAAGTTTGGGCCTGGAGGAGTTGCCAGCTTTGTGTACTGTTAGTATCTTGCATACATTGGGCCTGAAAATAGTAGAGTGACTCCAACAGAGATATTACAGGCAAATAAAATTATTGTGGCAGCTTGTCAATAGCTTTTGAAAAGCTGCTGCATTTGGCAAAAGAACAGCACGGAGGTGATTCTTTACATGGCAATCTCTAATGCTTTTCTAATACAACTCACAGAACTAAAGGATAGACTTTTTTCTCTTTACTGGACAGTGGAACTGTATCTAAACTGCCTCAAACACTTACCAACTGCCTTAAGTGAAAAAATAAAAGATACTGGTGTGCTGTTCTTTAAAGGAAATAAATGTCTTTTTCAGTTTTCAGTCTACAAAAATAACTAATTTTCCTCTTTCTTGTAAAGGCCAGCCCCATTCTGGTTTGCTGCAGTCAGGAGTTATCAGCTGCTATGTCATGTACCTCACTTTCTCAGCACTATCCAGCAAACCACCAGAAACTAGTAAGTTATCTAATGCTTTATGTGAATTCTTTCAGACATGCCATGTATTAAAAGCAAGAATATAGCAAACCTGTATTAACAGACTCCGGGATATAGAAGTGCTGGGTTTGTTCTTCACAGAAGAAATTGCAAATAGTACAAATAAAACTGTGCAGCCCAGAGACTGTGCATTTGGGACTCTCCATGTGTGTTAAATGCTTTGGTCTAGGGGTGCTTAACTTACCTTGGGTGAGTTGCATCTGTTGCACCATGTCCTGTTTCCTAAGAACAAATTTCCCAGAGCCTTGTAGTCTGTTCCTCCCATGGCAAGTACATGTTCTCATAAAATAGGATATGACAAAATACATAATATGTTAGGTCACGTGATAGGAAAGGACTGGAACAAATGGCTCTTGGATTCCTCTGGAAGAAGCTGGGAGATCAGCTCCATCCAAAAGTTTACAGTGTCCAGTTCGTAGGTGCTGGCCATCAAAGTGGATACTAACATGGCTTTTTTTTCTCCTAGAATTAGTCTGCTAGGTAGGCCTGGACTCCTCATGAAGCAAAAACTTGAGTACCACTTGTATTTTGTTTAGAGGGGAGATACTCTGAGAAAGGACTTGGAGTTACGTCTTGGAGTTATGTTGCAGTTGAGATGATGCTGTTCTTCAGCAGAGTTCTTGAACTCCACTTGCCTTTCAGCCACTGGCATTGCAAGTCAGGAGTATGGAACTCGCTAGAGTTTTAAGTTCTTTACACTACAAAAACAGAGCAAGACTTTACAGTGCAATTCAAACTTTCCTTTACCCAAATAAATATCAGATTCATATGTTTGGACTGGAAGCATTCTTTTCACTTAGAAAAGATCTTTCTGGTTCAAAATAGTACTAAAACACCCTTTATTATTGCTCAGCCTTTGGTGTTCAATAGCTGAAACAACAATAACTGGAGGAAAATAAATCCAATGGCAGGAAGGAAAAGTTCATACAGACGCCTCTCAGGAAGAAAGGGGAGAGATGGCGGAAAAGTTCTGTCACACTTGTGTAGGTACAGACACACACACGAGTATTCTAGAGTTAGGAAGTAAACCAGACAGTATTTAGGTGTAAAATTTACTTATGGAACTTTAGTAGTGTTTTGAATTAATATGGAGTTGAATTTAGAAGGCATCTGAGTTACTCAAAAGTCTTGACACAGTGTAAAATGAAAAAGAAGGGAAAGAAAGTGATACATGGAATTAAATCACTTGCCTTGTGTTGCTTCATGCTTGTAACAGACAAAGTCTTCAGCAGTTACGTGAATGTTCTGATTCTTCTTGTATGTATTGCAAGTGTGGTTACTGCATTTGTTAGAATATGCATCAAGCACACTCATAGATCTCCTTGTCTTCCCATGCCTGAGAATGTTCATGGTTGTCATCTGCTCTCAGAGATGCTCCTTCCTCCCCCTCTGTGTGATAAGGACTCCATGTTCGCCTGTCATCCTTCACAGTGGCACGTGCCCGACAGTGTGTGAGATGCTGGCACTTACTGTGGTGTCCCAGGCCTTACCACTCAGGTTTGCCACGAACTTACCTAATATTGACTCATTTGTCAAGGAGGGATTTCCAAATTGGACATCTTGCATACAAGGCCTGAAGAAAATGCAAGTTACAAGTATTTGCAACACCCTTAAAGAGTTGGATATGTATTTAGAAGGAATGAGCAAACAAAAATTGACGTCTCTTGAATCTGTGCTAATTCTGTACAACCTGCCTTAGCTTTTTGGTGCCAGAGCTGGCTAAAACACCTGCCAAACAGGGTACCTGCCTGCCTGCAGATGTGTCCTTAATGGACACAGGTGGGGGAATCTGCACATCTCTGGCCAAGGTGTTCCATAAAGGCTGGTCATCCTTTTGTTTTGCTCTCACCTCAGTGCTGTCCCTGCTGTGTGCTGATAAAGCTGTTTGTGCAGGCCATACAAAGTCCCTTCCCACTGGGTCAGGGGACTGACTTTGAGTTTATTTTTAACCTGTGTGTAGTTTTTGCTGCATTCTTCCCTCTGCCCCTACAAACAGCTGTGCTGCCTCAATAGGGGTGCATTGTGGTTGCTGGAAGGAAAAAGGAGATGTCTTAAGTAGCAGTGACTCAAAAAGCTCTTTATTTGGTATAAGGTGCAGCTGTCATTTCTTGCTTTGGGGTGATGCTGCAGGCTACTCTATACCTTGCCTTGACTCCAGGGAGATAATAAAAAGCCGGATGCAACTTGGAATGTCAAGGACTGAATTGGTTTCATTTCAGGGACCTAGAAGCAGAACTTGCTTACATGCCAAGAGGAAAACCTGCCTCTAACTGGTGCATCTTTTTTTCCTTGGTCTTCTGTGTGTCAGTCTGAGAACAGGACAACTACCGACTGCCTTTTTTAACTGTGTATGGATTTCATAGTTGTCCTCAAGGCAACCTTGCTGTGAAAGGAATTTCTGGTCTGTGGTCTGTACTATCTTGGTCTTACATGGTTTTGTAGCCTTGGGTGAAGTGTTGGCAGACTTCCAACTTCTTATTTCTTGGTTCACAAAACAGGGTTTTTTTTCTTTGTTTGTCTGTTGTGGTCAAACAGGAAATTTTAGCACGCTACTGAGTTGCATTTTTGTTCTGCCTGAAACACAAAATCTGCCAGGTCAGATTTACCCATTTTTTCCCTGTGATCTTTCTAAAAGACAGACAGGAACAACTGAAATTTACCTGCCTATTCTTGCATAGTAAAAATATTTCAGTGAAAGCCTTCAGTCTGAAGATTACTTTAAAATGCAATGAAATGAGCTCTGCAAACTGTTCCTTTTGTTTGTTCTGTTTTGTGAAGTCCTGGATGAAAACAACCGGAATATCACAATCTGTGTACCTGAATTCAGTCAAGGCCTGCACAGAGATGAAAACCTGGTTACTGGCTTGGGTACTACGATTCTGTTTGGCTGCATTTTATATTCTTGGTAAGTCCGGGAGTTTGCAGTTACCTTTTTGTAAACGCAGTGTTGTGGTCCAGACAGTGAAGGCTTATAGCAGGCTGCATGCAAAGTCACAGAGAGGTGTGAAACAGAGCTGAGCTGGAAGGTTTGTATTGTCCTCAGCTTCATATTTCTAGAAGTTTCAGCTCAAAATGTTCGACAAGATAGTACAACTTCTGAAACAAATATATCTCATTAAAATCAAACAGAGCAATTTAGATCTAGAGGCAGAGGGGAAAAAAATTCCGCCTGTCCATGATCCCAAATAATCTCAGGGTTAAACTCTAAAACTCCCTACAGTTACATTCACCTGAAAAATCTGTCTGAAATTTTTGTAGCCTTCTGGCAGAGGCTATGACTGCCTTGAGAGTCTTTAAAACAAACAAACTCTTTGGGAGGGTTTAGGGCTTCCTTTGAATAAATGATGAGCACAGTATTGCCATCAGAATTTGCCATTGATCTGCTTTAAAAAAAACCCTTCTTGTGCTCATTATGCTCACCTTTGATGTTCACCTTGTATTATTGCAGCTCACTTCAATAAATGAAGTCATGCTCTGGGACAGGGAGTTGCTGGTGATTGAAAGCTGGTGCGTCACTTGTTTTGGCTGTGCAGCTTGCCAGGAGACAGCACTGCCTGTCTGCTGCAAGTTTTTCAGCAGGTTCTGCTTGTGGGTCAGTCCACTTCAAAATTCACGTACAGAAGCCCCTTCATATTTTGTGAAGTGAAAGCAAGAGACTTATTCTTCTGTTTATCAAATATACAAATGTGTTCCATTTTGTTCCGATATAAAATATATAGATGTGGATATCATGGATCTAGTTCACATTAGAAGGGCATTTCCAGTGCCTCAGGGAGGTGTTTCAGGACATGGACAATATCCATGTAGCCTGCCACTCAAGTGTACTATGTAGCTGGGGGTGTAAGAACACTTTGAAGGGGAGTGTTTTGAAGCATTGCTTGTCAAGGCTCAGTGTGTACACCAAAGCCTTCCCATGGGTAATGGGAAGTTTGCATTTCACATCCTAAAGGGGCAGGACTGGGCAAGAAGTGTTTCCTGTCAGAAGAAACTAGAAGGGATTCCCCCCCAGATAACTACGGTCATGCAAGAAAGTAATTTCTAGGAACTGGTACACTGACAACAGTTGCTGGTAATTTACTTTTGAAAACTGACTGCTGCCAGAGACCTGTGAGTTCACTGGCAAAGCCTTTACAGAAATGCTGAGCCAAAGTGATGTCTGTGAACTGAGCATAAAAGCACTGGTTGTGCACAGCGGGGGAGATCTCTTCTGACTTGCAAATTGGAGCACTTAGATTTTGCTGCTGTCAGATGGTGGTGAATTCATCACCTTTCAGGAGTGACCTACTTTTGAGCTCATGATTCAGTCTGAGCTGGCCAGTGGCCATCTGCCAGACTGGTTTATACATAGTGCAGGACAAACTTTTCACATACTTAGTACTTGATGAGAGCATCCAGGCAAATGCTTAGCTGAGACATGGGAATGGACTGTTTATGTTTGCTGTGATGTTGAAGAGTTACCCTGTTGGGGTTATAGTTATGTCCAGGGGTTTAACACTATCTTCTTTTTCTCCTAGTTTGACCTCAACAACACGTGCAAGCTCAGAGGCACTGAAAGGAATATATGCAACAGCTGAAACCGAAGTGAGTTCTTACTTCTTGCTGCAGGATTTTTGTGCAGACTTTCTCCAATGCTTTTATTTCTGTTGTCTTTGTGGCTAGTAATCTGAAAACAGAAGCTAGTCTTGATAGTATGTATGCTATGTGCCTCTGGGTAAGGACTCATCAGAACATTTGTCCACACTGGCCCTTCTGTAGGTCTTGCTGGCCCTGTGGAGGTGCCACATGTACTGGAATAAGTTGTTGCCCTTAAAGTTTATTCAGCATCCTTCAGACTTCCTGTAAATCTTGTGTTCCACATGAGCTCATGTCCTCTTATTTAAGGGAATGCTGGAAAGCTACCAGAAGAAAAAGTGGAGGCATTCTTGAACATTTTCAGTCCTGGTTGCTTTTGTTCTTGTAGCAACTATGATCCCAAATTCTTATCTCTTATTTTTATTTCCATACATAAGTATTTCCTTACTTTTTGCCTATAGTTTCATCTCTGATCATATTTCTTGTCCCTGTTTCAGCTGTACAAGTTTCTTCGTTCCACCTGCCTGTTTCTTTGGCTTCATTGTTCTGGGAACACCCAGAAAACTCTGGGAAATGACTAGGGTTTTGCTGAGTAACAGTTTTCCCTTGCTTAAGCTTGCTAATGACGCTTTTCAAATACGTGTGTGTTTGGAAGATGCATCTCCATCCGTGGCTCTCTCTGCATTGGTGTTAACTTGCATCTGCAGTTTTAGCTTCTGTTTCACAAGTCGTTAATCAGAGTGCTTGTGAGAGTTCCAAAACGCAGAGCTATCTGCCGAGGCCTTTGGTGTTTGCAGGAGCTGGGCGTGCGGAAGGAGGACTCGTTTCAGTGCCAGGGTGCCGGGGCGCTTCCCTGTGGCAGGATGCTGCAGCTGGACAGGGCACCAGTGCCAGTCCAGCCCTCGCTGCCAGCTGGGCATGGTGCACCGAGACCTGGCATGGCCTGTCTTGGGCAGGTCCCGATGGGGCCTGTGCCTTCCCACGCTGTGCTGAGGGACAGGACGGGGAGCACTGGAGAGAAAACAGCCGCCCTTCGTGCCCCTGCACCTCCTGTGCCAGCCTTGCCTGTAGGAGGCCTCTGCCAGAGGTGTGGGTCTGTGCCCTGTGGAGGAGCAGCGGGAAGGCTGGGGACCTGTGGCACGGCGTGCATTTGGGATGTGGCCCCTCACTGGGAACGTCCTTCTCATCAGCCACAGTACGTGCCCACGGGATTAGTTCTGCACTGTTTCGTTTTAAAGAGTGTTCTAGAGCCACTGAATGTACATATAAAGAAATGACTGGTAAAGAGCAACTAATGGCCCTCTGATTGCCGTCCCTGTGGCAAAGGGCCTTTGTCTCCCAGCCCGGAGAGGGTCTGTCGACTGTGCTGGAAGCAGCTGAGTGTTAGGGGTTAGGGGCATGTATGCCAGCGTTGCTAATTTCATCACTCTGTGCCAGGACTTAATTACAACTGGTTAAAATGTTGAAGGGAACCCAGCACTTGCTTCAGAATGTGAGTGCAGCCTCAGGGTAACTCAAGCTAGCACTTCAGGTGAGGCTTGGCACAGCAAGAGTAGAAAGAGGTAGAGAATAAGGGGTTTATCTGAACTCGCGGACAGTCTTTCGAAAAAGAGTGAGCTTTTTGGCTTTTCCTGACTTTATGAACCCAGTGAGTACAGGTAATCATGGATATGCAGGGTAAACCTGCTACTTGATGTCTCTGCTGGACACCTTACATTAAAGACCTACTGTCTGGGAAAACATGCAGCCAGCCCCTGTAAGAGGGGAGAAGCTAAAACATAAAATTTAGAAGTGCGAAGCATAAATATTTATTCATGTGTACGTGGTGTCCCAGCCAAGCCGGGGCACCCCAAATGTGGTTGTACACCGGGATCTTCTACCCTTCAGGGATTCAGGTGCAGTGTGATTTGACTGATCAGTAGCACCGACACCCTCGTTACTAATCATAATAAAACTTTGCAAAGCAACTATATTTCTGTAGCAGTCTTGCTGCTTGTCTGCTGATCCAGACATCCTTTAAGTCAATCTTGAGACAGTTACTTATGTATGATGCTGATATGGTTTTAAAGGTGTTTTAGAGGCCCTAGGATGCTGGCCTTTCCTGGGCTGTCCAGGGCCATGTTTTATCCTTCATGGACAGCTGTAATTTTCCAAGAAGTAGAGTCCATATTTCCAGGACTGGGCTGTCCTTTAGTTTGCTTTACTTAAGCATGAACAATACCAAAGTCTCCAGTAAAATTCCAGTGCCTCATTACATTGCACAGTATATTGTGAACTAATATAAGTAAACAAAGTTAATACACTTTCATATTATAAAGACTGATTGATGTAATAGTCAGGGAAGTGAATTTTCCTAACAGGGTTCATTGTCTTAATCAGACCCCAAGCAAAATTAATCCCAGAGAAGAATATTATCAGTAGAAATAATGTTGGTGATGCACTACAGAAAGTGCTGACTTTTACTGTAGTCTGGTGCAAGAAATACATGTATTTATTAGGTGGTCAGCACCTTTTCTTCATTTACGTTACCATTCAACACAAAAAGTGTCAATTTCAGCTTTTCTTTATCCATCAGGTTAAAAAAAAGAGGAAATCTTCATTTAAATAAAACAGTAGAACCAGGTTTCTGCTTTTACTCCTTCTGCTTGTGCTCATTCTGGCTCCATTTCAGTGAAATCTTGCAAAGATAAGTACATTTCAGACTTACACTGGTACAGTTGTGATTTCCAACCCATGCATCAGAGCTTTGAAAGTTCCTTATACTTTTGTCTTAGCACAGAAATGTCCTAAAAAGCTCTTGTATGCAGATCAAGATAGATAAGTCCCCTAAATATGAATGTGCTGTAGTGTAGCTTTTTCACCATTTTGTCACAATTATTTGTGTCTGCGTTGTACCTAGAGTTATGTAAAATGGGTAGAGTAACTTTTAAAGACTGGCTCATTTCTTCAGATTTACTGAGCAGGTTTTTCCAAAGCTTGGAAACTGCTGTTATGAGCTACTGGGCAAATTCTAATTTGAGTTTGGTGCTGGTTGGAAATACAAACCAGACTTTTCTAAATTAGTATCTGTATCCTAGACATAACAGACCTTCCTTCCCCAACTGTTCTGCTTTGCTGTAGCACAGGTTCTTACCTTCTTGCTGTTGTCTGTTCCACAGGTAGCTCGTTGCTGCTTTTGCTGTGTACCCGATGGAGATGGTAATTATGTTTTCACTGCACAATTTACCTTATTTGTGGCTTTTGGACCAAAGCCGAGAGAGTAAGGACACAGCTGTGGATGGAGAGCTTCTCGTACCCTCGTTCAATAGAGTACTGAAAGCAAACTGAAGCAGATGAAGTGCTCCAAGTTAGGCTACAGAGGGAAGCAAGAGATGTCACAACACCATTTTAAAAATACTAGGCTAGTTAATAATTCTTTAAAGTACGTTTCATTACTGCAGCGCACAAAGAGTAATTTCTGTTTTTTGCATGCCTCTGTGTGTAACTGGCTGCTGGACTTTTGGCTCAGCCACTCTGCAGGGACTGCAGTTCAGGAGTGAGATAGGAAGGGAGTGTCCTGTTTGCAGACCTGGTACAATCAGGATTATCAGCTTGGATTTGCCAGAAAAATATTTCACAGGTAGAGAGCAATTTAAATGGTCTCAATGCTCAAAATCCACTCAGTAGGCCAGGAAGCTGATACAGGGCAGGATTTCAGTGTTAGTCCAGTTTTAGACTCAGGGTTTAGGCCAATGCCCTGAGGACAAGGACGTGTTCAAGTGTTACTCTGTGTCAGTCACGTGTTCCCAAATCACACCATAGATATTCTGCTATGTTCTTTGTGAAGCCAGCTGCAGTTTTCAGTTCTCATTAAATTTGCGAAACTTTCTCGTTTCCTGTCTCTCACAGCTGATGCTGAAGAGCGTGTTGAGAAAAGGGGAGGCCAGACTGTGGTTTACGATGAGAAGAAGGGCACAGTGTACAGTTATGCCTACTTCCACTTTGTTTTCTTCCTGGCTTCTCTCTATGTGATGATGACAGTAACTCACTGGTTCCAGTAAGTGTATTTTTTTAGTGCTGAGAAATTTAACATCTCTCTGTGTTGAGAGGGAAGATGTGAATGGGAAGTTCTGCTGTTTGCTGTTTGGGTGTTTCCCATCCTTATGGTAGAAGTTTGAAGAGACGTTACAAGTCTTTCTTGGGCATTCTTGAGCAAGATCTTGCGCTATAAAGGGCTGCTCTCCCTTGCTTCCTCTATGGGTTAACCTAGTTAAAGTCTTTTGTTTATTGCTAAAGTTCATTCCTTTTTTTTTTTTTTCCCCTGTAACAGTTACGAAAGTGCTCAGATTGAAAAATTCTTCACTGGAACCTGGTCTATCTTCTGGATTAAGATGGTCTCCTGTTGGGTTTGTGTTGGTCTGTACTTATGGACTCTTATTGCTCCACTCTGTTGCCCAACCAGAGAGTTCTCAGTGTGAACAGTCAAAAGGTCATTTTAAGTTTTTCTCTTTTTTTTTTTTTTTTTGGAATGAGGAAACACCTTCTACCCACTTACCATAATGTACCAGTTATTACCTTTTTAGTCAGACTAAACAAATGATTGAAGACTTTTTTTACCATTTTTTTTATCATGAACAAGCATTGCCTAAGGGAACAAACCCGTTTCAAAACTTTACAATGCTTATGTGTGGTGTGTAGAAAACACAGTTGTTGCATAAACTGGAATAAGTGAAATGCTTTTCAAATAACTGACAATCCTTCTCTGGCTTCATTGACAAGAAAAGAAAAAATCGTGGTGCAGATGGTATCTTCTTACTTCCCATGAATGTTTGGTATCTTGTAGCAAATATGCATTAATTCCTTTTTATGCTTTCTCATTAACTGTTCCTTTTACAGTTTGCAGTGATGATTTGGACTGCTGTTTTGTACAGCATATAATTCTTGTAAGTAGTATCTGGATAATTTTTTTCCAAAAACATATCTAAATACTTGTGTAGAAATAAGAGAATATATAAGAATTTGACTGCCAAAGCATCTACTAAAAATTGTTTATCTAAGTATTAAATATATTAAGTTATTTTATACCTAGATTGAGAAAGGAGTGTACCAATGATAGTAAAGTATTTATTCTATTATTACTTTAAAGGCACCTGGATATTTTATGCAATTCAGATTTAGCCCAGTTAATAACTGAAGGGGAGTTCTACACACAGATTCTCAAACTGAATTTTGTCCAATTTTGCTTTGCCAGGTTACTCATGAGTTGAGTGTACTGCATGGGGATGTAAGAAGAGGTACATTCTTCATTCACAGTGTTTGTTGTTGAGAAAATGATAGTTAAGGGAGCACTGCCAGTTGCTGTTAAATTTAAAAGTGGGGTGCTTGTTCACTTTTCTACCCTGCTGTTTCAGCTTGTATCTAAAGATCTCCCAGGATCTTCAGTTCTATTTCCATGACTAGTTTTTTAATATTTCAGATGCATTGATGGTCAGAAGAGGACTATAGTGTGTTGTCATCTTTTCTGCTTGTGTGTTGGTTGGAAAGTATTTTTTCTAACTGCTATATTTTTATATTCCTCTGTTGACTAGTTTTGGTGTTGGGATGGGACTTAGCCAATCAATATATTAATGGAGACAGTTCTTTTGTGGAACTCCTATTCCAAGCACTGGAGTAAGCAGTCAGAAAAGCAAAACCAGAAGACACAAATACAACAAGCAGCTGCCTTAGTACAAATGACTTGGCAATATCAAATACTACCTTGTCACCTTTTTTTTTTTTAGTTCAAGCAGATGATTTGGTGGTAGAACAACAGCTCAAATGCCCTGAATGCTGAATAAGGTTGAAGCCACATAGTTATCTACATTCTGGTGGGACGAATTTATGGCTTAAGCTAGTCCTGGTGATTTTTGTCTTCTCTCTCTTGACATATATATTCACACACATGCATAGTGTGAAATATCAACCAATTTAGCAGCTCTTTTTTTAAAAATACAATTCAGCCTTAAATCTTCATCCTCTGCTTTCTGCAAAACAGAGAATAGCACAACATAGAGGCCAACGTGTTGGCCGAAACATTTACATGCCTTAGTTGTTCTGTTGCAATAATTAATGGCTAATACCCACCTGGTGAGTAATTTTAGCATATCGGATCTCAGTTGTGGTCTTGCTTTCGTTACCATTTTTAGCTGCCTTGTTGCTATGGTATCCCAGGGCTTCTGTCCTGCTTGGAGCTTTCCAGGCATGTGATCTTCCCCACCCTGTGCACTCTTACCTGAAACAAAATCTTCAGGTCTGAAGTCCTCTCTACTTACACCACCTATCCCAGTGATTAGAGCCTCAAAATACATCTGTCCTGAGATCTGAGGGAAGGAGGAGTCTGTCCAGCAGTGACTGTCTTGGCGTTCTTGTTTGCATCAAGAGTTAAAAATAGCAGTTGAATCTGGGCTTTGACACTGAGTTAGAAAAGCAACAAATAGTTCTGGACAGGGAGGCAGGTTTTTCTCTTTCCCTTTGCTTCTGTTGGGAGGTTCTAATCCTGCCAAGAGCTCTGCTAGCATGGGGACCTGTCAGAACATTTCTGCCTGCATTTGGAGTCTTGCTGCGCAGATACTTCTGCACCTGAAAAAGGCCTTTATTAATGCTTTTTCAATCCAGAAGCATTTATCTGTCCAATCTCTAAGATAAGAGTTTATGGGCTGTGCAGTGATGACTAACAGTTGTCCCACCTGACTCATAGCAGCAATTCTGACAAACAGTTTTGATCCAGTGCTACAGTTGTGTGCTGCAACTGTGATAGTCCAGGCTCTTGCTCCTGCCTTGCCTGGTCCTAGCAAGATTGCCTTCTAGTGCCATATATGTTGTACTATGAGAAACGAAGCTTTTTGCCCCTAAATTAGCCATGGTTTTTGTAACAGAACAATTGGGGAAAGGAGCTTTATTGGAAGAAGGCATGCACTATGTCAAGTTATAAGGCAGGGAATGGTACCTGTTGTCTGGTTCTGATAGTAGGCATCCCAGTGGCCCTTCGATGTTCTTGTTTACAAAAACACTTACTTTATGTAGTATCTGCATCAGGACTTTCTGCACCTCCTTGTGCCCTTTTTTATGTAATTTGTTTTAGGGAAATAGGTTTTGCACAGAGGAAACAAGGCTGTCAAAAGAAAGTCCACAATGAGGCATGAATCCGTTGTTCTTACACAGCACTCACCTCACTGATTTGCTCCTTCATCCTTCCCTACTACCAACTATCGACCTTAAGCATCTAGATCTGCAGGTATACAAAGAGTGGGAATAGGGCAGTGCCTGTTTACATAGTTTTGTCTACTTCTTAGCAAATCTTCAGGGGAAAACCGCCAAAAATAAATAACTTCAAGGGCCTCTGGGTCCACGGTGCCCCAGATCCAGCTGTGGACTTCCACCACGCCTTTCTAAGGAATCGGTAACTAGTGGCACCTGGATGTGCAAAGACTAGTTCCTCACCAAGGCAAGGCTTCCTGCTGGCCAGGCAAACGTTACAGCCTTAGTGTTCTCTGTAAAATCTGTACTGTGAACTTCCATGTGCAACTACATAATAAAATCCTCGGCTCGGGTCAAGGAATCAAACACCCAGCCCATAGATTCCAAACAGTTCATGCAAATGGGCTTTTAAAAAACAACTTTTTAAGAAGTGCCTTCATACCTACTGCTGTGATAACTATTAATTCAGGTGGCACTAGAACTGGAAAACCTGGACTGAGCCTGTGACTGGGTGATGCTGCCTTGTACGTTACACCAGTGTGTACAAGGCACAGTCAGACCCAGGGTGCATGTGGAAGACCAAACAATCTGTGCTTGACAAACCTTTGGGGATAAGACTGCTTCAGGTATTACTGTGCAGTGGGAAATTAAGTGGGAAAACTCACAAGTAGCCTGATGCTTTTGTAAATAAATGAGTAGTTTTACATTTAAGCTGTAAACAGTTAACTTCCTCTCCCCGTACCTGAAAGTGCAGGTGACTATCTGCTGAGGCAGTTCGCTGCATGGTGTCTATCCTGCCTTGTGCCATGATTGTTCATTGAATTTGTTCCCAGACGTAAGCGGTGCAGCACGTCTGGCTCCTAGTGGGTTTGTGCTGTGTGAAGTGAGGAAGCTTACAAAGACATCAAGGCCAGAGAACATGTCCTGTACTGAATTTCCTCCATTTAAATTTGAACTAATGCTATCGTTTAATAGACTCTTGGAGGAACATAGTGTTGGCAGAAGTTCTGCTGGGGAGGTGAAACAATTTTGTTGGCTTTTTTCTACTTTTTCAAATTTGCCATAATAAAGATTATTTGGGACCTCACTGCTGCACTGTCGTCTGAGACTGAAACAATTTTACTTTTCCTCGTGAAGGCAACCAAGAGCCGCAGTCCTGACTGGTTCTTGTTTGGGGTAAAATAAGTGGGACAGACTCGGAGAGCAAGTGTCTGAATCCAAGTAACTGAAATAACAAATGAAACTATAGAACTTTACTAGGAATGTGTGGAAAGCAGATGGATATGCTTGTTTGCTGTTTGCCACATAGTTCCTCAACATGTACAGGCAGCCCTTGCAGCTGGATGCCAAGTGAGGAGCTCCACTGCAATCGCACATCAAAGGTATTGCATGTTTTTGATACTGTCAGCTTTCTCCTTCAAGCATTTCCATGAGGTTCAAGCAGCTTGTACGTGCCCAGCTAACATGGTAAATCCTGGCTGGGTTGGGCTGCTTTCCTCTGAAATGCAGAATTCAGTGTTGCCAATGTATGCATAGTTCAGAGAGAGGGTTTGTCCCCTCTGAGAATCATAAACACTGCATGTCTATTTATTTATTTATTTTGTGTTTTAGCACCTTTTTACAAGTCTATAAGCGCTTTGAGATTATAAATTACGCATGTGTAATTGCTTTGTCAGCTACTGCTGCAGCCATTTCTGGGCTAGAACATTGCTATTAATGAAGCGACCATTGCACTTGTGAAAAAACTGGTTTTTAACAGTTCTTCGGCTTTGAAAGATGGCATCAGGAAAATTTGGGTACTTCAGATAGTGCTGCTCGAACTTTGGCTAGCAGCCCGCAGTATCGTGGGCACCTGAACAAATCAGCGACAAAGTAATCCACTGTTTTTAAACTGCACTGTAAAGATTTTATAAACTGCTAGGCTTTTCTCCTAAGTAAGTTGATGAAGCAAAATACCACAAGACTGTACCTATGTGGCAAGATGAGTTGAGATCATCCACAGCTAAAATTTTGCTCTCATCTTTCCTTCTGGGCTTTAGAAGCAATGTCTTTTGCTTGGAGGCTGTATCTTCTTGTTTTATTTGCCTTTTTCTCCTTGGATTTCTTTTTTAAAGGCATTGTAAACCTGCTTCATTCCCAGACAACCCGCTGCCTGCCAAATGGGATGTCTTTGGTGCTAGAAACTAGCAAAGACCACTTTGCCAAGACTTACTGATCCTTTCCTTTTCATAGCAGGACAACCTGCAGCATTGAAGCAGAGTCAAGGATCATAGTTTATTACATGGATCAGTTTTCCTCTGTGAAAACTGCTGCTTTGTTTTCTGAAGTGGCCTACGAGTTCTTGTGGGCAGGAGACACATAATGAACGCCATGACGTTTTACATGTGTTTTCAGTTTTGTAAACAGTAGTTTGAATTCAGTGTTTCACATGACTGTACAAGTGAATGCCAGGGGTCAAGTGCTTAGAAAGCTTTGGCTTTTTCTACTCTGAACAGGATGCATAGCTTGGGAACTGGTATGTCTCTGCATTTTCTACATCCTCATGGCAGAATGCCCAAGTGCCCCAGGATGGGGATGTAGACACACTGTGCAGAGTTTGAAGCAGCAGCTTTGAGAGACTGGCATGATGACTGCTTTCTAATGCCCAAAGAAATTCTCTAGGCTTCAAATAGGCCTAGTGAATGGCCTAATTAAACCCCATTTGTTCAGAGGTTTTTATTGAATCTGGATTTGATTCTTTTCACACCTGTTCGATAATGTTGTTTTTAAAAAGTTAGAATTTATTTCAGATATAAGCCAGCTTGGCTTCCCTGCTGCCTGCCAGTCTCTGATAGTTCCCAGTGAGTAGCGTACAGACATTTTCACAGATTTGTTCAGAGCCACAGCCGTCAGCTTTGAAACCACTCCAGCAGCCTAAAGCGTCCGGGGCTTTTGCTCACCAGAGCTGCACAGTGCAGCAGTGCAGCCACACTTTTGCCAAAGAAGCCTCAGTGTGAAGCCAAGAAGAAAAGTGCGAAGCCAAGAATTTTGGAAAACTATGGGGAAATAATGGATCATTGGACAGACCATAGCTTTAGTTTTCCTCTTATCGATACACGTCCAGGTGCTTAGGTGTCCTTTGGACATCCATGCAGACTTAAAGTGAGGAGAATTAGCTTCCAGAGAAAATCATTCTACTTGTAATATACAAGCTAAGAAAAGATTTACTAGGAATATATGGGTTCAGTGTCTGCTTTTTGTTCACCACTGGTGCGTGGTATTCAGTCTCATATATGCCATGTTCAAAAACTGGATGCAAAATAGTCAAAATATAAACACATTTTCTTAATGTTGAGGGGATTTTAATTAGTCTTTTTCAAGGTTCTTAATATCTCAAGGGAGCTTTTTGGTGTGTATGTGTGGTTTTATTTTATTAAGCTGTAGCCCAGTGAAGTGGAAGTTTGCTAGTTTATTGAACTTTTTTGCAAGTGTTGTGGTCTTTAGTAACTGTAACAGTTTGACTTTTAAGGGTTGGTAAAGATTCCAGAATTGTAAGATCTTACTTGTAAAATAGTCAACAGCTTTGCCTTTTTAGCATGTTAATGGTTTTTATGGACACTTCCTTTTGTATACTTGAGTGAATGTATTGTTATAGGTTTAATGTTTAATGGACCAATAAAATTTTTCTTACATTTGAAATGAATTGTTGTGTTACATTAAAGTTGCAAAGTCAGTTCATTCTAGTAGAAACTTAAAAAATATCTAAATATATAAGCTATGCAGTTACTGAGCCAGTAAAAGAAAGTTGGTTCATCTTTTTTGTGCTATGCAGTTACTGAGCCAGTAAAAGTAAGTTGGTTCATCTTTTTTGTTCCCTAAATTTGAATGTTGTTTAACCAAAAAATCCTGCTCTGTGGATTATTGGAGGCCTTCAATGTCCATGTTGTTTTTGTATTTTGCCACTGTGTGATACTGGACGATGACAGATTGCACAGATTTGTCTGTGGCATCTGTTCTGAACAATCCAGCTCCCTGAGATGTGTAAGACACCCTGGCAGTGCAAACAAAATATCTTCAGGGTCGATGTAGCACTGAAGCCTGTGCAGCTGTTTGAGATGCATTTCTCTGATTTGTAATTTTTTTTCCCTCGCCCAGATGGTGGGGTGAGCAGCTGTTGGATTTGACATGCCAAGATCCACATCAGGGAAAGTGCTTTGTCTTCACGGGTGGTGGCTCCTTCCCTCTGACCGTTCATGTCCTGCTTCAGCGTGTGCCAGCTGCAGCCTGCCTCCTGGTACTGGTGGCACCCGTGCCAGAGCTGACCAGACCCACACCAGGACACAGTTCCCTGTGGTTTTGAGAAACTGCTGACAAAGCTTCCAAGAGTCAATGGTGGCTGCTATGCCCTGTGCAGCTCCTGGTGCGTGAGAGAGCTCTGGTGCATGGAGCTGTGAGGGTGTGTGCTTGGACCTAGGAGCAAGGCAGAGACAGGTTCCTGAGTGGTGCCCAAGGGCTGGGACAGTCAAGTGCCTGTGCTCCACAGCCTGCCACCAGCCTGCCCACCCCTGCCCTCACCCAACACCGCAGCATCCTGGCAGGATGTTCCCTCCTCACAGTTCTAACCAGATGGTCTTCAGGGAACAGAAGCACTTGAAGTGTGTTTGCCATGGTGTTTGCAGCACACAGGAAAGAGTTAACCTTTATTGAGAGATTAGATCCTGGTGCAGAAGCTGCAGGACTCTGAACTCCAAAGTAGTTACAGCTGCTGCTCCAGCTGAGTACAGCCCTGCTGTGCAGGCGGTGAGGTCAAGAGCGAGCTACATGTTCAGTTTTAAAGATGTGGGATTGCAGTGTCTTCACTTGCCAGAGGCCACACATGGAGCTATGTCTGCGTTGCACAATAGTCCAGAAAGGGGTCGTGGTGCTAGAGAAGCTTGTTTAAATGGTTTTAAACAGGGACTTCACAATCTCTGATGAGAATGTGAAGGCAGAAGGTTTCCCAAGCCCAGGCTGTGATGTTCTTGGGGCAAATGTTTGTCTGCAACAGCTGGCTTCACTCTTGATCTTGTAGGCTGCCCAGCAGTTGGTGCATCAGTGTGACAGATGTAGTAAGCTGCAGCATCCTATTGTAAGGTCCCAGCAGCACCTTCTGAAATAAAAGTTCTGGCTGTCTAACTTGTAACTTTTGTCTGTGGCTGCCAGCAGAGCAAGCCAGTATGTTTTTTGTCCGGGGAGGTCAGAGGCTCACAGCTTCACAGAGTTACCTTTGGCAACAGCATGAGAGCCAGAGCCTGTATCTCACCTTCCAGCTTCCAATGGCCATGGACTGGAAGAGAGCCTGGAACCAGGCAAGCTCTGTGGTGGTAAGCCAGCTGATAAGGCAAAGGGCCAGGCTGCTCCCTCCCAGCCACTGTAGCAGGAGAGGCTCTGGCTGCAGGCAGGAGGGCTGAATAGAGCTTTGGAGCCTGGCAAGTTTTTGGAGGCCAAGTGCAATCATGTTTTCTGATGGAGCTGGTGTGTGCTGCCCATGCTGCAGACAGGTCAGGGTGGGCTGGGCCTGTTGCATCCACTGTGAGGAGACCACTTGTGCAAAATGTGAGCGCTGCAGGCCCCACGTGTTCTGCACTGGTGCTGTGTGTGAGCGTAGCAACTGCCTCCTGCCCGGGCTGTGCCCAGACCATTCAGAGAGGATTCCTGCCTGGAGAAAGGGCTCCTTCTGGTGAAATGTAAATGTATGATAAGGAAGATGTAAATTTGTTTACATCTTCATAAATGAACATACTGCAGTTTTAGCCGATGTTCAGCTAGAAAAACACTTCTTTTGTCATCTTTTAGGCATAATTTGACAATGCCCTCTGTGTTGCTCCAGAGTAAATAGCTTTTCAGTCCTCAGACATCTGGTGAGTGGTTGGGTTTAGTGATGCCAAGGGGAAAGGAGGACTGAAACTGGAGGACCTTTCATCATGAAGCACTGAACCAAAGGAATGCTCCTGCATTATGCTTTTTGTACTGGGACTCTGGGATTCCTCATGGGACAGCTCCTAGGACCACTTTGGCAATGGTGAACGAGCCCATGGGAAAATTCTGCCAGTAGTCAAAAGCCTCTGATAGCTTGTAATATCCTTAAGGGTATTTTTGTAGTACTGAGAACAGGAAACTTTTTGTTGTTGTTTGATGCTCTCACCTGATAACTCAGCATTCCTCCTGTATCCTTGTACTGGGAAAGAGCTAGGAATGTTCATCTTCCCAGGGCTACTTCTGATTTTAAAACTCACTGTATTCTCTCCCTTTGTATTTCTTCCTTCCCCCTCTCCCCAGGCTTAAGTGCCGTTTCCAAATGTCCTTTTTAAAGTAACTATCCTATAGTTATTTTAAAAGTATATAGTTATTTTTAAAGTACCTGCCTAGAGAGCTCGGCTCTGGCGACAGGTCAAAGCCTGGCTTTGTGCGTGTCAAAGGATTATTTTATCTAGGTGATTCTGCATTTATTATCTATGTAGTCTTTTTGTTTGTTTGTTTTAGTCACATGCACGTCATAAGATGTGACTACAATGCTCTGCTGTCAGCTTGTTTGCTCTTCCAGGATGTGATAGTGTTAGTCACAGTTTTTGCGGGTGGGAGGGCAGGGAGGTGTAATACAGTGCTTAAGAGGAGGTCTGCCAAAAGTAAGTGTCCAAAGGCCTTAAACTGTCCTTAAGGAGATGCAGCCTGTTCCTAGGACTGGAAAGGTACTACTTGGCTCAGCCAAACAGCTCCGAACCACTTCATTACCATATGCAACCTGTTGTTTGTAACATTCAAGGTAAAGAAAATTTCACTGTCTTCTCTACCCTGTTTAATACTGAATCAAAAAATGCAATAGCGTCAAACTTTTCCTGAGAGTGTTTTAAGCAAGTTGTCACTCCGTTTACATGCTGCTCTTCAGATTTGAGGGCAAATTTGAAGACAAGTGGGGCCCAAGTCTATTTTGTCTCCTTTTTATTTTCACTTTTATACAAAAAAAAAGTCTGACATAGTCACATCAATGAGGACAAAGCTGCAGTGTGCACTCTGACAACAACAATCATATAAGGATTTAAAATATATTGTTTTACTGTTTGCAATAGCAATGTTAGTTTGCATTTACTTTTTAAATATCCCCAACGCCAAATTGCTGCGCTTGAAATTCTTGAAAGTCCTCTGGGATGGTGTCTGAAAGCAGGAAAATATGCAAAAGTTTAGTCTCTTCTGACAAAATTAAGGAGCACTTAAATTAGGTAACGTGCTTCTCTTCTGTTCACACATTAAGACTGAACAGGGAACGTCTTCAGTTTGAGCTGTATACCACAGAAAAACACAAAGAGGCTAACATGACAGTGAGTGCTACAGTGCCAGCCTACAAGGGAGTACTATCAAGCTTCAAATTACATATCTCTGAAAACTTTGTGGCTTGCACTCTTAAATTTTTATCAATAAACACTGACCAGAAAGGCAAGAGAAGTGGTTGTCTTGGTCTGCATGCCAGACACATTTTTAGTGTCAGCATCTCTATTTCTCAGGTATCCTAATTCAACTTCTCTGTGATGATTTCTGAGGCCACAAGAGGGGACATTAGCCCCAGGACCAATAGCAACTGGCATAAAGACTTGAGACTTGGGCAAGGGAGCTGGAGATGGATAAATGTCATAAGAGTAAGTACAGTTCTGTTTGAAGCGTTGTTTGCAGTCTGCCTTTGCCAGATCCCAGATTTTATCTGGAGAGCCACAGAGCAACCATAGAGCTAAAGCTGCAGCCAGCTAATGGAGCCACAGCAATGAAGCTCAACTGCATGACCTCAACTTTACTCTGATTATTTCCACCCTGATGCACGAGAGGTAGCTCTAAACTCAAAAAAGAATGTGTGTATTAACACACACAGTATGTAGAAAAAAGGGTAAGTCCTTTGCTTTTTGTTGAGCACTTTTTAAAGGCTTGAAATTCCTTTCAAGCATTTTCTTCATAATGTAGGAACTTGTCTGAAATGAAAACAGATACTGGGGGACTTCAGAGTCTGAGTGGGTTTCATTGACTTACTGTAGCTCCTGCAGCAAAGCCACTTGCCTGCTCACTGCTATTTAAGTGTGACTCAGTGGCAGCTTTGGTACGTGCTTTCTGAGAAACCACAATACTGTTGAAAATACTTACCAAGTTATTTTTATTTGTAAGCATTACTGTCTAGAAGTTCCCTGTTTAACTGTGACCTCCAAGAGCCAGCCTAAGTGTAGCACTGAGTATCAAAGTACCAGAGTCCATCAGCATAACACGCCACAGAGCGGCCATGTCCCCTCTGCAGGCCTGGACTGGGCTTCTTGGATCCACAGAACGTGGACAAGGAAACTATTCCCGCTTGGTTGGGTAACTATCTTCCAAAGGCTGGATGCTGAGAGGAGGAGGGGCAACCCCTTCAGCCCCAGTGCAAGTTACCTGAACTGCTGCTGGGGCAGAAGTACCCTGAAATGATCAGCTTCTGTGTGAGTGACCAAAGTTTGAGTTATTTTATATAGTGGATGATCAGGGCTAAGCTAAAAGGCTCTTGCCCCAAGAGAAGTGAGCCAGCACACGCCCACAGAATCAGCAGCATTCCTACATACATGGGAGGAAAGTGATCTTGTCCCCCCACACATAGGACCAGCCAGTAAGTACCCAAGTGACACTGATGCCTGGTGCCTGAGCTCACTGGCTCTCCAGGTGTATTTCACCTTTTATTCAAAGCTCAAGGCATCTACATACAGGATGGCATCAGTGTATTTACTGTGTGTGTACAGCTCTCACAGTCAGCTGGTTTTATATAACATTCCTAATTCTCTGATGACAGCTATTCCCCTCAGTTGGCACAATCTCTGCGGCGGAGTGACTGGGAGGAGCAGCTGTGAGGTGTTAGTTCCTGTCTGGCTGGGCTGCACTGTGCTGCTGGTGTCAGGGGAGGCATTTCACAGCTGTGAATAACTTGTAAAGGAAGGGCAAAGGAAAGGATGCAAAATGGCTTAATCCAACAGCCTTACTACTGGTTCTTCATTGTCACTTGCTAGTTGTTAGCTAAAATGATGTAAGAGCAACATTACCATTGCAGCGATATTTCAGGTTGGACCAAATAATGTTTTCCTGAGAGAAGCAGAAAACTCCAAGCCGTCCTCCACGCATCGTGGTGTCTATAGTTACACCAGAGTCTGCCACTAGGTCAGAGCCTTCATAAAATCGTGCCCTTAATGAAAGCAAACAGAAACTCTATTAGGTCTTTTCTAAGCCTGCAACATTCCTGAAAGTAATGTTGTTATCCATGGAGACTGTATTCTTGGGCATTCTATCCCTCCCATCTAGCCCAAGGGAGAAAACAGTAAGGGCAGCCCCTTAACTAAGTGTTGGCTTGGAACTGGAGCTATGCTACATGCTGGTAAGAGCCAAACAGGAGAGGGTGTTTTGGGGGGTTGCTACATATCCTAAAAATGCCTTGGAATGGTTTTTTTCCTGTAGTCAGTCCGGCTGAGTACTTTAGCTCTTGAAATTTTCCACAGTCGATAGTGATAGCAGAACCAGACTAGATCAGCTGAAGAAGGCCAGATGGATATTGTCTCACACAGTTTGAAGTTTGAAGCTGAACTTTTTTTTTTAAATAGGGAAAGTTTCAAACAAACCATTGGAATCTTAAACTTGTCTGTGAGATTTCTTTAAAAATGTGAATATGATTAACTCTAGGAACTGTTTTGCTGATCTAGCATCTTCTTTTTAGAAAGCCCATCAGCAAATTCCCAAACAGCTCTGTGAAAGCTGCACCCCACCAGCTGCGCAGTGTGTGCTCTGTATTGAGGGCTTGAGCAGGACCACACTGGAGCCAGCTGAGCTGTTTGTTGCAGCACTGCCCACATCAAGTCCTCAGCCTAGATAAATGACCTAGAGGATGATGAGCCTGGAGGGCCCTGTTGTGGATGAGGATAATGCTGACACATTTCTGCATACAAGAAAAGAGCAAATGGTGAAGGGAATGACAGCTCCTGTGTCTTTTCATGAAATAAGGAAAAAAAAAACCCAAAACAATTCCTCTTATGTTTCTGAGTTTATCTGTAGAATGAATAGAACTTGTTGTCTTGCAAATTTCCAAGGGAGAGGCTGGCTCGAGTGACTTTTTCCTAGGCTACCTTGAAGCCTCGGAAAATCTTTGCCAGACACATAGTGGTCTGTGGCATCTGGCCTAACCAGACCGCAGCGAGAGTGGACAGAGAGCTGACAGAGGCTCGCTTTAGGTGTGGCTGCCTTTAGTTTTAAACGATTCTATGACACAGACTTTGCTACCTTTCCCAGTTACGGGGAGCATTAGTTAGGCTGGTTGGAGATACTTCAGCCATAGGAGATGTTTGCTCATGCAGCAGCTTCACAAACTTCTTGGTCTAAACGGAAGTTGCCACACAAGATCTATCTGCTACTGCCTGGTGGCTGGGGGACAATAACTGACAGTATAAATTTATCAGTTTTAGTGTAAAAGTCAATCACGCTCACTCCAATTACCACTGAAGATAATGCTCTGTACCAGAAAAGTGGAATAATTATGCCATCAAGTTACTGCATCTCAGCTACAGGGTGGTTATTTTCTTGAAGAAAAACTGACTTACCCGTATTTCTGTTCTGTTCTAAGGTTGAAAAACCTGAGCTGATGATACCAGGGCAGTTAGTTTTTTGCATTTTAACATCAGCCTTGACCTACAAGTATAATCCCTGCTGATTTCTCTGCTGGATGTTGCAGAGTAAAATATTTCATCCTGAATGGTGATTTTTTTATATAATTAGCTTTTTTTTCCCCCAAAAAACCAAAATAAGAATATATAACATGCATTACAAAGCCTTGACCAAATTTCTGACTATATGCTGAGTAATCACAAATCTATCACATCAGGATAGATTAGTTAGAATCACAGCCTCTAAGTGGACAACTTTTATTAATTCTGTTATCCTAGAATACATAAATGAACTATCCCAATTCCAACGAAAATATTCTAAAATATCAAAATTAAGAAAATATGAAATATATTGCTTTTCAGATCAATAGCCAGCAGTAGCTTGGAAAACAAGGTATTAAAGACAGAAAAGAGCTCATCAGGGTAAGGCACAGTTAAAAAAGACAGATGGTCCATACAAAGAGGTTAAACTTGGAATTGTCTGTCCTAGGAAAAGACCTGCAGGCTGAATTTCAAAGATCTAATCTGTTATAAGGCTTCATCAGTGCAAAGCCCAGACATAATACAAATTCTCAGGTTATCATCTGAATCAGGTGTTGAGAAATTACAGTTTAGGCAGACATGTATCTGTACTCTATCTATCCTTTCCTCTCTTACCTGATATAACCAATCTGGGGTCTGTGCTGCAAGAACCAGCGATAGGAGACCTTGTCTTTCCACCCTACATTTCGGGGGTCCTTCCACAGCAGCCTGACCTGATCATTAGTGTCCCCTGTGTGCCAGAGGGAGTTGCGGAGGTGCTCGCCAGGACCTGTCTTGGATTTCACAGCCTGCAAAAATACAATTTTCCAACACTGACCACAGAGAAAAGTCACTTTCAGGAGCCACAGGTCTTTTTTTAGTGAGGAACAGGTCTGAAGAAGCATCCCCTCTGCTGCTAACAAGCCCCTAACTTCTGTTCTACAGCCGCAGCCACTGCCTCCATGGACAAAGCAACCAGCTGGGTACCTGGACAAAGGAAAAGGAGGCAATCTGACCAGTCAAGGTCGGAGCACAATCACTGCAGAGACTAAATGCTCCAGCTGATCAGAAAGGCAAGATGAAGTTCCTTAAAAAAACCAAGAAAGGGCTGTGTGGCAGCTGCCTGATTCAACCATTTTGACAGCAGTTGCAAATAGAGAACAACAGTCAGGCAGCACAGCTGACATGCAGTGCAGTGGCTTGGCTTGTGCATGGCATGATGACCTAGCCCCTGGCCAGCACATGGCAGGATGGCATAGCCAGGCTGCTGTGAGCACTGTGTCCTTAGCTAGGAGCCACCACCAGTACCTTTAGCTGAATGCCAGGCTCTGCAACGGCTCGGAAAGGAGTCGCTTGCCAGTACGTCTGTTCCGTCTGTTTCCACATTACTACATAAAAACTAGAGCTGTCTTGATAACCAAAAATAAAGCCAGCATAGTCGTCATCTGTCACTGTGTTCACATGAAAAGTGCCCTCAAAGTCAACGCCGTTAAAAGCCGTGTAACCTAGGCAGGGATACAAACAAGTTAAAAACAATTTTGCAGAACACATGTTCGTATTCTGTGTGTTTTCTGCTGTAAAACTTGAATCTCAGAAGAGGGTACATACCAACAGCGAGGCCAGGATCACTGTTCATAGTCTGCACAATTTCCATCCCCTGTAAGGGTAAATTCAGGGTGGTTAGCATGTGTGGCAAGCTGGGTTGGCTAAGCCTGATAGCCTTTTCTGGTCTCCCTCTAGCACCTCCTTCATCTGTCTCTTCTGTTTGCTCTCAACATATCTGTGACGCTTGTAGCTCCCAATTAAAATCAGTGAGAACTATAATCAAATAGTAATGTTTCAGCTGCTTGCATACCCTGAGTCAGGAAGGATTTGTCGGTTTTCCTGGTGCAGAATTAGTCATACTGGTATTTTGACACTTTCTTTCCCTACCACAGTATTCTGGAAATCTGAATGTGGCCAAAACTGGGGTGCAGGGGAAGAGGGTTGTGGGAGGAAGAGAGCTTTTCCTAGGGTTAGCTCATACATTTGGATCACAGAGCTCAGGATTAAACTGACTACGAGGACTGGGTTAAGGAAGATGTATACATTCCAGCTGGCTTGGCAGAGACTTTTGCAATGGGAATAAACTGCACGCTCCCTGTGACTCAGAACACACCAGCCTCCTGAAGGCTAAAATTTGTTGGTGCAAGTAAGTTACTGGGCTCCATGTAGGAGTACTGGAGTGCTGCATCCAGCTCTGGAGTCCCAGCACAGGAAGGACATGGACCTGTTGGAGCGAGTCCAGAGGAGGCCAACAAGAGGACCAGAGGGATGGAGCATCTCTTCTATGATGATAGACGGAGAGAATTGGATTTTTTCAACCTGGAAAACAGAAGGCTTAAGGGTGACCCAATTGTGGCCTTCCAGTACCTGAAGGGGCCTACAAAAAAGATGGATAGAGACTTTTCACAAGGGCATGCAGTGACAGGATAAGGGGCATGGATTCAAACTGAAAGAGAGTAGGTTTAGATTAGATATTAGGAAAAAAATTCTTTACTGTGAGGGTTGTGAGGCACTGGAACAGGTTGCCCAGAGAAGTTGTAGATGCACCAAACCTGGAAGTGTTCAAAGCTGGCTGGAGCTCTGAGAAACGTGGTCTAGTGATGCGTTTCCATGCCTATGGCAGGCTGGGGTTGGAATGAGATGAGCTTTGAGGTCTCTTCTAACCCAAACCAATCTATGATTCTATGAAATTCTCTGTTGTTTAGCAGGTCAGACTTTTAAATTATGGGAAGGATTCATGAAACTTGTTTGCTACATATTTCAACAGGGAAACTTCTGGCAGCAGTGAAATCCACCCAGAATAAGTTGGCCAGCATGTAGTTATTTTAGATTATTAGGAGCATCAATTTTGATTGCTTGAAGGCTATCAAAAGGAAAATTCCTTCACTATTACTCCTGAAAATAGTCTACTAACCAACAGCTTCCACTTTTCATGGCTGCCAGAGGTCCAGAAATTACAGAGCCAGTTTTACTGTGGTTTTCAAATGATCTTTCTCAAATAGGTAAGAAAGACCAAGTGTATTTTTACCTGGTTCAGAACCACCCAGTTGGGATCAATCTGCGCATCTCCCTCTGGGTCCAACACCACTGTCTGATAGGCCCTGAAGTCTGTCAACGTGATCTCTGCGTTCTCAGGGCACACATCGATCCGATCAATCACCGTATCCTGGTCAAAATCAGACTCACAGACATCGCCAACTCCATCACCTGAATGCATCAGAGAAGTGAAAGGAGATTTATGGTGCAGCAAGTAGTCACATCTGGCCCAGCCACTGGATCAGGGTGTCCGAGAAGCAGGCAGAGTGTCAGCCCTGCTGGCTGCAGTGCCTGAGAAAGTGCCTCTGTTTTGGCTGAAGGGCCCCGAGTGCTGGGGTTGTTCCTGGGGCAAGTGTGTGCATCGGTAGTGACCGTGTTGCATCCTGGTGCGCATGAGTAATCCCTGGAGATGAATGCAGTGCTTGAGAATCCAAATGGCTCCTGAAGGCCCATCTTACCATTATCATCTTCCTGCCCCGGGTTGGGGACCAGCCTGCAGTTGTCAGGGCCCGGGGGCAAGAGGTCAGGAATGCCATCATTATCATCATCGTCATCACACTCATCACCCAGCCCGTCCTTATCTGTGTCCAGCTGGGAGCTGTTAATAACGGTAGGGCAATTGTCTGTGCTGTCCTGGTGCCCATCACCATCGCTGCAACCACAGAAACAAAAAAAAGGGCATGCCAGCATTAGCTCCTGCCTCTGCACAGGGAACAGCATGGACACCTGAGGGGGAAACACACCAATGGCAGCTCAGGAGGTGGAAGCGGACCAGTGGGCAACACAACTGTTGTTGCTCAGGTGGCTGAACTGCAAGGAGAGCGGGAACAAAGAAACTCAGATAAGATAAGGTGGCAGGAAAGCAAAGACCAAGTCAGTAGCTATAAAAATACTCAGGGAAAAGCAAAAGAAGCCTTACATGGTGTGGGAAACATACTGGAGCCCAAGACCCCAAACAACATCCACTCCTAAAGGGTGTGTAAGGCACATCCAATAAGTGCAGTGTCACCAATTAAGAGGCACTCAGGAGACAGCAAGAGCTGGACACCTTGTGTCCCTTGTCTTGTGTGCACATGTGTCTTGGTGCTCATGAACATGCAGGTGTGAGTGTGAATGAAACTTTATGAGAAACTCTACATGAGCACCCGAAATCAGACTTATTTAAAAACAACCACTGTTCTCACCCTCCTGCATAGCAAGTTTTTTGTGGTGAACTTGGCACTGCTAGCTTAGTGCTTGGACTTGATGGTCTTGAAGGTCTTTTCCAAAATGAATGATTCTATGATTACAATCCTGCAGGGGGACATGCAGTAAGAAACAGAGGAGAAAGTTTGCAGCTCCAAGCATCCCTCCAGGCCATGGCTGCATCAGCTGGTTACAGTGAAGAGCCACCAGGAACAGGGACACAGACTACAGAAGAGGGTTCAAGAAGTTATCAGGTGGCAACATAACATCTCCATGCCAACAGTTAAGTGCATCCCTGAAAAACAACCGCCTTAACTGTGGGGTGTTTTGTATGCACACCAAAACCAAATTGCTTTCTGGCAATTCGCAGGCATGTTTTCCCTCAGTAGCTTCTTGCTTAGCACAGGTGGAGCAGAAGTGATCTGCAGCCAAATTAGGGTCATGCTATGGCTTATAGGTAGGCATATTCCCAACCACCTCTCCCTGCTTAAGAAAAGTGCTTTTATTTTAGGTCAGAGTAATCAATGTTTGCACAATATTGAGATAAAATGCAATAAGCACCATACATGTGTATCTGTTGCAACGTTAACCTCAGGCAGAGTCACAGCATTTCTACCAGGAAATGCTTCATAGACATTAGCAAAGTTTATGGGGGGAAAAACCATCCTTTTTTAAAACATGAAAAAGAACAAAGACATATCTACTTAAGAGTAAAAGTCTGATGGCCTTGGCAGCTACTGGCCCAAGACTGGGAATGATCCCTGCAGAGACATGGAAGCAGGCTCTCTGCAGCTCCCTTCACAGAGAGCAGCACCCACCAGTGGCCCTGGGATGGAGTCCTGCAGTTGTCTGTGGTGGATGAAATGCTGTGACAGCACAGGATTTATCACTTCCCTTGCCTCTTGCTGTAAGTGAGGTGCACGCAGGAGGACCTGCCACCCCTAAAGCTGGTTATGCAGAAGCTGCTTCCAGAAAAGTGATGCAATTTGTCACGGGATGTGCTCCTGTCAATGCCCAAGGCATATGAAAGCCATAGACAGAGGATCCTTGCCAGTCTTGCTGTGCAAAGGGGTTGCTCTGCAAGTGTTTTACACTTGATAATAGAATTCTGTTTCTGCAACCCTAGGTTCTTAAGGAAAAACATACAGCCTTTAACTGTGAAACTTCTGCTTAGGAGACAGAGAAATAAAAGAGGAATGAAAAATAAAGAAATAAATGAAAGATGTTTTCTCACTAAGAAGCTCTGAGCAGTACTCTGAGTTTTACAGCCAGAGAATTGCTTGAATGTCACTTCCACGGGAACTCACAGGAAGCCTGTGTGAATGGGGCTAAGGATGAAGTAACTGTACTACCACAGGGAAGTGAACAAACCAGGCTAATAAATCCTAACACTGTTTTTGAAATAACATCTTCCTGGAATTAAATCCAGGCTAGGCTGAGATATTATAGCTCTCTAGGAATCAGTAGCATGCTTCAGCTCAGGACTACCCTCTCTCACAGCATACCTGTCCTGATTGGTATCGCAGGAATCTCCAACCAGGTCATTGTCAACATCCGACTGCAAAAGGGAACAGAGAAAGTTCCAGTATCAGCTGTCAAGAGCCTCTATTTCAATTGCAGGATTAAATCAAAACACAACCAAATCAAATACAATTAAAATAAAAGCATGAAAAGACACTTGTTTTACAGAATATATTTTCTCTCTTGCATCATGCATCTAACCAAAAATTCACTTTTATTAAAAAAAAAAAGACAGTGAATAAAAACGGTTAAACTTGATTGAAGCAGTTCAAGCAAGATTCCTCTACTACTGAAAATAAGTATCCCTCATTTCTAGCAATATTTACTTCTTAAGCAGCTTTAAAATTCTACTATGCTTCTCTATAGTTTCCAACATTTTTCATTAGTCATGGGGGGTGAATCAGAATTCCAACATATGAAAAGTTAAAATGACTTCTCCCCCAGGAGCACTGAAAGTTTTGATAAATAAGGACCATCAGGATTTTGTCCTGATTAAAGAAATATCAAGTGTAACTAAATCACACCCCTGTGTGGAGTCTGGCATTGAACTCTGTGGGACGGGAGCCCATTTCAGAGCATGACAGTAGAAGATACATGCTGGGCAGAGGTCCTAACAACATCCCAAACAGAGTACAAATAGTGGCTCCTCCTTCGCACACCAGGAGAGTCTGCAGGTCTGTAAAACTCTCCTGAATACCTAGATATATACTATATTTTATTATCCAGGAAATACACTTTATTATTAAAATACGAACACTATGGCTGCATGGGTTGCTTCATTCTCTTGCACCTTTTTATGCCTCAGCAGTCCCTCTCCTAAACAAGGATAATTTTTCCTTCTGCTTGCTAACCTGGTTTGGGTTGCTGATTGTAGGGCAGCTGTCACAGGCATCACCAACACCATCATTATCTGTGTCCTCCTGGTCTTCATTGGGGATCCTCTGACAATTATCCAAAAGGTTCTTAACACCTAGAGTAAAGTGGATTGTGTGTTAGTTAAAGACAATTCCCGTATCTGTCCATACTGCACAATATAAACATTAAAACAGTATAGACACTATTCCTTTTAAGCAACTACTTAATCCTGCAATGAAATTATAAGCCTGCACAGTAAATCTTTCTTATGTGTGCATCACTCATTTAATAGCAGTTGGGAACACCTCGCTAAAGAACATCTTTCCACCCCATCACACCCATTATTACACACAATTCATTCTATCCTGTTCCTGTATCGCAGCTTACAAGATGGGACATTTCATCTTTGTTACTACATTTGAAGGGATGTGATTTTTTTTACTTCTTTCAAGCCTCCTACAGCAATGAAAATAATATTTTATATAGCTCTTGGGTACCAGTGACTGGCAGCAGCTGGATGCTCTGGGATGTTTTCACCTTTAAGGAAGTGCTGAATGATCAACAACCTTAATGTGAAACATGGCTTGGTTTCTCTGTTACAGTGTACAGTGCTTCCAATGCAGGCTAAGATATGTATTAATTAAATTAAAAGGATTAAAAACACAGGTTTCATGAAGAAAGACTATGTGTTACAGCTAGTGACATGAAATCTCCTAACATGCAGCACACTCTGGGCAAATTTGAATGACATCAGAGAAGCTGAAAGTGAAAAATCACCAACCATCTCCATCCATGTCATCATCACAAGCATCTCCTTTCCCATCACCATCTGTGTCCCTCTGGTCATTATTCAGGACATTACGGCAGTTGTCACAAGCATCTCCGAAGATATCTTGGTCACTATTTCTCTGGTTAACATTGGGAACCAAGACACAGTTATCCTGCAAGAGACACAGAATCAGACATCAGCCAGGCCATGAATCTTTAATTTCTACTTCAGTTAGTTTATAAAACTCTTGTATTTATTTCTACTTACCAAACAAACAAAAAAAACCCAAAACAACAAAATAGTGTGAGCAGTTTTGACATTTTATGTGAATATTAGCTCTGGATCAGATTTCACTTGCTCCCTCAAAGCTCTGCTTTGAACCACACCCTAATCATAAACATCCAGTACCATAAGGCTTTACTTATAACCTTGATTTCTGATTGTCATTTTGGATGCGTCTATGGTGAGGAACCTGGTTTGGTGCCCGAGCTTTCTCACGTGTCCTTCTCAAAAGCTGCAGTTCAGCGACTCTGACAAGGTTTGCAGACACTCTCAGTGAAAGGCCATTGCCCCCTTCTGGTACAGACTCAAACTGAAGCTGGAAACTGGGGAAAGAACTTTTTTGATGCAAAAAAGTACAGGTTTTTGTCCGGTTTTGGTGGGTTGGTTTGTTTGTTTCAAGCAAGCTGCTACTGGCTTTTAAAGTCCATCAGGAGGTATCCAGAGAAAATTTTATTTCAAAGTGCTATCAAATTTCTGCACCCATCTAGCACACTCATGGCCTCATTGTCTTGCCCAAAGAGAAGAACAACAGAGACTAGAAACAATAAAGAAGTTACTTAATTATGAAGGTGCTGAACCTGCAAATAGATTTACAGTTGTAGGAAGATTTAATTTTTTTACTTTAGAACATTAATAAAACCAGTTGATTTAAGCTAGTGAATTTAGCGTGGGCCTCTGTGGCAAAACAGCTTGAGACAGACCTTCCGTGACTGTTAGTCTGCCCTAGCTCCAAGTGGACATTTGTACTCTGGATAACATGTTCTTGTTGGCTTCCTTGGAAGCAGAGTAAGCAGTATCAGTCAATGATCTTAATACAGAACAACAGTCGGCTTGTAAGAATCCAGGGTGAAAACAAAACAGCTTTTCCAATCTGAATTTATTCCCTAATATATTCTGCTGTGTGTACCCACATGGAAACCTCTTCTGCTTTGAGGACATGATCCAAAGCTTTTTCAAGTTATTGGCAAGACACACATTCATTTGGGTGGGGTTTGGATCCCTGATGAAATGTGTTGTCAGGTCAACCTGCTTTTTAAATAGAAAGATGTTAATGCAAGTAATGTTCCTGAAGGTCATGCTATGGGAGAGTGTGGCAGAAGGACACAAGCTCTATACACAAAAAGCTCTAGAATTAAATGATAAAAGGTAGTAATGGAGGATACACAGGTGGGATTTAAGGCCGTGTGGTTTAAGTCTTGTAAGAACAAGCATTATATAAAAGAAAAAGACAGGATTTAAGGGGCCACTGACAGCCATGGGTATGGAACAATCTCTGGCAAACAGTAGTGAATCAGATTTCAGAATCAATTGCCATTGCAGCAATGGGAAATCCTTCTGTTTGCACAGACCCCTGCATTCTGATCTATACACAGCACCTGCTCATTGGGAATGCCATCTCCATCTGCATCGTCATCACAGGCATCTCCAATCCCATCACCATCAGCATCTTCTTGTCCAGAGTTTGGGACAAATCTGCAATTGTCCTAGACATAAAGAGAAACAAGTCTGGTGTTCTACAGGTAAACTAGATGCCGTCATAATTTGAATTACTTTTTCCTATTATCAACTGATTAATCAACCTAAATAGAATTCAATAACCTGAATAAAAGATTAATACATTGAGTCATGTTTCTTACAGTCTTCCTCTTTATCCCTTCATGCTCTGAATTATTATAGAATTAAGAAAGCATTTCTTACCTTTCTGCAGTTTTCAGCAGAGCATGGGAGTTCTTCATTAGGGTAGCCATCAATGTCAACATCTTTTCCACAAATATAACCATCACCAGCCCAGCCGACGCCACACTATCAATAAAACAACATGGTAGTACTATCAAAAGGTTAATGAGTCACTGTAGAAATATTCAACAAGGAAAACTCACACTAGTCTTGAAAAGAGCAGCATATGGAAGTCATGGCCAGATACTGAAGTGCAATGAGATCGAGAGAGCTTGAAACAAAGATTTTCTTTCCACATTGAGAAAGGCTGCAGTGTATCCAGATATAGCTAGAAAGAGCTACAACTTGATGTCAACTGGAATGGATGCCTGCCACACCTAATGACTTCAGTGGGAGCTATAGATTTCTTATAGACACTGGCCAGGAACCAATTTTGGCTCCTCCCTGGCAGGTTGACTAAAAGAAAAGAGGAGACCTAGGTAAAGTATGCACCTAGCATCTCAGCAAGGGGCACAAGGTTAGATGGGATGACTGTGTTTTGAACACATCTGCAACTAGAAGAAATTTTAAGAGAAAACTGTGTTGACTTTTACTAAGTTTGCATCAGAAAAACAAATGCATCTGCGCACAAGTTTCTCCTAGCCAATTAAATTATCACTGTTTCAAACCAACACATCATTTATGTCAAAGACATATGCAAAGAACTGCATGTCAAAATCTGGCCTTTCCTTAAAACGAGGACTTGCCTAATATACAAGTATCTAGGCATCTTCCCATTACAGCATGGACTTAAAATATCCTAGATTATTTATCCTTGAAACAGATGTATTTAAAAACAAGACCAAAGCAAGTGCCAGCAAAAGCATGCACTGTATCCAAATTTAGGACACAGGATTAGTCTCCTGCTTTCTGTTGCAGATGGAAAAACTAAGTAATATACTTCAGTATACTCTTACAGTGGAAGTTCATATGCTACTAGAGCTCCTCAGCTCCCATAGCTGGTAAGCACAGTACAGCCTCCCTGTACAGCCTGGAATCTGTGATCTCACTTTAAAAAACATCTCTATCAGCCAGCAAATACAGGCACATTGGCTATGCAGAGAGGATGCTTCCTCACAGCTATGTAGCTGAGCACCAGGAGAGGAATTTGTCCTTGTGATGTCTTCTGTAGAGTGACACTTGACAGTCTTTTCTGAGGAGACTACAGAAAGTCTACAAAAATGATTCCTAAAGATCTAATTACACAGGCAAAGTGAATATGATGCATGAATATGGCTGCTTTACGGACATGTGGCAAGAACAAAACAATTGCAAGATATCTCAACCCAGTTTTCACAGCTAGTCTTGGACAGGAAATTGTGTGCCACAATTGGTAAAACATCCAACTGTATAAAATGACCACACAGACTTTCTCATTTCCAGCCTAAAAAATGCTGGATTTCACTGTAAAAATGCATGAATTAATGAACTCACAATACATGTCACCTCTCCTCTCCTCTCCTCAATACAACGGGCATGGATGCTGCATGGATTGAGAGCTCGATTCCTGCAGCTCCGTTCAGCCTGGCATCCTCTGGTTTGGTCTCCTGTATATCCTGGTTTGCACTGGCCACAGTGGTAAGACCCCTGTGAGAACAAAAAGTCACCAGCCAGCCTTTTAACAGGACTTTTTTTCCCTTTAAAGCAAGCACAAGAGCAAGATTCAAGTCACACTGTTTATGCTGTGCAAGTTTTTCATCCATTGACGCCTCTTGTACTGTGAACAAACTTTATTTTCTACACTTCTTTATTTCTACAAGAAAATTATATTTGATTCCCAGAGTGCTGGGAGACATACGCAACTCTTGCCTGTTTAGACCAGTCTTTTGTTAAGGCAGAGAAAAGTCATATAGCAGCAAAAGATTCTTCATGATGCCTTGTCCTTGCCAGCACCACCCTGAGCTGCTTCTAGGTGGCTGAAACTTTGTGCAAAATTCTAAGCAGCAGCTGCTTAATCAGGCTGGATGATCTTATTTCACTGTAAAGCGCACCCACCAGTTTATCTAAAGGCAACTGGGCACAAATTTTAATCAAAGAGAGATGAAAAAGTCCATGTCTTTGTCCCATTTTATTTTTTAAGCTAAAATGTTTTTAAGCCAATTTGATCCAAAAAAAAGAATTCTGTATCTGAAGACACAGCCATCCTCATTTACACTGCAATAAGAACATCCATGTAAGTTTTTGCAGTGGTTTACCATGACACATGCATATGTATTTCATATGTATCACTCTCTTGTGTAGACAAGCACAAAGGAGCTAAGCCACGGAATCTCGTGTGCTGGGCCAATCACCATATGAGATATAAACAGAAAAATGCTGATAAGGTGAGGTCTTCTTTAGGAATCTAATGTGGCTTTTGTTTCTGTCTCACATTCTTGTTGACTGTAACTTAAGACATAGAAGTTAATTGAGAACGATCTTTTTACTTTATGGAGAATATTTTTTGTATGTCAAGGGACAGAAATGGGTAGATCTCTGACAAACGTGCATCTAACCATTGGTGAAACTGAGGTGCTTCATACAACTTCACTCTTTGTGTACAAAGTCTGTTGGAGGAACTGTCAGGTCTGTCATAGTACACCATAATACAGAAATCTACTTACTACTCAGACTTCATATAGAAATCTTTCTTACTACTACTCCTCTATTCCTAACTTCATTACAAATTATAACTCTGTGCTGTCTGCATACTTTCAGGATGAAGATGAAAATAAACAGATGACTGAAGAGTAAAATAATCCCTGGGCCGTGCTAATGGTATGGCTTATTTAAAACACACCACCCTGTGCACTTTATCCTAATGGACGCCAGGGTAGTATCTTCTGAAGTCTGCTGAATTTGCTTGCTATATTCTGTCCTATATCAAGCTCTGAGGCCCTAAATAGCCTCTAAGGCAGCATGTCCAGACCAGACTGTTTCTGAAGGGATACAGGATTAGAAACCCCACACTGCACTGTTTTGACAGATGGCAGGACACTTGGTGCCTGCTCTCTGCAGACAGGGCCCAATGGCCACCCAACGAGGCTCCATGTCTAGTCATGCAGCAAGATACAACATGTGACAGTAAATGTTCTAGATATTAAAAAAAAAATACAAACACACTGAACAGTGAAAGCAGCCCTAAGAAAACAATCTTATTCATAAGGAAAGCTAATATAGAACACAAATAGTAGCCTCAACAATACCTTGCTGCAGAAACCACTTTTACACCTGAAGGATACTTTTAACCCTTCTCTTGCTATGAAGAAAGCCTGTGGCATGTACAGGACAACCAAGGGATCAGGCCCAGCCAGCACAGATTTATGAAAGGCAGGTCCTGCTTGTTCTGTAACAGGGTGACCTGCTCAGTGGAAGGGCCTTTGACACCATTTCCCACAGCAATCCCCTGGGGAAACTGGCAGCTGATAGCTTGAGCAGGAGTTCACTGGGTAAAAGACTGCNGCAGGGATTGCTCTGGATCCCCCTGTGCTTGGCAGTGGTGAGGCCACACCTCAAATCCTGTGTCCAGCTCTGGGCCCCTTAGTTCAGGAAGGTCATTTTGGTGCTGGAGTGTGTCCAGAGTAGCGCAGTGGAGCTGGTGAAGGGTCTGGAGGACAAGTCCTATGAGGAGTGGCTGAAGGAGCTGGGGATGCTTAGCCTGGAGAAAGGGAGGCTCAGGGGAACCTTATCACTCTGCCAGAACCTGAAAAGATGCTATAGATGGGTTGGGTTCAGTTTCTCTCCCAGGTAAGAAGTGATAGGACAAGAAGAAATGGCCTCAGATCCTCAGGCCTTCTCAGGTCAGGGGAGATTTAGATTGAATATTAGGAAGAATTTGTTTACACAAAGGCTTGTCAAGCATTGGAACAGGGTGCCCAGGGAAGTGGTGCACTCACTATTCTTGGAAGTGTTCAAAATAGGCATGGATGTGGCACTTGGGAAAATGGTTTAGCGGTGGGACTGTCAGTGCTGTGTTAACAGCTGGACTCAGCCTTAAGGGTCTTTTTTATCATAAATGATTCTATGATTATGTGATTCTATGTCCAACTTGCTTCATAGCATTAAAATGGTTGTATGCCCTTTCTATTGGATCCTAACATCTTTCAAACCATTTTTACTTCTCTTATGCTTGCTCTCCTGGGTTTAATATCTATGGGTATTAACAGTCTTGTACCAATTGCTGCTCTCCTTTCCATTTATTCAGAGGGACAGCTGTTACTGTATACATAACTCCTATAAAGAGAACAGCTTGTTGCAGCAGTTCTCAGGTGGCAGGAGATAAGGGAAGCAAAGCTTTAATCTTTCAAAAGGAGGTTCCTTGCAATAACATATCCATAAACACACATCACTGGATGGTATGGAGAGAAGAGCTCCCGCTCTTCAGGGAAAGTGATAAGGGTACAATTCAGATAGATGTGTTAATGACAAATAAAGTATTGATTTTTTTATTATTATTATTAGCTAGGAAAAGAGGAAAGGATTCTTTGATTTATATGAAGCCAAGAAACAAATCGTATTATTCAGCTCTTCCATCAGACCCATAAATCCAATCCTAGCCTCAAGGAATTTTAAAACAATCAATTTTTTAAAGGCATAAATGAAAAGATGCTTACCAAAGTGTTTATGCAATGGGAATTCGGAACACAGAGTCCAAGTCCACCATTCTGACATTCGTCAATATCTAAGCAGACCTAGCAATAAACCAAATCCACAAATAATAAAAATAATGTCAATTTATTGAGATCAAAGTCTGAAGAAACAACACTAAAATTTAAGACTAGAAGAGACATAGCCTCTCCTGAAACTGCTCTCAGAATGTCACAGATATATCCACAGGCTAACTTTCCAAACCCTGAAGAGACACTACAAAACAGAGAATTTCAACTTTAGGATGTGTTTTGGTTCACCCACCGGAGTTTATACAAAAACTGTGTTCCCGCTGTAGGAGCTTACAGAGATATGCAAAAAAATTTACCATAAAATGGGCCTTTTTTATCATTTTCTTCCTAGTTCAAAGCCATTTTACAGAAATCAACAAAGCCCCCTGAAGTTGATCAGAGATATGTACAAAGATAGTGACATTTTTTCTTGTCTCTATGCCAGTCAAGAGTATTAGATTGTTAACACTCCCATTACAGCTAAGCAAACACAATTCAGATGTCTAACTGAAACACTCTGAGCTCTGCCTAACAGCATAAGGTAATTATGGAACAACTGAAAAATAAGTACAATTCAATACAGATGCACTGCTAATATAAAACCAGCACCTTGCAATGGAAGTTGTTGTGGAGGTGCTGCCACTCACCTGCTTATTGCTCTTGGCATAGCTGAGTCCTATCCCTTGCACGGTTTGTCCTGTATATCCTGGAGGACAGGTCTCACATCGGAAACCTGGAGCAGTGTTCACGCATCGCACACCAGGGAAGCAAGGGTTGTAACGACACTGCAAAGAAAAAACAAACCAAGCACATGTTCGTGCTTCAGTAACATCCAGACTCTGTGTGTACAGACCTCTCACCAAAGGCAATGCTACATGCAACACCTGTATGTCTTCTGTTCAGAGAGGGCTTAGAGAGGAAACCGTCTCTGCAGGTATTTCTGACCTCAGTAAATCTTCAGCTATCTCTGTAATTCAAATAACATTTGCAACCTTCCATTACAGCCTGTAGTTGATGTCCTTAACTCTCAACCCTTCCTTTAGTTGGGCAGATTCAGATCCCTGGGAGGCTGAAAGCCCTCTGAAAGGGTCCACACCACAGTATCAGGAAAGACACATAACTCCAAACACCCCTACTAATGCGTTTGGTACACACAGAAGTAGCGGCATGATTTTCCTTCAGTTATATTTGGACAAATCTCATAGCCAGAAGGAATCCAAACATAAGTCAGATAAGCAGGGATATGTCAGTGGCACCCACACATTTCTAGATTGGAGGCCCACAGTCCGTCCTTGGAACTTCTCCCCAAAATATCCCATGTCCACAAAATCACCCTTGGCCTGAAGGCACCATTCACTTCATTGCCTTATTCAGTTTTACAAAACAGCTGTGACCAATTTCACTGGTCTTGTGGCTGCCAGTTTGGGAAACACATCCCGCACTGCTGCCTTTCCGAACATCAACACTAGCTGCTAGGTAACATTTATGGTACCATCAACATGCCATCCTGCTGCACAGGGCTCAAAGACAACAATAAATGAGAAACATGAGAAAGAAATACCAAAGTTTTAAAAATACGCCTTTTTTTCTCCTTCCATCACTGACAGACAAACATCTGCAAGATGGAGTGAGAACAAACCAGACGATATCCACCTACAAAAGACATACAGCTTGTAACCAAACACACACATACATGGAAGCAAGAAATGCTATGTTTAATATCAAAATGTGTTTGACAGAAAGATTTGTTAATAGTACGTCAATCAGTAATATAAGGAAAACGTAAAACCTAGGACAGACATTTTGTGCCTCCTTATTTTGCTGTGGATTCTTTATTGTAGACAGCAGAGGGCACCCAAATTACACAGCACACAGAGCAGAGCTGCAGCTCCCAAGATAATGGGCACCAGCATACCAGAGTAATGTCTTCAAACTGGTAATGAATTAGGGAGCATACTGCAGAGATGCTAACAGCCTCAGGAAAGATGATGGCAGCTCTTAGTGAGGAATCTTCCAGATTTGTCTTTACCAGAATTTGTACAGTAACTTCTTTTTAAATGCCTATTATTAGGAAGTACAGAAATAGTTCATTCATAAAAGGCTTTAAATAAATTTAAAAAACCAAAACAAAACTGACCAACCAACCAAAAAAACTTTCCTTCATTTCAGCTGACTCAGGAAAACAAGTAATATGAAACATCCCCTCTCATTAGACAATTCAAAATTATTGCCATTTATTGCTTCTTTATTTCTCCCTGTGCAACTCTAAGTAAAAATCCAGCTGATTAAGTAGGTGTTTGCTGGTGAACAAAACTGCTCCTGACAAGGTGGCATTTTAATGGCAGTGTCCACATAAAGACCTCATAATAAACAAGACTGTACTCTATGACAATTCTGGCATAAATTTCTTGCTGTTTCTAATGTGAAAGCAGGTCTGTCATGTGGAGTGGTGGCAGGAAGATGAAGGTACACGAATCTCCAGTGACTAGAGCCTGACTGCTATCAGACAACCACTTTAATATCAAGCCATCATAAACCAGTCTCTGTTTCTTTTCCCACCGCTGCTGTAATGGGTTGAGCTGCTCCAACTCTGAAAATGGCAGGGAGGAGATTATTTGCCATGCTCTGCGTCAGTCTGAAAATAGCTCAGGAGGTGAAACCCATCCGTATTGGCAGGCTCCACCTAGGCTGGCTTGAGCCTCACACCATGGCTGTCTGTAGCATGAAACATGTACCACAGCTGTCTTGGATCCACCACTTGCATTCATATTTCAGAGCTTCACCACCATTTTTTGCACCTTCTGTTGCAGCAGACACAGTTCATGCCACGTAAGGCAAAACAAGAGACATTGCCAATGCCTCAGGAAACTGCCAGACTCAACTCACGTTCTCTTCCCAGTGTTTTTCACAGACAGGTATAAATTAGGCACATCACATCCTCTCTACTGATGGTCTACAGGAGAGAGTAAATCAAAACAGCAGTCAAAGCACATTTCCTGTTGGCTAGGAAGGGGAAAAAGGGAATTGCTTTTGCTGTTTTACATTATTAAACAGGTACACTGGTAGTACTGTGTTATCCACAGGCGCAGTTTATGACCTAATTCTGCTGGTTGCTTGGTCTACTACATCAAGCTGCTTTTCCAAAAAAAAGACTAAAGAGTAACGGTAAAAATCATCCCACAGAAAAAATGCAGTGAACCTGTAAGTGGTTTTGTTGTTTCTGTTCCAACTAAGTGTCACATTCCAAATAAAACAGGTTTTCTTCAATCATTTAAGATACTGTAAATTTATTAATTCAGTACTCAATACAAGCAAGCTCTGAATTTCTAACATATAGCACAAGAAAACAACCAGATTTAAGTCAGCGTTATTGGATTTCAACACAAACACAAAGAAACAAAAGGAACAATGACAATAATTGTTTATTTTCTTTCATAGACTTCTAAGTTAAGGATGAAAACATGGCTCCACTTTGGGTGAAAGGGAAGACACTGGTCTCCAATACTGGTTCAGGAGCACAACAATTTAAAGAAACAAAGCCCGTATTGACAAGAAGTGCTTCTGCAGCCTGTAACAGAAGCTACTGCATCTTCTTGTGGAATAGAAATGACAGTGTCATAAGTTTGTTTTGGTTGGGTTTAGGTTCTCGGGTTTTTTTTCCAAATATTAAGCTCCTTTAAGTGACTTCTCAACTCACCAGAGCATTTCAAGTTCTCACACATACAACCTCCATAAAGTTGCAGAAACAGCAAAATAGTCATAAAAAATCAAATCAGAATGAATTAATATTCACTGTGCAAGCAGTCAGTAAATGCTGAAGACAGCAAGTATTAGCAACACATTGACACGTATGAAACAGTTGCTTTTTAGCTTTTTTTTTTGGTTCAGTGAAAATTACTGTTTTACCTCATCAATATCTGAGCATGTAACTCCATTTCCTGTGAGTCCTTCAGGGCAGGGCCCACATTGAAATCCCTCTGCTGTCTCCATGCACCTCACTCCTCTGAAGCAGGAATTAACTTCACATTTCGGTTTAGTGCGCCTAGGAAGCTGAGTTGGAAAACTCACAGTGCCCAACCCTTTAGTGCAGAAAGAACAACAGTTTCAATGGTTGAAAGAAACATTCATCATGGTTCTCAGCTGGCAAGCATTCTGAAGAAATCCGCAAGACACTTCACGTCCCTGCACTGTGCTCCTGCCAGCTGTGCTGTGCCTGAAAAGACTCCATGGTGGGAATGGCCCAGGAACTTACTGTGTCCCCAGCAAGGGGAAATTGAGGCTATTTTTTTGGGTGCATGTGCTTCTCCTGGCTACATATGGGAGTCTTCCTCCTAGGTTAGTCCTAAAACATATCTGCCAGGGGAGGAAACTCTGAAAGTCTGTGACCTCACACCAAGAGACTCAAGTATAAGGGAACAAGTACAGGGCATTTCTCTGGCTAACTGTTCTCTGGCAACACTACCACCTCATAAGAAAAACAATGTTCTGGTTTCACAACAGCATCTCGGACAGTCGATGAATAGGAATAATAAAGAAGCAGCAGCTGGCAGCCCACAAACACAGCAGGACTGTGCAAGTACACAAGCTTAGGTGCACAGAGACCAGCCAAAGACTGGTCTTTCTGAGACTCTGGCAGGTACAGAGCCTTGGTACAAATGCATGTAGGAATTTGACTTCTCCTTTGGCACTTACACACAAAAGTTACTCTGCCTAAGGCTCAGCTTTAGTTTTGATGAGGCTGACAGACTGGGAGAAGAAATCAACTAAAAGGCCTGATGAGTTTAAGACCTTTCATCTCACACAGTAAGGGAGTATACTGGTTTTTATAGTGACTGCACTTGTGTACTGATTGTCAGCTGTGTAGGAGGGCCATGAAGTGGCATTTGGAAAAGTATTTATTTCTTTCATTCAGAGAAAAGATGAAGACCACCTTTTGGGTCTTACTGCTGACTAGTGACTGCCTACTCAGAATCAGACAAACTTCAGGTGGACTGCATAGGATCTTCCTCAGACTGATAATACCAGCTAGAGCAGAACATGATTCCTCCCTTGTCCTTCTACTAAGATTGTGCATGAGATAGCTGGGAGACAGTGTCTCCCTCCACAGGAACATGTGGCACAGCTTTGTGGCAGAGTGAGAACTGCCAGTACAGCCTGAGTGGTACTGCTTGGTTTGGTGGCATCTTATCCCCCAACAGGTGATTTTTCTCTAATGAAAATCTATTTTGAATTCGTGTCCAAATACAAACACATCTAGAACTTTGGACACAGTATTTCCAAAAAGGTACTTTTCAGAAACCACATAAAGCTAACATGATCAACACTAGTTTTAAAACAACTCTGTATCTCTTCTACATTACCAGCAGTAACAGGAATACTCACCACATGCTTGGCATTCAGCTATGGTATTTCTCAGAAAAGTGGTTTCTTTGACCTTGAGAAGATAGAAAATAAATATTATTTACGTACACATAGTTTCAGTTTGCACCTGGCTGAGAGAAGAACCATTAGTGCCCAAGATACCACTCAAACCATGCAACATAGGTAATCTGTTTTAAATGAGATGCTCTTTGTACTCCATAAAATTAAGGATATGGATAATGGATGTACTTAGGTTCAGTCTTCATCAACAGGACCTTTAAAGGTCCAAAGGTCCTTTTTCGATCAAAGGAATGTGCCACCAGCAATTCCAGTTCTGACACCCACCAGCAAGTGAAACAAACACAGTTTCAGTTCCATGCAACAGACCCACAACTATCTAATAGTGGGCTAGGATGGCTACTCTACTTCCTCACCAGACACTAAATTTTTCTGGATCTGAATAAGCAAACCCCTTACACTCCCACATTCAATGATCCTCCCTTGCAAGCACAGAGTACCAGGACCTATATGGTTATTTCTTCTCCACTGCGTCATGCCTCCAAGGCAATGAACTCTACACAGGAGTTTATTGCTTATGTGAAGTCTGCGTTGACTCTATCAAAGGGGCAAAATTGGGATATTTCACACTAAAGCCTCTATACAGTACCTGTTGTCTAAGAAGGTCTTTCACATCTCCCAGTATTTGGTTCATCTGCATCATTTGACCCATCAGCTGCCTATTAAAATCACCTGCAGGGAAACAGCAATGAAAAAGAGTGCACAACATAACTCTCCTTCATTTGCCATGGTAATTTCTGAGACATAAGATGGAAACCCCATGAAGTGCCATGGAGGGCAGACATTACTGTTATGTAAGCCCTGTAGAAATCATCAGAGCAGACACAGTGTTTATCTCAAATTTTATAGTGTGATTTGCATGAACTCAAGGCTTTTCTGGACTAAACTCCTTATATACCACAGAAACAGGCAAAGCAGAAAGCTCTCCACAGAGAGAAAAACAAGATCATGATTCTTCTACCATTACTTCAGTGTCAAGGCTCTCCAAGGCAACTAAGGCCACCAGTGCTACTGGTTCCTCCCAGGCCTGAGACCAGCAACCCTAAGGGAAACTTCAGGATTTCAGAACTGGGTATTTGTGATAACCTATTTGGGGCAGGAGGGCAAGGTGAGGCCATGAAGCATATGTGCATACAATGGGAAGATACCCTGCATAAATCCATTCCATGTCATAGAATCATCAAGGTTGGAAGAGACCTTTAAGATCATGCAGTCTAACCACCCACCCAACACTACCACTGTGACCCCTAAACCACTAAACCATCACCTAGCACCAGATCCAAGCACCACCTGAACACCTGCAGGTAATTCCACCACCTCCCTGAGCAACCTATTCCAATGCCTGACTGCCCTAATAATGAAAAGATATTTCTAATATCTAATCTGAATCTCCCTTGTCTCAGTTTAAGGCCATTTCCTGTTATCCTACTGCAGAGGTATGGCAGAAGAGACCGGCCCCCACCTGGCTATACCCTCCTTTCAGCTGGTTGTAGAAAGCAATGAAGTCCCCCTGAGCCTCCTCTTCTTGAGATGAAACAAACCCAGCTCCCTCAGCTGCTCCTCAAACAGCACATTTTCTACTCCTTTCACCAGCCTTGTTGCCCTTCACTGGACGTGCTCTAGCACCTCAATCTCACTTTTAAAGTGAGAGGCCCAAAGCTGAACACAGGATTTGAAGTGCAGCCTCACCAATGTCAAGTACAGGGGGTTGATTACTTCCCTGGTCATGCTGGCACAGCACAATCATAACCACAACTGATTAATATATATTTCTCAAAGTGAAGTTACCCAGCTTTCTGAGCAAGTTCACTGTGAAGCTCTGAGAACACATCAACGATGCTCTGACAAAACAGTGTTTTTAGTAACTGCACCAGTCACTTGGCTTTTCTCCTCAAAGGCAGCTCATCACACTACACACAAGTTTCATGGCTGCATTTGCTTCTGACAGGTGCAGACCTTGTATGGACTCACAAAACATCTACTCAACACCCTATGAACTCACACCAAAATCAGTCCTCAATACCAAGTAACAAATTAAAGACCTCTAAGACAAGACCAAAAATTACATCTGTAATGAGCCATAGAGAAGGACCAGATCAAACCCAAGATCTTCACAGGAGATTTTCATCTGTTAAATGAAATATTTGTTCTGAGCCAGTGACAGAGGAGAAGCAGATAGTATGTTTAGCATAGTAATTTGTAGTCGCTTCTGTTTCCAGCTTACTTCTGAATCTGTATCCCTCTCAAGAAGATATTTGTTTACTTCTCTAAGTCTGTATTTAAAAACAAACTTCACAAATATATGCTCTTTCACAGTCTAGGCAGGCAGGATATTTTGATATTATGCCCAATAGCTGCAGGGAGGTTTATTCACATGTTATTTTTGTGAGTACTGAAAGCTTATATGAAACATGCTTCTCTTAACGTTTACCTCATTGTTTTGTACTTCAAAGCATGTCTAACTGTTTCCAAACATTCTAGTGGGAACTGTCCAACTCCTCACATACTATGTTCTCTTCAGTTCATATTTTCTCATCAAAACACTGAACAAATTCAAAGAGTCAGGAATCACCTGTTCCACAGCCTGCCTCTGTTCTAGACCTAACCTTGCCGTATTTTTATTTAGGTGACAACAGCAGGACATAATATCATGGGTATTTCAGAATCTCATAGTGGAACCTGGCACACAGGCTGTCAGGCCAGATGCTGGGGTCTGTTCTTGTTTTATTTTTAAACCAAAGACTCATTTAGGCATTATTGATTGAAATCTGCAAAAAATTCTTAAGACTTCAGATGCTGTTTGTTGGCTAGCATCTAAATCAAAACCAGATCTGTTCTGTAGTTAAGTTCTGCAGACTGCTGAACGTTAAGGTGGACTGAACTACATGTCCTGTGTGCAAATTTAGACAGCAGAGCAGAAACAGCTGAATACACCTGGTTTTGGTTTTTTCTCTTCCATTAAAAACAATTCCAAAAGTAGGCCCTACTTGCAGCAGAATGACCAGTGCTCAGGGATAAGTACTCAGAGAGGCCTTTAAGGAAGCTCTCAGTCCACAATATAGTGGACCCAGGAGTAAGCAGGTTAAGCAAAAGGTACCAGCCTGAAGCTATACAGTTATCTGGCCCTTCCATGTAGCCTCTCTCATCCATACCCCATCTAATAAGGCAACTCCTCAGTTCAGCTAGTCCCTAGCTCTATATTCTTGAGTTTTAACAATATGATTAACAGAACAGCTTTCACAGTAATAACTAAGCTCAGAGTATTACTGACCAACAGGGAACTGAAGTCCCTCTCTTTCTCTTGACAGATGTTGCAGTATAGAACTGTAGAAAGGTTTGGATTGAAAAAGACCTTTGAAGATCATCTAGTCCAACATCCTTGCCATGATAGGGACACGGTTCACTAGACCAGAATGCTCAAAGTCCCATCTAGCCTGGCCTTCAACACTTCCTGATGGGGCATCCACAGCTTCTCTGGGCAACCTGTTCAAGTATGGGGCCCTGGATTTCGAGCAGGCAACCAGCTTCATTGGCCCAGGCATGCACAAACACTAGCCACCATGAAACACCTCATAGATATTTCTTCTACCTCTCTTGGGAACAACAGCGCTCTGGCTCAAGTAACACACTTTCCCGCATCTGTGTCATTCAAATCCTGAAGTGTTGTTCAAAGACAATGATACTCATAGAAACATAAAATAGCCTGAGTTGGAAGGCACTCATAAGGATCATCGGGTCAAATCCTGGCCTGGCATGGACAACCCCAAGAATCACACCATATGCATGAGAACATTGTACAACTTCTTGAACTCTGGAAGACAGTGGTTTCTTGTCCAGAGATCGAACCATGATTATAGTATAGATGATGGCTGACAAGAAAAAAGTTTCCAGACAGCCTATAACCTTTCACCAAAGAAGCTGTACATACAGGTTGTATGTGGAATTAGGAAAAGGCAGGTTCCAAGTAAACAGAAGAAAATATTCCTCGGATATGTGATAAATTTCTTGCCAGGAGACCTTCTTGACCATGCCTTCAAAACTGACTGGACAGATTCATGGACAAAAACATATTTTGAGTACAAAACACAAAGACTTCACCTCTGAGTCAAGAGCTCTGAATACCATGAACTGCTGGAGAACAGTGAAGCATCCAGAGAAAATCACACTAAGACTCCATTCCATTATACTCCTGCCTGTGGGTCTATATTGACATTCTGTCTCTAAAAGCAACTTAGTTAAAACAATCTTTGGTCTGGTGCGACATAGCTATTTTTTTTATACTCTGTCAGGTTCAGGTACCCTCCACAAACTAGACAACCTCCAAAGATCCCTTCTGACCGGAATGATTTTGCGATGATCACATGCAGCACACTAATCTCATCTACCAAACCCAGTGCACCTTGCATTCTATTCTCCTACCCAACCACAAAGATCCAAATATACATCTTCAGCCTATGTCTGATCATCATAATCTCATCCCACTGCTTAGGTGTCTCAGCCTCACTGAACTGGACCAAACATGGAGGGAATGCTGCAGCTAAAGCAGTGAGCAACACCCAAGCATGCAGTGAAATCCATGTACAGTTATCCAGGTCCAAAGCACTCCCAAGGGTTTTCCAATTAATATGAGAGCACAAGCTTCTACCAAGATATTAGGTCTCATCCCCCCTACACAGTCAAGCATTTGCATTCCAACTTTTCCTAGCAGTAGGCAAAATTGTCATTATCTGATATATTACTGCCATAGAAGGACATCATGAAGCATACACATGGTGCAAGGCACCCAAGTTAAAACTGCTGTTGGAACATTCACCTTTTCTTTTGGTAGATTTGACTGTGTAGAATTTGAATATATTTATGTGAGTTGTTTGTTGTTACTATTAATGATACTAAATCCACTTGAAAGTTAAAAGGAACTAAATTTGAGAGTCTAAGCCAGGTGGAAGCAGCCACAGAGAGACAGTATCTGTCTGTATATTACCCTTTGCATTATTGATTAGCGAGCAAAAACTTACAAATGAGAAAGCTGCAAGTCTGCAATTTGGAAACTCGCTGTGAGAGAGCTGTTAGTTTTTGCAGAAGCAAATATTGAATTACCCTTCCCTTCCACATTCAAATGCCTGTTGATTTAGTGGAAAAGAAAGAGCTTTGAGGATAAAACTCATTTTTTTACCTAAGTGTATATATGTTAAGAAGCAAGGAAATAGAAGTATGTGCAGCTAAGGATTTACACAGCTAAAAGGTACACCAGATTTTGTTATCACTGCACACCACTGACACCTAAACTTATGTGACATACCCAGGATACTCTCATAAAATTTCTGCATCTTATCTCTGTTCTTATCAAAAGCAGCAATGCTGCAGGGTTGGGTTTGGCAGAGGGGACAGGAAAGGGTACAAGAGAGAGAATGTATCATGGATCCTATTTCAAACCTTGAACTGAGTTTCCTTCCTACAGTTGTCATTATTAACATATTGCATGCACAGTGTGAACTCATGCTTCTCCCCCACATCCGAAACAGAAAGGCAGATGGACAGGGACTAGAAGGACTACAGATGGGACAGTCTAGCATAGGTTTTCTGTGTCCAGAGATCAGGAAGCACCCTCACCTAACACAGGGGATTGCATTAAGCCCTGGGGGCCCTGCAGGGATCTCAGTAGCCTCAGCTTCTTCCTTCCCTCTCTCTTCCCAGCTCAGTTTCCACAATGCTCAGCACAGGCAGAAAAGGAATTGGTTTTGAATCAATGTCCCTTTCAGCAGGTGACAAAAGCCATGGCTAAATTGTGGCAGGACTAGTAGCTATTCTGCAATGGCTTTTCCCACATAGACCTACAGTCTCTGTAGCCATGGCACAAACATTTTCTTCAGTCTCCTGCAAGCTTCTTCACACCTTGTTCTTCCCCTCTGGGGGACAGTCCAGTGCTCAACAAGAGATGAATACTGTCAGTGTGAAAGAGTACATGGATAGGTCTTGCTACTCCATTCATCTACCTTTCATACAGCCTGCAGCAATGTATCCCATTTAGCACTACTTTCCATCTGCAATTGTTTGCAATTTCAATACTTAAAATATTATTCAGCTGACACAAATGGATCATCATCACAAAAATTTGCCTTCCAAATTATGCTAAAAAACCTCTTCCAATCATTACAGATTTGTCTTTCACTAAAACAACAATTCATTGCTTTATCACCAGCAACAGTGACTGTTTTCTCTCCAAACTGAGCTATTTCTAAAACATTTACAGGAAATTGTCATAACTAGTGTAGTGATCAGTGAACATAACTGTACGTTAAAGCTATCACAAGACTTTCTCCAGGTTGCAGGTTCCTGTTAATATATTCCAGTTTAAATTCCCGGGTTGGCTGATGGTCTCAGCCCCTTGTCCCTCCCCTGGGGCTCTCCCATTGGTCCCTGCTCCCCGATCCCACCCTCCCCTAGCCCCAAGAAAAACCTGTGTTAGTGCTCTGCACTCTGGATTTGCCAGCCTCCCTTCGATGGGTGAAGATGCAATAACCTCGCCTGTTGGAATAAAGGCCACAGCAAATTTCCTTCCCAGCTCTTTGTTACCGATGCTGTTACTGAACCTGCTCTGGTTCTGTGGGAGCTTGCGGGACCCCACAGAACGGGCAGAAAATAGTAACAGCTATAATTTAGTCAAGTAACTGTTACTATTTCAGTAAAGGCTTCTTCACATTTACCATATTCACCACATTAGCTTCCTTGCACTGGTGTCATTAGGAATTATTTTAACTCCCAGCTGCAGACCTTACCAGCATACGGAGGTATAGGCTCAATTTGTTGAAGAAAACAATCCTGCAGGTTTCCCACTTCCGCAAGGGTTCCTCCAGTTACCAGCTTCAGCTCATCTAGTGTATCCTGGGCTCACAAGAAAAACAGAGCTCACAGTTCTGGTACAACAATGGGAAAAATATGAAATATCAGACAAACTAAGTTTTTTTTTTAAGAGAGGTGGTCCATTTCCTATGCATGCAGGGCTCCTATGCCATTCCCTTCAGGACCATCCATCACTGTTTGAACTGTATTAAAATCCCTAATCTTTGTCTTGTAGATTTTCACATAGCTGTGGTTTTATTTCAAACTTTTTTTACTGTTACAATTCCTATGATCTCACATGCTAGGAAGTTAACATATTTCTGTATCTGTGACACATGATTTTTTTTAAGTGCATCCAAAGCAGTCTTTTTTCCTTTTTCCTCTCCTCTCAAACAGGTACATATATTCACGTCAGGAATACGGGCACCTCAGTCATTCTCCATAAAAACAGGCTCACTTTCAAGCCTGTAATGAAACAAAGTAAGTGGGCAGCCTTGGGGGCAGAATGCCTTTGCACCTTCTAATACATATTTTTGATTAATGATCATGGAAGATGCTGTGGAAGACACTGTTTATCTCAGACTGCTGACAGGGAGATGACAGGAAGCTTTATCGACTCCTGGTTGGCAGAAAGAGGAAGAAAAGCTATTGCAGTCAAACAGACGAGGGTTGCACCCTGGCACCTTTCTTTTGTCTTTTTTAGTCTCTTCGCATATCATGAAGAGGAAAGCCACACACACAGACAAGCTCTACTCATACAGAACGGCTGTAAGAAGCCAGTGAAACGCCGCCCTTACTGCATTAGCTAAGTCCTTGCAAAAAGTTCAGTCCCCAAAAAACAACTAGATTGAAGTGAAGGAGGCAGTATTTTTTGGATTTTAATAAAAAAGCTACAAACTGTGTTTAAAACAAATAGCAAAATTATTACAGGGATCTTGTAAGCTAAGATTTCACCTGCTCCATAGTGAACTGCTATTTACATTTATCTCACAACTTAATACTGAAGCATTACTATACAGAGCTTGGCTGCTGTGAGGATTGAGGTTTGAATTCAGTAATTCAGAGGATCACTGGTGATCCCTTTAAGTGCTCAGCCTGTTCCCAGTTTCCATGCTCACCTGTGGCTTCTCCTGGAGAGTGCGCAACTCAACTGCCACCACCTTCTGAGACAGCGCTGAAAATGGTTTCGGCAGGTCCTCAATGGCACCTACTTGCAGGCAATCCAGATACAATTCTATTGTGCTCAATCCCTGCTGCAGGCCACTCAGCCACAAGATGACAGCATGGGGTTTCCCATCGGCCAGCTGGATGTTGCTAAAGATCACGGAATTCAGCCTTCCATCATTCTTCAGATAGCGCAGCACCGCTAGGACAAAATACACAGAAGGACTATTAGAGGGTAGCAGATAGCCCAAGGCTGATCAAGAAAGATCCTGTGGAAATCTGCAATTGCTCTGGTATTTTTCCACAAGTCCACTTTTGTAAATGCATCCCGTATGCAGACACAATGGTAATAATAAATGGGACATTGACTCTCAAAGCAGCACTAGCAGGATGCTTGTGTGACTCCCTATTTGTAAAGCTCTGCTGCCTGCGCTGAGTTTTCCTCTGCTTTGTCCAGGCCTCTCTAAATGGCTTAACCAAAGTCACTTTATTAGCCATAATGTGCTAAAATGCAAGTGGTAAAGTTACAGGGTGTAGCAGGCAGCCTGCAGTCAGCACTTCGGTATGTATATATCTGATAGAGTCAGAAATACTCTGTAGCAGAAGTGTACAACTAGAAAATCAATTTCAGTGATGCATAACGCATACAGTGAAGCCGTCTAAAAGCGTATCCAAATGCATAATTAAAAACTAAAGGAAGCATGTTTCCAAGCCAATAACCTGCACTACTCTGTAACAAACACTCAGTAAAAGCAAAATATAATGCAGAAAAGGCATAGCCCACTCCTAGAGATCACTAAGCCTCCTCTCAACTCTTTTTAAAAGCATTAGTGACTGACCTGATAAAAATTCTCATTTTATTAAGTAAAATTCACCATCAAAAAAAACCCACAACAGCAGACAAACAAATACTCTTACAATAAATATTCTCTGAGCAATATTCAAAAAAAAGTCTCTTTCCTAAGAAAATTGGATCAGTAAGCTAGGATCTGTGAGCCAGATCTCTAAGATCAGCTAGCTAGTTCTCTCCACAAAATCTCTCCCTGGGTCTCCAACTGCATATCTGCAGAAGCAATGAGCTGAATGCATCTGTACAGTGTATAACTACCCTACGATATCAGAGAGACCTTGTTTCAAAGATCCCACTGATCACCAGCTGACAGTCCCTTATTTCCTGGTCATAACAGTTACGTGCATGAGGAATCAAGCTGAACAGACACCAGGCATCTAAACATTTATGTGCTGGCTTTTGCTAAAGTCTGAAATTCACAGAGGGCTGCTACAGTTGCATCAAGTGAGAGCTCACAAATGGTCTGACACTAAGTCAACCAAAAATTGTGGATATAGTGGAGGTAAAAGCTCTTACTATCTTCAGACCTAATAACACCTACTTACTGAAACCATCCAATTTCTCATTAAACAAGCTCCCTTCCCATCTTCCCACTACTAATATAATTGCTTTGATGCTATACCTGTTTGTTGGCGATCTCCCAATTCACTGCGCACATGCTCCCTAAAACTTTTCTAATTCCTCAGTTTAATGATTAAAAAAACCCCACATTTGTACCAGCATGAATGGGGAAGGGCATGTCTCCATCTTTGAAGTCTACACTAGTGCTAGAGCCTCAGCAGCTGTGATCAATATAAAGAATGTTTTCACTGCTGTCTATGTCAAAACACTGCCAGAGCTGAGATTTCCGCGAAGGTGCATGAGGTCACCAGTAACTCGCTAAAAGGTAGCATTTCTTGGCAAACTCAAAGATCTGGCAAGACAGAGTACATCGCAAGCATTTTATTTATGCGAATATTATGCACGCCTGGTCATACAAAAACAAGGTCTTTGGATCTGGGCCCTGCATTCAGAGAGATCAAACACAACAGTAGCCTAGAGAAAGAAAGAGGAGATGGAGGCAGGGCCCAGAACAGACCCTGCCAGAATAGTTTCAGGACAAGGAGCAATCAGGCTTGGAAGGAGGATCAAGTATTCTTTCCTCAGCCAAAGCCAAAAATTCATCTGGTAAACTAGAGTAGGCTTTTGAAGAGAGATTTTCTTGGATTACAGCTTCCACCTCTAAGATTTAACTCATCCAAGCCCCTGCAGTACACTTGCGGCTTAAATATTTCACAGATATTCATGAGAGTGTCACCTGAACTGCTAAAGAAACAAATTTTCAATTAAAACAGGAGCTGCTTCACAGAATTGTTAAATTGCAACACTTCTATGCACTAACTGCTGCTTGCTCCATAAAGGAGTAATTAAAAAAGGATAAGAAATCCATGGATGCTATCTGCATCTGAAAGGCACAATTGTCTACCATAAGTTTAGCTCTTAACTCAGTAAGTCAGACCTGTGCTTTTAAAAATATTTAGGTGTTATAAACGTTATTATCAGTTATACCACAATAAAACCAGAATATGAGGCAACCATTGGGAACAAAACTCTTAAACGTGGCATTTTAAACTATAACTAAGGCCTGTTTTGAGCTCCTTAGATCAGATTTGGGTGCACAACTGGAAATACCATACAGAGGAAGTACCAGTCATTCTTGCAAAACCATAGATATTAAGACTGCTGAGATAGTAAGATTTTGCTGAGATGCCAACATTGGTTCACTGCTTAAGCAACGATGTTCAGTCTTGAGAGGATCATACACATCTCACACACTCCATGCATTGCAGCTCACATGACAATCTCCTGGGTGCAGTTTAACTTACTGTATGAAGTAGCCATATGGGATCCCTAACACTTCCAGAGAAATCACGTGTGAAAACACTGCCTACCCCACTTGCTTGCTGCCATGTGCCTTGAACACGGTGCTCTAAAGTAATAAGGAGGCAAAGAAATCCCATGAACGGTCTTGCTTCAAAAAGCCTCCCTCTCTTTGGTCAATCCTTTACCATCAGATAGATTATAGATGTCCCCCATCTACTCAACACTGGTCATTGACAGGACAAGTTGCTTCATGCTGCCTATCCATGTGCCACTGTTGTGTTTGTCCTGTCACAGATGTTTCTCAAATACCAACCTACTGAGGACAAGACCAAAATAAACTGTGTAACCTTCCACCAGAAACACTTTAACAGACTTAAGAGACTGTAAGTAACCATCAGACACGAAGAGATTTTTGAAAATCAGAGTTTGATATGTTCAAACTTGTATGTATATAGACACATTTGTGTGTACGCATACATGTTCCTGTATGTACGTAGAACATTTACACACATAATTGTGCGTGTGTGATAGGGAGAGAGGGAGTATGTGTAATCTATAATTTATTTATCAATTAAGTAAGTCAGTGTTAGGAATCACATTACACTTACTAATAAGGCTGTGTGACCATGTATTACCTATTCCCAACACACACACAGCTCTTACTCCCTTACCTCAGAAGGATTTTGGCAGACCTGATAAAACTACCGATGTTTTATCTAACTCATTCCCCAATAACGTACAACAAAAAGGTGTGCTTTTGTTCTTTTGCAGCATGTTGAATAATTTTCCTATGTATAAACTGAAATTTCTTCTTAGAATTTCACAGTATATTCAATTCAGCTAATCACTCAGTAGCAAATTACTATAGCAGTGCTGAAGTCAATGCAGGAACAACAATGTACGTAATTCAACAATCTTTCATTGAACCTTAAAATTGTAGTATATCCTAGATCTGGTTTAGAGATCAATGAAACTCTATTTCTAAAACTGCTGCAGTTCCTACTCTGACTCCTGATGAACTAATTCCAAGAAATGAAGAACTAACACTTTATTTCACCTGACAGATAATGTAAGTGCCAGGAATATTTGTCTTGCATAGTCACATCTAACCTCCGGGGTCAGCGGAACAAGAACCTGCCTTTCATATGCATGAGGCAGCATGTGCGTGTGTCCCTCACATTCCTGAGTAATAAGAACCAGTGATTGTCCCTAGGGGAAAAATGAAAAAAGAAAAGGAAAAAGAAAAGGCCAAGCCAAATTGACTCCTTTCTCCATATTCCATGGTTTTTTCCTCCTTTCTCAGCATTGCTCAGAGTAAGCACCACAGCTGAGTTGAGATACCAGCTGATTGTCAGGTCAGCTTCCCCTGGCCAGGAAAAAGAAGCATCAAGGAGATGAAGGGAAGAAACGAAGGAGTGAGAGGAGATGTGAAAGGTGACAGCATGCAACAGGAATGACTCAAGCACAAAGGTTAATCACACAGTTGTCAACATCCATCTCTCACACACCAGCAACTATGGATCCAACACCAGTTCTACCATATATATTCCAAACAACTCACCTTTACTCATCCGTCCCATTACTGTAAATTCAAAATACTTGCTGTTGTCAGCTGACGAATATAGGCCAAAAACAGTGGCTGTGCTCTTTGGCTGCAGTCTGAATGTTGAGAGCAAGTACATTTCGTTCAGCATAGGATCCCCAAATGCTTGTTGCAAGAAGTTCAGTACCACTCGCTTGTTGGAATAAGGAAGAAGATCAAAAACTGGGGAAAAAAAAAGGAAATTTCAACTGCAAATTAAATATAATAATGACCAAAGAAGAATGTGAGTTGAAGCCACACATTGGAGGCTGTACACTCTTCATACGGAAACTCTGACTTACCTAAAATAAAATAAAAAATTATCAGTATCATGATCACCTGTAAAGATCAAGAAGTTCAAACCCCTGGCTCCCGAAGGGATGTCTTAAGCAATCTGGTCTAGTGAAACATGCCCCCACACATGCAGGGAGTTTGGACTAGATGGTGCCTGCCAGCTACAACTATTCTATGATTCTATCAAAATATCTATAATTTGTTGCAACTGATACTATTTTAGCAACTTTTATTTTTCAAAGGCATTATTGATAACTTACTAAGATAGAAATATCTAGTCTTCAAATTGAGGTACTCAAATATTTTCAGGTAGATCTCAAAAGTTCTTCTCTTCTGAGGATTCACCTCAACAGAAAGCTTTTTAACCTATTTCTGCTTTCATAAATTCAGATGTTTGTGTTCACATATCAACTAGATAAGGATGCAGCATTAAAATTTTCAGTCAGATTTCCAGAGTGCTGATCCTTTGATAGCATTTGCAAGGCACCAATTAAAATGCCAAAAAGCCAGGTAAGCAACATGATGTTCACAGCCTTCTTCTCACTTCACTGACTTTTCAGAATATATATTATATAAGTAAGACTCATCTTTCCGTTCTGGCACAGAAAACAAAGAAATACACGCCTCAAAAAAAACCAAACCAAACCAAAAACCACAAACCCTGAAGACATAGTGAAAGCTGTTTCAAATTTTTATTTTAATTTTTCCACAATGCATCAGCAAAGTGTCTAAGATTTTACACATACATATGTCAGCTATGTCTCTTATGGCACTGAAACATCAAACTGGGGTTTTCCTCAATGTTCCTAAATCCACAACATCTCCAAACTCAATAAACTCTTCTGTTAAGTTTCTTGATTATCTCTTATTCCAACTCACTGCAAGTAAAGCAGTATATACATTATACCCTAGCAAAAAAGTCTGATATATTATTATGCACAAATGTTATTTAAATATAAGAGCACACTGAGCCATTATATAGTCAGTATACCACTGACTCTCCACGGGCCTATCATAGCTGGGCCATATTTTTGTCCTAGACCAGAACAATACTGTAGAGCTGTCACCAGAGAAGAGCCGTAACACCAAGCAGATGGCAAAGGCATATGACAGCATGTTGTGCCTTAGCTTGATTCAAACCCAGGGTTGTACTAATAAGTTTAGTTTCCCAGGCTGAAAAAACACTGGAGGGCCTTTGCAGATGAGCCTTGTCTACACAGCACAACCCCAAAACTCTTGTTGTCTTCTAAGGTGATGAGGCCATCCTACCATTCCAGTGTTTCCATATGCTACACACAGCAAAAGACTCAAGAGCACTTGAAGGACAATCACATGGGCTCACAGACCTTCCCAAAGATATGTGGGAAACCCTGTTCCCTTGTACTGGAGCGGATTCATGCTGCTCCCATCACTCATTCTGAAGCATCCATTCATCTAGACACTAATGTTATTTCCAAAAAAGAGAAAAAATGAAGACCTTTTTCCCTTCATTTCATGAAGTCAATGAAATCATCTCTGAACTCTACACTTCTACTGGGTCTAAGGACCTCATGACTCTACAGAGAATTTTCAGGACATGATACAAAAAATATCCGGCCCTTGCTTTGCATGCACTAGCGTCCCGGTTTGAGATTGTTTAATACTGTTGTCAAACAACTAAGAAAGATATATCTAAGGTGGACCTGGTCAAAACACTTCTCTTTCATTCAGTTCAGATTTACAGCATGCCAGGACAACTACTGCTCCCACTGAAACCAGTGACAGGGACAGCAGAAGCAAAAGGCTGGATGCTTCATCACATTTTGTGTAGAGAGAGCAAAGCAACTGCCCATGCAAGAGATTGAAATGCAACTCACTACTCTGTACAACAGCATTTTACAAGTAATCACCATTCGTAAAATACAGCTGTGTTTCCTCAGCTGGAGCAATGCAATACAATACCAAAGACTTTGAGAGCATGAAATATAGCTATACATTTTGTTCAGTTCAAGGTCTATTGGCTGAGTTTCTATCAATTTCTTCAATACTCATTAATCAATGCTAGAGCCACTTAAAAATATTTTAAAAGTAATGACTAAACACAGTGAAACATCTGTGTAACATTACAGAAAACATTTACCGAATTTGTAGTAATTTGCATATTTAAGTGAATACTCAAATTGGTTTGGCAGTTGTGTTCCACAAAGCACAGTGCTTTAGCCAGGTCCTTGAGCACCATGTTATGAAACCCTTTCCTGGGATATCTTCACTGACCAGCATGTGGATGCACTACATGACCAAATCCATCCTTAAGTACAGCTTACACACATGCTAGCAAATGCAGCTAGCAGAAGAACAAGGGGGTTATGAAAATTCATTTTACATCCTTAGCAGAGCTGGCAGAGAGAGACAGATCTTAGCCATTATAGAGACAATTATTTGTTTGGAAGGAACAGGGAAAAAAGGTTCCACAAAGATTTCACGCTTTATTTTTTGAAGAACCTCATCTCTTTGCTCCTCTCCATGGAAAGGCAGACTTGAAAGCAAATGTATAGAATAGAACTGCCAAAGCTGAAAGGCACAAGCAGCTGGTTTCAATCCATGCAATGGATTGAAAACTCCGACATGCCTTCATGCCTCCAAGCATGAGTGCACATACCCACTGGGCTAAACTGAGCCTGTTCGTGAGACAGACCAGGAATTCTCTCCTCCACCTTCCTTCTGCGGTTTTTAGAATAGAACTGCTCACCCTCCTAGCCAAATGCTAACAAGGGATGAGCTACATGGTGAGACAGTGGCAAACCACACTTTGGAAATCTGCCCAAAACCATCAAGGCTAGCTTTTCAGATGAGAGCTAGAAGACGTGATGGGAAGTGCTAGGACGAGGAGGCATGGAGGAGTGAAATTAGTGACACAGGACAGCAAGGAACTCAAAACATCCCTTCTTTCCCCTAACTCTGTTGCCATGTCACACCAGCTTTTTAAGACCACCCAAGGCTGTTCTCTGGTCACACCTAATCATAACTGTAGATGTAAACACTGCTCCACTGCTATTCACCACTCTTCAAGGTAATTATTAATAGCTTCGACACCTGGAGTGAAATCCTAACCCCCACCACAACAATTTCCCACTGACCCCAAGAAGCGTCCCTTGTTGAGAGTGGAGTTTTTCATTGGCAACTGCCCCTGACAAGTTAGAAATCTGTCTTGTTTTTTTAATTCGGTAATACACGACTTGTCATTACAACAATTTTCTGAAATGTTTTTACATCATAAAGGTCTTCAACAAAGGCTTTTGGAAACGCAGCTGTATTGTTGTGATCAGCTGTCTTTTAGATCTGCTTAAGTAATAACCGATTGAAGTGTCAAACATCATTCTGCAAGGCAGTGGAGGGGGTTAAAAACAGCGAAAACCACAAGCAGCTTTAATGCTCCTGGAGTAGCACGAAGCTGCACTAACTGCTGCACTCGGCAGCCAAGCTGGTTCCAGTCACAAGTTGCTACCGCAGAGCGATACCACCCACTTCACTCAAGCTCTAAAATACAGCGGCTCCTGACTTACTACGTGTATAATATTGCCACAGCAATGCTGGGTTAAGAAGCATGAGTTCTCCTATGAACTTTACTATGTAGTAGAGTTTTCCCGAAGAGTTTTCACGGCTTAGAAATTCACTTCTTATTTAGGAGAACTTGCAGCCGAAAAAGGGCTATTCAGATGCTCCACGCGCCTACCAGCACACCTACAAAAATACCTTTTGCGAGCTGCATGGGGGCGACTGGTAGCGGCTACATCGCCATCTCCTCCGGTCCCCACCGCTAGCCCGGCGGGGCAGCGCGGCGGCGGGGCGGCTCCGCGGGCGGGCTCTGCGCCCCGACGGGCAGCAGCGGTTCCCGCTGACCGCCACGGCTCCAGCTCCTCCGGCACCTGCAAAGGTGTTCCCTTTCGCTACCAGGCAGGGTTCCCGCCGGAGGGCAGGGGATGGGACACTGCAAGCCCACAGCCTTCTCCGTGGAAGAGGGGAAAGGAGAGCGCGCTCCATCCCGGAGCGCGGGACCCTTACCTCGGGGGGCGGACGCGGCGGCGCGGCCCGGGCACAGCTGCAGGGCGAGCGGCAGCAGCAGCAGCGCGGCGCCGCGCTC
>VZRS01002226.1:27012-69405 GCA_013398055.1 Ifrita kowaldi | reverse complement strand
AAAAAAAAAAAGGGAAATCAGATGAATTCAGAGCTAAGATGGCAGAGCTCTCACCTTTTCCGCTTTTTTCGAGTAATCTGGATGGAGACGTCCCGCAGAGAAGAGATAAAAAGGGTTGTGCTGAACTGTTGGATGGTTCTGAAGACTTCTGCATTTGCAAACGCATTTTAGAACTATTTGTAGGGGTATATATGCTGCATGCCATCTCTCTGTCTCTGTCTCTCTCTCTCTCCCTGTGTCTCTCTCTCTTCTGTTTTATGTCCTGCTATCTCCATCACACACCTCTAATAGTATGAAGACTTTCTGCCCATGTAAGTAAGTGAGAGTGTGTGTGTTCCTTAATGTTTGAATCAAGACACACGTCTGCATGCATTTCTAATCTAAGGAGCCTATAGCAGTTACTACAACTATCAATTAGTCAGCAATAGCTCGAGATCCCCATGTGTCTGGGTGAACAAAGGTGAGAAACACATGCAAATAGTCCTCCAGCACCTGGGTCACGTACAGTAACTTAGCCAGCAACAAATAATTGCATCTGTTTCTGCCTTTTTTCTGTGCTCCTCGCTCGCTGGGATGCAAAGTTCCAGGTTATTAATGTCGAATAGCAGCACAAGCAGGCATGGCACTGTATATTTGCAGCCCAACGACACAATCAAAGGAAATTAAGCTGAGCTGGGATGGGAATAAACGGGGGGACTTAAAGGGTTTAAAGTAAAAGATGCTCTGAGCTGTAGCAGTGCTCCCATTTTTTTGGAGCAATTGTTCCTGTAAGATGTATTTGGTCGTTTCATATCTGTTAGGTAAGAAACTGATTATTGCAGAGGAGACAGAGTGGATGCCTAATTTCCTGAAGTTAAGTCCATAAAGAGGGTAAGCTAAATCTGTTACTATTTTTTATTAATTAAGCGACTGTTACTTCTAAGATCATTCTAAGGGTGTTTTTTCAGATGTTTTAGACTTAAGCCAAACAATTAAGAAGAAAGATACGGTACCTTTTACTCTCTCCTTCTTCTTAACCTCACAAAAATGAGCCTCACCTTTAAAAACTGTCAGAGTCAAAACGGACTAAAAACAAACAAAAAAAAAGCCTAAAAAAAATTTAAATAAAAAAAAAAAAAGCCCTGAACAAAATGAAAAGCAATAAAATGCAAAAAGCTCCGAAATCCAGCACCACCCTGACTCCACCACAAGAAAAGACAGAGCTAGGCTGCGATCCAGAGAGCATTTCAGAGGTGACAACACAGGCTGGGGACAATGTTATTTACACAGATTTGATCAGGGCGGCCACGGGCTCCAAACTCTAATTTAATTTGCAGAAATTATCCAGCCCGCATTTCGGAGCGCGGGGAACTCCGAAAATGAAGCGGTTTCACAGAGTTTGGGGCTGAGAATAAGCATTTTTTTTCCCCCTCTCCTGTACAATATGCTCAGAGTCCTGCAAGGCTGTACAAACCCTCTCGTTAGCTCCCTTTCCCCTGATCTCAGCTTCCGTGGGAGGCTAATTAGTGACACCAAAGGCAAAATATCCTTGCTGCTTTTGGGCTCGGAGGAACTGAGTTTATTTAGCTTGAGACAGCATAAAGAAAAGGAAAAATAAAATTTAAATTAAATCATCTTCAATTTCAAATAACTAATGAAAGCAACCCCTCCCCAGCTCCCTCACCTTTTAGGAACAGCCAGTGGCTGGAAGGTTGGAGCTGCTAACGACACAGAAGGTGCTCAAGATTAAAGGAGAGCTGCAGGAACAGCCCGGCTTTGCCCCGAGAAGCCCTGGGTGGGAGCATCCCAGAGCTGAGCCTGAAAATAAAGCCAGAAGGGGCTGGAAAAAGCCCGCAGCTCGGTGGCTGTTGTGCTCTGACCCGCCAGGCAGCTCCATTCCCAAAGTTCGCTGCTGGCAATTGCAGGAGAGCAGGAGCTGCCCAGGGTGAGGAGCAGCACCTGCAGTGGCCGGGCTCTGCATCCCCGGCAGGACCATCCCCGCTGCCGGGGCAGGGAAAACCCTCCCCAAAAAAAAAAAAACACCTACAAAAATAATCTCAGCCCTTTCGCCGAACAATGAGACCTTAAAAATCCACGCTCGGGAGGGTATTCCATGCAGATAGGCAGGGGGAGGGGGCGGGGGATGAGGACAACATTTCCCATCAATGCCGTTTATTCCTCAGTCTCGGGGAAAAAAAGGCTCTTTCCCCACTTTAATGGGAATTGCTCATCTCGGTTATCGGGCCGGTGTCGCTGCCTGCAAATGCCCAGCTCAGGTGGGAAGGGGCATTTGGTTAGGGGGGTCAGACAGGGAGTGATCACTCGATGCCTTTCTGGGGGTGAAAAGTAGTTAAATAATAGTAAAGAAATGGTCATTCCTGTGGTTTTCTGCCTGCTAAAACACTTGGGCACGCAGATCCGGGGATGGGAAAGGAGCTGAGAGAGGAAGGTGATTAAAACAGAAAGCTGCCTATTTCCAACATTGTTATACATCCAATTCTTCCAGCTTTCTCAAACACACCCCATTCCCATAAAATAAGCCAGCTTTCTTTAAGGGAAAAAAAGAAAAGCCCCGCACAGATGAATAGACACCACTAATCAGATGTAATGTAATCGAATACTCTTCTTCATCTAATCTGCCTGCTCTGTGTAATCTCGCTATTCTCCCAGCTCCAGCATTTGTAACAGGCATGACATCGATTCCCATCTCGGATAATGTTATTTCAGTGTTTTATTCTTAAATGAGGCTACAAGTTGGGTGGCTGCTTGGCATTCCAAACTCTTCATCAACTTCGCTCGGCGATCTGGGGGTGTAAAGAGAAGCGGGGCTGCTCCTCTCTGCTGCTTTTGAATGGTCGCATCTCCCAACCCTCAGAGCCTGGCACGGATTTTTATACAGACAAAAGAACCTGCAGAATTTAACCACGGAACTGCCCAGGATCAACAGCAAAAAAAAAAAAAAAACCAGAAACAAACCCCACCAAAGCTCATTTGATAAGATGTGCCTGCAGCCAGCAGCTGGGAAAAGCTGAAATCTTGTCGGCGCACAGCGCTGGTGGGGTTTGGTTTTTTTTTTAATGTTTTCTAAAATGCAGAATGATTTCCTTAAATAAACATTTCAGCAGCGTCCACCTAGGTTTTCCCTAAAGAGAAAAGAAAGCCTCGTGTAATTTTACAGGACAAGCAGGATTCCCAGCTAATCGGACAAATCGTTCTGCTGGGGAAATGACAGCAGTGGGGAGAACAAACAAACCCTCTCAGACAAACAAATATATTTGAATGTAATAAAAATGTTGACAACCGTTATGTGATTAAAGCAATTGTTTTATTCATTTAAGGCCTCACCATCAGAATAATTTAAAATTAAGTGAGAAACATCAGCCTCTTGGGTTTTGCAGAAGATATTTAATTTGGAGGAATAGTTGTGGGTAGTTTTTTTTTTTTTTTTAAACATTGCTATTTTCAACGTTGCAAGATAAAGCTCTTTTTTTCTAATTTTATTTTAAGAATAGACCCCATTTAGGATTTCACATTGTAAATCTCCCTATGTCTGAATGCTGTTACAAGGTTTGACAATGAAAGAATAATTCATGTCAGACAAAAAGAGCCCTTCAATCAGCTTCATGCAGCTTTTCTCCTGCAGGGCTATGCCAAAACGAATGTGGAATCCTGAACTGAACCATCCATCACATTTCCCGAGTCTTTCAATTAATGACACTGCAATCAGATCGATGGCGTGTAATAAGAAAAGAGCTTTGCATTTCTATACCTATTAATTCGCTGAGTAACTCCAGTGGTAAAACGTGACCAGAAAGGGAAGAGAAAAGAAAATTTCATCCTCCTGGCGAGATTTTGGGGGATGTTGAAGCCACGCTGTACAAGGCTCAGTGTCACCCCAAGCCCTGCTCGGAGCAGAAATCACACAGAGGTTTTTTTTGTTAAAAGCAGCACAGTCTCTCCTCCAGAGAGGTATTTTCTGCTAACTGAGAGCTTTCTAGGGAGATGCTTAAAAGAGGAGCCTGTTTTTCTCGCAGCCTGGTCAGGGGTGTCCCAGGGCAGGACGTGCAGCCTCCTTTTGCAGGGCAAAGGCAGTAATTGGCCACCAAACTCCCAGATCACAACACACGCCGAGGACAGAGCTACCTCACGCAGCGACTGAACCTCCAACAAAACGAGCTGGGGAGGGGGTGAGGGCAGTCAGGACACACACACACACCAAAAAAAAACTCTACCAGCAGCCCTGGGATGAAATTAGGGTGACCTCACATCGGTGAACTGGCATAAGATATTTTGGATCGATGACAAAAAATTATCGAAGCTTTGCAGAACGGAGCTGCCAAGCACATTTCAATTCCCTTCCTGCAGGCGGTGGGGGGATTGTTTGGAGAAGCAGAGAGCTACAGGCAAGGGAAAAGTGCAGCTCACCAGAACAGAGCCGTGATTAAGAGGAGCTAATTTGCAAATTTTCTCTCCTAAAAGGTAGATTTTGTGCCTTAAAATGCCAAAATAACAAAATAACGTTACAAAAGAACGTCTCTGAAAACTGAACTCAAACCAAGAGGCTTCACCACCTTTGAAGGAAGGAGTGATTTCAAGGAGACAAGAGCGGATCACCAGTGGTGAGAGACAAATCTTGGCTCCAGAAAGATCCCCCTGTGTTGCCCTGGACAGGAAATTGGAGGTGAAGTGTCCCCACCAACCCCAACCCTTCCTCTGGGTCAGAAAATCTTCAGCCTCCAGCACTGACATGAATTTCAGCAGCTTTGGCTTCACCTCAAAAGAAAAGGAGCTGCAGCTGGGATAGGAGATGGACCTGGGTCAAAACCTGCAGAAAGACCTTCTTTTGGGAGCAGTAGACTTTCAGGGAGGTTGTGTACTTTGGAAGTCTTCAGAAAAAGGAAAAAAAAATAACTTTATGAGAGAAAACAAGGAATGGAATAACAGGAAACAAGGGAGGTTTTCAAGGTTCACTTCCCCAAATATCAGAGTGCCCTTAAAGGATCATTTCTGGCTTTGCCTCTTGACATGTTTATGATCAAATTTCAAAATTTTCAATTTTCAGCAGCCTCTCAAAAAAAAAACAAACAAAAAAACACCACCCAAAAAAAAAGCTTTATGAATGCTGCAGCTGAATGTGCCCATCCATGCCACACACAGGGAGCCAGACACAGGCTGAGCACCCGGGATGGGAACTGAAAACTCCAGGGCAACAGCAGCGAAATGGGACGGTGCCCATGAGCTGACTTGCAAAATAACTGCAACTCAAGCACAGTCTGAGATGCCCAGACAAAGAACAATAAATAAATAAATCATGTCGAAGCAGAGACAATCCCTCTGCAATAAAGCAGGAGAGCTGAATGCAGGCTAAAGAAACGTGAAAAAATGAAACCTGGGATGAGGAGTGACGAGGCTGAAAGGAACTTGGAATAGGAAGGCGAAGGCAAAATGTTTCTATTGCACATCACCACATCTTGTCCCCCCTCTGCAGGGGACACAAAGACACAATCACAGGTGAGTCAGGATCCCAGAATATTTTGGAGGAGCAGGTTTTGGAGCTCAGAGCAGCACCCACACCTCAGTGACCTCCAAGGAACAGCCACACCACCTCTCCTGCCCTACAGAACAACAGCCCCAAGTGGTTTTAGTGTGCCAGCAGCTCCACACAGGCAGGTGTCTTTAATCCCAGGACTGGGGGGCTGTTCCTGCCCTTACACAGGATTCCCACAGCTCATCCATGCCTGGGGATTTCCAGCTCTGAGCAGTGCCCTGCTCTGCCCAGTGCAAGGCACAGTTTGTGCTCCACGGCTTAACAAAGTACAAATGTCTTGGCTGCGAGCGGGTCAGGCAGAGGGGAGAAAAGGGTGCTGCTGCCTCCAGCCATGATTTCAGCTCTGGCTGCCTTCCAGGAGCTCACAGAGCTTCAGAGGGCACGGGCAGCCTTGCTCACATCTGCTTCCCTCTGCTCTAGCTGCAGACACACTTGCACGCTGCTATTTTCCTTTTTGGTTTGCTTTTAAAATAGGTTTGGACAAGGTTTTGGGAGGCGTCCTCAGGCCCATTCTCCTCCTCTCTGTCAAAAGAGCTTGGGGAGTGATCATAGCAAATGAATTTGATGAAGAGAAGGCTTCTCTAATTGTCTGCCTTGTTCAGGGCTGGGGCAAAGGCAGCATCTGGGCTCGTGGTGAAGCATCTGTCTGCAAAAGCTGTGGGGCCTTGCCAGCAGAGCCAGGTACCTCCTCGTTTCTGGACAGACAGGCAAAAAATCCTCACCTGGACTGCCCAAAGCCATGGCCAAGCCCAAGGTTTGGGAGGCAGCCCTTTGTCCTGTGCATTTCTGGGAATTCAGCTGCCAAGGTGCAATTCCAGCACTGAAATAGTCATTATTCCTTTTCTTTCTTTCTGCTAAAAAGACACTTTCCCAGTGCTCCTGGTGCTCCTGCCCATGATTAATACAACAATTACAGGCCACCATTAAAGCAATCAATGCAACAAGGGCGCTGCTCGTCAGCCAGCACCTCCAAAATGCCCCCTGTGCCTCCTTCTCTGGGAATCCAACCTCAGCTTTCTCCAAACCCAGAGTGCTGCAAATTCCCCTTTCCATCCAAATAAAAGTATTTCAGTATCTGCCTTTTACAAATAATTACCTGACAGCACAATATTATTGAAAGGTAGGGGAGAAAACGAGAGGTAAACCAAGGGTGGGTGAGATCACAGAACTGAAGGATGGGTTGGGGTGAAAGGGACCTTCAGTATCATCCAGGTGCTAAAATATTTGGAGGATTTGCTCGGAATTACAAGGCTGGGAGAGGCTGGACATGGTTTAAGTTCTTAAATAAAGGGAGGGACATACATTAGGACAATCCTGTATTTTCCAGGCACCCCAATGAGACAGGGGCACACTGGACCCTTTAGAAAGGACAATGTGTTGCCACTGGAAGGACAATGGGTTGAGGAGCCAAAGCCCAGGGTGGGGTAGGGGGTGATCTACTCAGAGCCACGGGGCCTGGGGTGGATGATAATCCACTGGATTTATTTCTCCTCTGGAGGTACAGCATGGAAGGTGGAAGACTGAACCCTAGCAGGATTCCCAAAGAAATTTGGAGGCTGCTCCACGGCTGAGAGCAAGAACCAGCCCCCTACAGAGCCCTCAAACAGCAGCAATTAGCTCCTGTTCCCTCGTCAGCAGCGTTCCCTCAGCCATTCCATTAACAAAAACATTTTAGTGGTGCCAACCTGGTTTTAAAAAAGAACTTTTAAAATATCTTTTTTTTCTTTCAAGAGCTGTGGAAGTGCCTGGAGATGCCATAAAGATTTCAGAAAGATGGGTTCTACTTAAAAACACACAAAACCCCCCAACCAACCGCTGGGCCTTTATCTGCATCTTCCAGCTACTAAACTTTTACATTCTAGGCGTTACATGTTTAGGGCTGACACTGTACTCATAATTTTTGATGTAAAATTGATGTAGCCTCCCTACACAAGTGGAAACACTTCCAACAAACCCATTTCTTCCTGACACAGGAGCTGAAGTAATTCAGATCATCCCATCTCTGGACTTGCCCCCTTCACTGGTTAAAGAGATTCTGACTGCCCAGCACCATTCTTAACTTCTGGATATTTAAATCTAGACCTCTCCAAGTGTGCAGCCCTTAGATGAGGAACACCAGGATTTCCTACAGGGCTGTGGCAGCCAAAAACTGATAAAACTCTTGAATTTCCCCTGACATCTGAAAATAATAAATTTCCAAAGCCTTGGCCAGCATTTTAACTGTCCCACACAACTTTGTGCCTTTCAGACTGATGAGTTTTGTGCATTCCTTTCATTTCCCAGGAGCGTGAGCTCGGGACAGAGTGGTTATGGACAATGTTATTTGGGCTAGTTAAGCAAATATCTCATTAATTCAAGTGTCCAATGATTTCCTTCTCTTTGTTACCTTGGTCCTCACCCTCTTATTGTTCTTCTCCCTCTCCCACACTTGTAAACATAACACACAAACAGATTTGCTCTTGACAGATACGGTGATAACTCTCAGAAAAAGGAGCTTAATCTTAAATAATGCCAGGATGCAGGAATAAAACCAATCTATTTACATTGCTGTGGGCTAGAAAATAAGTCTTATTCACTCCAAAGCTGAGAAATGGGGTAATTGGGCCCTATCAGATGCTTATCAGATTTATGCCAGTGGTTAGTGAGCCTGAACTGCAAACACAGACATATCAGGGCTCTTTTTAGAGGGAAGTCACCTCTCCTCCAAGGGTACATTAGTCACAGGGAAACTGTTGAACCTGGAGAAATAAAACTTTCCTGGTGGTCACAGTAGTCGCCTTGTGGAAGAGTTTATTACCCTGACATTAGGCTGTAAAATTACCATTATTATTGAACTCCAAAGGAGCCACTGCTTTTCAGCAGCGGATTGCACCAGGCTGAGCGTGCTCTGAGTGGGATTCAGAGCGTCAGAGGCAGGATGTGAGGAATTTAGACTGCTTTTGCTCACTGGAGGATGTGCAGGAGCTCAACACCTGTGTAGGAGAGGTCAAGATTTTTGGTTTCTCCCCAAAATACTCCCAGATGAACCCTACTTAAGGTTTTTTACCAAAACCTTATATTGAGTAGAAATAGAATGAAATGAATGTCCTCTAAACAGTTCTTGTCATCTAAAAATACAGAATGGCTGATCCTACAGAATAACACCAGGGAGTTTGAACTCCTGTGTTCACCTTGAGCCCTTCCACAGGGAGGAGAGGCCAACTGCACTGGGCAAGCTGGATGCACCTCCCAGTCTGTGTCCTGGACACTCCAGGTACTCATCCAGCACCACTGGGCTGTTTTCCAAGCTTTTCATTCCAGTTTCTTTTAGGAACTCACCTTCAGAAAGAGGTTTGGGAAGCTGATCCTGTACAAACAGCATTACCACACTGTAACTCACATTACCTATGGGCTTGCTAAAAAATGTGCCTGGAGAAGCCAGTGTGAGGGAAATTGAGCCTGGTCTAGGTAGGTGGGGTCAGCAGTGAGGGTTTAGCCCATTTTTCCCATTTTTCCCATTGGGAATCTGGCCCAATGAAGGCAGCAGAACTGAAAAAGCAGCCATCCACAAACCGTGATCAGAGGCTTAGGTTTCGAAACCGTATTGAGGTTGCAAAAACAAATTGACATCAACATATGGGGGAAGTCTGAAGTTGCAGCAAACATTCGCAAATGTGAGAAACTTTGGCATGCAAGAGTCCCCATTAAATTCAAATACACAATGCACAAGATTAAAGTTATTCAGAGGCATTAATGTTTGCAAGATCAGACCCCTGAGATGTCTCTGTGTAGTAACAGTTCCTTTAGGTTTAATCTGTTATTGCATTAATATCTATAAAGAGCATATATAAATACAAATCAGATGGCAGCTGCAGTCTCGCTGAAGAAAAAGATTGAAGGGCTTGGGGGGAACTAAAATTTCCACGATGGGAATTTCCAGTGCCACGTATTTTGGGATTCTCATCCTGCTCAAACTGCAGCTATTTTTTTTCCAAACAGCCACAATGCACACACACACACACACGGACACATGAGAACAAAAAGGGCAAAGAAAAGAATTAGGGAAAGGAGAGAAGGACAATAAAAATTGTTTTCAAGTGGACAGATTGCTCTTGCACAGGAGCAAGTGATGGTCTGAAGCATGGCAACCCCCCTCAGATTTCTGTGAAAAGCCTGATGTGCTCTACTTAACACTTAAGAAAATTCTCTGGGGAATAATGACCTCTAATTTATTTTGGCTACAGTGATGTTCGTCTGTGCTTCTGTTAATCTCGCTCTGAAGATTTCAGGGGACTTTTGAACTGGAGCCTGGCTTATTCTCCAGTGCCTGGTAGTTAATCTGCTCGGATATTTCCCCAAATAACCATCTGCTCCACCTTGTATTTGTTTCACTCCCCGACTATCTCAGCTCTTGGTCCGTCCTGCTGGCTTATTCAGCACTCTTTAAATTTCTCCTCCGGCCTTATGTCTGGTTGCTTATGTTTTGGACAGACAATAGAGGTGATACAGGCCATTATTCATGAGAAGCTTCAAGTGTAACGTGAGAAACATCTCATCTCCTGACCCCTGTTAGCATAAGAATTGCTGATAAAATTCTGGACTGAAAGAGAAGGATCTTCTGGGAAAAATATCGGCAAAAGTTTCACTTGAGATGGGTTTTGTAAGAATAATCCAGATTAATTCTCTGCCTAAGGACCAGATCTAACTCCTGGTGCAGTTACCAGGACTCTGGAGGGGCACTATGGGAGAGACCTTAGAGGCTGTGGAATTTTAAAGGGAAGAATATTCTGTACCACTCCCACTGCCTGTACTCGTGCATTTTATACTTTTAATCCAAGGATCACAAAGTGATTTCCACACTCGAGTGAATTTAGCCTCCAAACACTCCTGGAGAGGGTGTAAATACTGGTTCCACATCTGGATCACCTGAATTAAAGAGTGGAGAGATCTCCTTGGATCACATATCACCAAGTCACCAAGTTTTAACCAGTTTCTACTTATTTTAGCTCAGTTACATCTGAAAGAAGTTGGGGTGAAGCAGTGGGAAAACCCCAATCTCTGTCAAAAACCAGCACACACTAAACTGAGAATGCAACTGATCATGGGAAGCAAATTTTGGCCACAATTTCTTCTTCTTTTTCCTTGTAGAAAGGAAGACTCATGAGCAAAGTATTGATGCTGTTGGTGCCTCCAGTGGGATTTATTTCCCACCAAATTTGGCATCGGTGGGGTTGATTTAGCGGGAGCAGAGCCCTGAGTCTGCTCAGCACAAATGAACCCAACACCCCTTTAAGGGAAAGTATTAAATAAATAGCAAACAAACCAATTAATACCCTTGGAGGGATTAATGGAAACAAAAATCTCCAAATATCCCAAACCCAAATCGAAACCTGCTGAGGAATGTTTATGGATGCTCCAACTGCTAATGGCATGCAGAGCCTTATCCTTCAAATATCACAGGTCAATGGAAAAGGAATATGTGCATTTCCAAACACTCCTTGCTTGGCTGATCCATCAATATGATAACTAATACATACTTAAACTCCTCGATGGACTCCCTGAAATTAAAACAACCAGAGAGCACAGAAAAAGCTTAAATAACCATTACCAATGGATTTCAGATAAAAGTCAAGGAATAATTCCACAAAGATCGCCCAGCGCAATCAGATGGAATAGCTTTGGAGATGGGTGAGGGAAGTGGGGAGCTGGCAACCAACTCCATTTCGTATGCAGAGGCAGCTCAGCAAAAACTCTGCTCAGATTAAAAGCTTGACAAAGTTGGGCCAAGCTGCTCTCCTCACTAATTGATGAGGGAAAAAAAACCATCAGCAAATGAACAATTTTCTCCTTCCAACAGTGACAGAGCAGCTGTTTGCTCAGAGATGGGGTTTGGGGACAGGCTGCACCTTTTCTCTCCTTGTTTTGGGGTGCTGCACGGGCTGGAGTATCCCTGTGGTCGCTCGGGGTCCTGCTGTGTCCCCTCCCTGTGCAGCCCCGTTAGTGGGGTGAGGTGCAGAAAGGGGCTCTGTGCAAGCCCTGCTCAGCTGGAACTAAAACATCCCTGTGTTATCAGCACTGTTGTCAGCACGAATCCAAAACACAGCCCCGTGCTGGCTTCTATGAGGAAAATTAACTCTACGGCAGCCAAAATTTTAATTTTAGCGTCCCGCAGAGGTTTCAACTGAAATTAGGGCGCCTCAACGCTACAGACACACTCCCCTCTCACTCCACAATCCAGGTCCTTAAGGAAAATATCAACTATTGCTCAATTCACCACAAAAACAGGCAACTGAGGAGCTCTGGAAGAACAACCTCAGCCCTGAGTCCAAGGGAGAGCATTTCCAAAACAAAGCAAGTGAAACATGGGTCGGGGTTAACGCTGAACTCACACAGATCTGAGAGGAAAAACTCTCCTCTCTGGGCATCTCTTCCTGTAAATCCTCGTTTGGGGCTGTCTCTCGGGCTCTCCTCTCTCCTGGGTGGAACCCTGCAGCTCTTTGATTTCCCTGCGTAGTTGCAGCTATGTCATTCCTGGCTGACCCTTCCCAAACCTCAGATGTTTTCCTCTCGGAGCTGCAGGAGAATTATCTGTGCTTCAAGAGACCAGCGCAGAGCTGGGCTAGCTCTTAAGGCTTTCAGGGTCTCCAGCAACTTTTTGAGAGGTTGGGGAAACCAGGAGGAGAGGTTGGAGCCATTTTCCCCACAATTCCAGCCTTCATTTTCCTTTCCCCTCCGCGTGCAGCCAGAAAAATAACATCACATAAAAGTCTGCCTGTGGAGCCATTCCTTGGAGAACAGGATAGTTGCTCACAAGTTCAAGTTACTTCAAATCGTGCCCAAAATTGTCCAAATCTCCACTTCCTGTCCTCCTCTCCCCTCCACACACACAGTCTCTTCTAAAAAGAGCATAAATCATTGTCATTAAGGATCAACTTCGTGGGTTGTGAAGCTTGGCTGCTTTAAAGAAATCAGACAGACCAAGTCAGCTCAGCCCAAATTAAACTTCAGGACCACAGGAGAAAGTCAGAGGAGCCCCAGCCCCACATCTACACTCAACCCCGACACCTCCACGTTTCATTTGGGGTTCTCTGACCTCCTTTAGCCTCTTCTCCCACACAACATTCGATTCCTGTCTGGGTGTTGTGGTTGGAGCTTTATGGAGCACTTGTAGGTGATGGTTTCTTTGAAGGGGCTGGAGAAACATAAATTAGGCCCCAACATCTTGGATTTTCCAAGAAGAAATCTTTCCAGGAACAAATGAAGAACACAGGCTCCCAGGGCCCCTCATAAATTCTGGCAAGGAGAGGGCTGTGCTTGCATGGAGGACATTTTAGAACAACATTTCCTGAGGCATTTCTGAATGCAAAGGTGTCTGCAAAAGGCCCGGCCAACCAAGGTGGGAGAACAATGCAGCAAGAAACAAATGAAAACCTCTTCTTTTTCCTTCAATTTAACTAAAAGAAACTAGGCCTGGTTCCCTTTGTTTTACACCAGCAGGGCACCATTCACTGCCCGGGAGTTAATCCTGATTTACTGCAGCACATCCCAGCGTAGGAGCCACTCCGAGTTCCCTCAGCCAGGGAATCCAGCACAACGCTCCCACATCTGCAGCAAACTCAGATCAAATTTTCCTAATCACCCACCTCCCTTCCATGCAGTCTGCTGACCATTAAGGCAATCACATGAATTTGTAAGTCTGAGATGGGGGAGCCGTGTGAGCCTCCGTGGTTGGGTTTCTATGGAAACAATTCCCCCGGCATGCTCGGTCCACATTCGGTATTCCTGTCTGGCTGCCTCGTTCACACACTCAAAATCCCTGCTCTCCAAACACTCATCTCAGGAGGGTGATGTTTGCTGCTTCCTCCCGTTCACCCACTGAGCTGGACATCACTGGGATGAGCAGGAATGCGGCAGTCACTGAGCCCCACTCCTGACCCAGAGGAATCGGGATGAAGGCAATGGCAACACAGTCTCCACAGGCCTTTAGGGCTTTTGCTTTTTTGGTGCAACAGGCAAGACTGAAAATTAGTCCTAATTGTAGAGGTTTGGCCCCTTTTACCCCTCAGTGAAGATCATGATTTACAAAGGAAAATGATATTTGTAGCAACTCCCATGCAGAAGCTGCCACCTTTCCATCTCCTCCTCCCGCTCCCTGGCAGCTTCACCCATCCCATAAAAGCAATTACTTATGGGAAAGGTGGCAGCTTCTCAGCTGCCCGTGCAGCCAAGCACACCAGGCTTCAGCCCGGGGATGGAATCACTCCCTGCCCAGCTGGAACAAGGAGCAGGCAAGGGAGCCAGAAATTAACCTCTCGCTTAAAATTTGGCCATGACGCTTCAATTACCACTCCATCCTCAGGACAAGTCCCTCTTCCCAAGCACCAGGGCCTCCATCACTTCCCTTCTGAGACTGCTTCGCAGTACAACGGGCTTCACACTTCATTTTCCTCAGAGCCAACCCACGTTTTCAATTGCTCGGCCTCTCTGTAACTCAATCCCCACGGACCACGGGGAACAATTCGTGCCTTGTGTCTGCAGAGCAGCCACCACCCCGATCCCCTCAGCAAGGACAGAGCTCAGGCCTTCTGAGGCTGGAAACATGAGCTGCTGTGCCTCCTCCAACCAGCTCCACTCAGTACCTGGGGTATTTATGGACTGCTCCTCTGGGCAAGTGCCACATCCCCTCAGGGCTGGATTACACCTGCAGCCCCTCAGAACTTCCCATGGCAACATCCCACGTTTTCTGGGACTGCTTCAAACTTCTCTCTGCTGGTCCAAAAGCTGCCTGTACTTCTGCAAGAGCATGTGAAGAACAAGGTAACAGAAATGCCCTTTCAGTCCATCCTTTGCCAATACTCAGCTGAAGAATTAAACAACATTTTAACCTTGCTGGCTCTTGCCAGCATTTTGCAGAGGTGCTACAGAAGGAAGATGTCCAAAAGTCTTCCCCATTTAACCACTCTGCATTCTGGATATAGCAGGAATTACCTTGCAGGAGTTAAAACACCAGTTGCCTCCCTAAACTACCACTTCCACCCCTGCTGTGCCAGTTTTTAAAGAGTGCAAGGGCCACGTTTTTAGACAGTATAATTTGGCCCAGATCCCCCAGCTCCATTGTTTTCACTGGCACTGGGGTAAGTTACACCAGACGAGGATATTGCTCGGAAAAGATTTCCCTTTAAAACAAACACACAAACAAAAACAGGTTCAGACAAGACCAGGGATTTTGAAGCCACATTCCTGTCCCCAGAAACTTCCAATGACTTGCAGTAGTCTCTGCTCCACCAAGCCACAAATTTGTAACGCTTTAATCTTCCCATGTAAGTCAGTTCCTCTCCTCCCTTAATTGTTTTTGTTGCTCTTCTCTGAATTCCGTCCAATTTACCACACAGTGCAGACTCCATTACATCCGAAAGGCCACAAGGATGGTGTACAGAAGCTCATTTTCCAATTCTATGACCTCAATTCTTGGGAGGATTTCAGAGCCCAGACACCAGGCTATAAATGAAGAATGTGCACCCGTATAGCTGGGTAATTTAAATGCATTTTCTGTGAATAAATCTACTCGGTACTTTCTTGATCTGTACAATCTTCTGCCATAGGGGCCTAACATAAAAATACTTCAAAGGCTCCAACAAATTCCCTCAAGATGTGATCTTCAGCATTTCAAAAGCTGAAAGACATAGACAAGGTTTAAAGTGATCATGATATATTTTCAAGGTAACACTCTTCAGCAACTCCTGTTCACCCATTTTCTTGAAAGTGAAATTCCATCACCTCTCTCTATATAGATCTTTTTCACTTATTGACTCGCTTATGAGCAAGGCAAAGATGAAGGGAATTTGACTTTTGGTTAGGGTTTATTAGACCTCATTATCTTTAAATGAAGCACAGCAATGCTTCCTTCCTTCAAATACCTGCTAGACAGGGCCAAGTGGAAATCCTCCAGCCACAGACCCCTCACCACTTCCCTCGCCTCTTGCAGCACTAAGAACGTGTAGATTTGGATTCAAGTTCCAGCCTCCATCTCTCTCCCTGTTTCGAGCTGAAACACGACCCTGAGTAGTAACACTTCAGTGAAAGATTATTTTTATGTCACACCTCAGTCCCATCTCTGATATTAATTATACACATCAAGCCTGAAGTCAAAAGAGATTTTAAAACTGGTGCTCTGGGCTGAAACCAAGATTCCTCCTGCCTGCCTTCCTTCCAAGCAGTTCCATAACAACCTCCCTGAGACTGTGGCATATTTAATGAGAATGCAGATGATCAATTGCAGCCCGCCTTGCACGGTTAACTCAATCAACAAACTACTAATGACTCCAGCATGTTACAGCTTTTTTGGCTAATGAGAACCGCATTGACCAGATTTTTCCCCTTCTCCCAGGATCAAACGCCAATATGGAACGAGTTCTGCTACAACTGTAACTTTAGCCTGCAAGCAAAATGCTGCCCGGCCAGGGGACAAAGCCTGAGTGTCATTAGGGAGCACAAGAGCCCCCAGAGCCGTGGGCCAGCCCTTCCCAGCCCTTCCCTGGGATGTGTCTGGCTGGTGAAACTAAACTCCTGAGGAACGCAGAGCTCCCACCTTGGTGCGTTTCGAGGCAGAAAAGCCTTTTGTTCCTGCACCATCCCACTCCCACTCCTCCTCCTCCTCCCTGCTTTCTGCTGCAGGGTAATTTGTAGCAGGTGAGAAGTAAATACCTTCTGCTTCCTCTCTCTTTCACTTTTGTTGCTGCAATTTACCTCCATTTTTTTCCTGCCTCCCCCTCCAAGCAGAAGTCAATTGACCTCGTGAAAGAATCCAGGGACATACAGAGATCAGAGAGTTAAAAAATGGGAGTCTTGCACCTCCTCATCACCAACAAGGAGCATTTTCCATATGGGAACCCAACAGCTGACCATGCTCTGAGCGAGGAGTATTTATTGCAGAGCTTGAGATGGGGAACAGTCCGTGGGGTGTTCTCCTGCCTGTTCCCAACCACTGTCAAACAAAGGTTTGCACCCACAGAAAGAATTCCAGTCACTCCAGTCATCTTTGGATCAACACTTTGTTTCTTTACCAAATAACCTTCATTTTCGGGTACGGCCTGGTTTACAAAATGGCCAATTTCTGAAGCAGATTTTCCATCCTGTACCCTGGAGAAAACAAAATGCTCCAGTCTGACCAATTCCTCTCCACCAAGAGCAGACCCTGGTTTCATTTTTGGCAACACCATCATTTTGCTGGGTGACCTCCTTTCCCTAATCTTCCACTCCCCTCTGTCAAACAGGGATAGCACAGAAGGTTTGCTCCTCCAGGAAGTAAAACTGCTACAGGAAAACCCAAACCAGGCATTATTTTTCTTCTGATCACGCTGTGCCATCCCTGACTGCCACCAAGCCAAAGCAAAAGCGGAGAGAAGGAGCAGTTAGGGCTTGGGAATCAACTGGAAAGCATCAATCCAGATTTTTTTTTCATCCTAAGCTCATTTGCTGGGATCACTCTGAACAGAAGTCACGGAGGATGCACAGAGTCCATCTCTGGGGACTGTGCTCCTTCCTCTTTAGGAGATGCTCCTGCGCAGTTCCCTCCACTTTTAAAAGCTTAAATATTAAATTCATTCAGCCAAGTCGTGGTGGGGGTCCCCACTTGACTTCATTCCTCCCTTAGCAATGTCCTGGGGCCAGGAATTCAGACACTGAACAACCTCGCTGGGCTGGGAACTCCTCACCTCGGGCTGCTCTGCTGCTCTCTGCAGTGGGACACGTCCCGTTCCTGCCAGACTCTGCTCTGGCCACAGCTCCACGGGCTTTTTCCTGCTTCATCCCTGGGATTCAGCTCCCCAGCCCCACCTGCAGCTCCTCACACACCTTATGGGGGCAGCTTCCTACTCCCTCTGGCTTCAGCTTTCACCCTACAACGCCAAACCCCCTTTTTCCCCTCCTCCCATCCCTATTTCCATGTCTGCTGTACCAACATCCTCTCCCAAGATCCACAGATCTCTCTGCTATGGCGACCTGTCCTGATAAAGGATCTTTTATTCATTTTTAATTCTGAATTTTTAACAGTTCACCACCCACTTCTCACACAAATTCAGCTTTCCAAAGAGAATTCCAGTGGCTTGTGAGCTGGAGCTCCACATCCACCAGAAGGTCTCCACAGCATGCTGAGAGTCCTGCACAAACACTGATCAAGTTTATCTCCTCCAAACACTTAATTTTACACAGAAAAATTCAGAATTAGGGCAAAACCAGTGAGATTTAAGCCCATTCTTGTCCACTGGAAGCAGATAAAATAAGAGAATCATTAACTTTGGAAAAGCCCATGGAGTCCAATCACTAATCCAGGTAGGAGCCGTTCCCTCTCAGCCTGGTTTAAGAGATGTCAAAGTCACTTTATTCTCCTGGACATCAAGAAGCCAGGCCTTGAAATATCGGTCTGGCAACTCCTATGGAAAGTAAACTCAAGTTACAGTAAAAATAACTTTACCAATGCTCTTGGTTCTCATTTGTAAATGGAACAGAGCTTTAGCACAGCCAGGTTTTTGTGCTACTTCCTCAGATTGCTTTTAGGTTCATTAAGCTTCAACTTCAGGAAGAAAATGGTAGCATTTGATTTATGGGTACGGGGGAAGAAGGATGAAATGAGCAATAAATCTCCCAACAGTGGTACTCCTCCAGCTCTCTGCAAGCCAGAGCAAGGAGCTCCCAGACTCCAGTCCAGGATTAACACCTGATGTCCAGGGAAAATTATCCCCCTGCTCTGTGCCTCAGTTTCCCTGATCAGACTAAGGTGATGCCAACTGTGAGGCTGAATTCTGTGGCATTTAAATAGGAAACCCCTGGCTTACAATGGGTTGTGGCTTCTGAAGCAAATATGAGAAAACAAATGAATTTTCTGCCTGCTTTTTGCCTCTTTTTATTGCCTTCAAGGAGTGCAGAGGAATGACCAGGAGGTTTTCTGGACAGATCAATGAAAGTAACACCCAACAAATGACCTTTCCTCAGTGTCTCATAAGTACCTGTTAGCTTCAGGAGTGCCACCACCTTCGAACAGAGAGATTTAAAGCCAGACTATTCATTAGAGAGCAAACTATTATTCCAGAGGTTTAAATGAATTGGCCAGTGGCCAGCCTTCCTCACTGCTCAGGGACTCCTGGGAGAAGGGAAAGTGGCTGCTGCTTGGTTTGCACAGCACAGAGGAGGGGAAAACAGGATTTAAAGAGCAGCAAGAACCAGGCCTGTTCAAGTGGTGATGGTCTGACACCCTCAGAAGATGGCACGAGGGGTAAGAAAATTTAAGCACCATCAGGGAACCATGAAAACAAGTCTGTAAATACCAGACATGGCTCCTATTTTATGGCATCACTAAATCAGCCAGCTAAGCTGACTCTGAGGAATGGCATCAAAAGGTGAAGAGGTTGGGAGAGTGCCTCAAAACCCCACATTTTTTCTGCAGTAGATACCACTCACTTGCCACATGCAGTTCTGAATTAAAAGCTAAATGTTCTTCTCTGGTATAGCTCAGATTTGCATTAAGTATCAAAGCAAGAGTTACAAACCTCACCTGGATTTTGCTTGCCCTGCTGAGGAACCCGAACTTAGTTCTGGGTTACTCTGCAAACGCACCAGAACCTCACAATTTATTCTCCGTGAAGGCAGCAATTAAACCTGTGCAAGTCAGTTTCTCATCAAACACTGCACAACATTAACCCCACAGGATTTTCTTTTGGGTTAAAGCTGGCTCCAGTGCTTGCTAACAGCCCTGGGGGAAATACTTGAACACAAACTCAGTCTGCAGCTTCTGTCTCGCTGGTGTTGGTGACGATGGTCACCTTCAGCAGGTCCTGGAACCTTCCAGGGACACCTTCCACTGTCCCAGGCTGCTCCAAGCCCCGTCCAACCTGGCCTTGGACACTGCCAGGGACCCAGGGGCAGCCACAGCTGCTCTGGGCACCCTGTGCCAGGGCCTGCCCACCCTCACAGAGCAGAATTTCTTTCTAAATATCCAATCTCGACCTCTTCTCTGGCAGTTTGAAGCCATTCCCCCTTGTCCTGTCACCACCTGCCCTTGTAAATGGTCTCTCCTGTGAGTCTGACACACACAAATCACACACAAAGCCCTCAGGCACTTGGACGACTGTTCCACATCTTCCAAAACGTCTTCTTGCATAAAACAACCTCCTTTTGCAAGGTTTGAAAGACGAAGAAGCTGCCATAACTTCACCACTACATCTCTACAGACTCTCCCAGATACTCAGCCCCACCACAGCACAAATCTGCTAAAACAAACCCAAGAAACTTTTGCTACCCCACATTTAACCTGCATTAAAGCACAAACACAGAGAGTTCCCTACCTTTCCATGCCCTAGTCCCTTGCCAGCGACACACCGAGCAGATGTTCCTGCTGCAGGAATCTTGCAGCTCACACAGCACAATGCTCTGCTCCTCACATCTTCCAGGTGTGAGTGCCCCAAGCCCTGCCCTCCACACTCTCCACTTCACCTGATGTGAGGCTGTGTTAGCTCAGCATAGCTGTGTCATCAGTTGGGGAATCTTTGCTTTGCCAAGAGGTTTCTACTCCATCCCATTCCACCTCTCCCATTTATCCCGAGCCCGCTTCAAAACTCGCTCCTCTCCAGCCCCTCGCAGGAAGCTCGTGGTGAGCAGTGGTTTCCCAAAAGGAAGGCTGCACTTCATGTGACACACAACCAAACCGGCTCACCACGTGCAAAAATAAGATTATACCACACAAAGCTGGGCTCCAAGCGGCCCAGCTTTGCCACAGATAAGGCAGATGGAGGAGGCTTAGGATGCAAATCGAGCACTTTTCCTTCAAAAAAACCTCCCCAGCTGTTGAAGGTGCAAAAGGCAGAGTTTTAGGATAAGCTTTACGGTGCAATTTGTTTCCATCACCCTCTGCTTATGATGATTTAGCTGAGTGGATCCAGAATCTGCTACAGTAAAACAGGTCAGGGTGGGTATGGGAAAAAGATATTTCCATTCTTCAAAGGCAGAAAAACAATTTTTCATCTTTTCTGACTGGATACAGTTAAAGAAGATTACAGCTGGTATGATTGCTTTTGGCAGCCTAGTGTTTGACCTATAATTCTGTAAAAATATAACTAACCCTCCATATATTGACTGTCAGGAATTTTCCCCCATGTGCTTTTTGTTCTCTTCCGTCTACTTTATATGGAAAATTTACCGTATAGATCTGCATTTAAAGCTTCCTTGGCCTATTTCATGAAGAGCCAGAACAGATTAAAGTGAATAGAACATAAGCACAGCTCAGAACTCTGTCTGGTCACAGAATCCCGGGATGGTTTGGGTTGGAAAGGACCTTAAAGCTCATCTCATGCCTTGGACAGGGACACCTTCCACTAGGCCAGGCTGTCCAAGCCCCATCCAACCTGGCCTTGGACACTTAACTTAGATCAAATTCAACAATAAAGCTCAGCTTAGCTGCTCCAGGTGCAGCCTGTGCTTTAGGAAGTCCCTAAAACCCAGCTTGCCTAGAGCTGGGAGGACATAAAACCCCAGTTATAAACAGCTTTTGCCTAAGCATGTGCCAGTGACCAGGCCCGAGGCTGCCATCACAGAGAACGTGGGGACTCCCACTCCGAGCATCTGGGCTGCACCAGGCCCCTGCTTTCTCCATCACCAGGGGAAAATCCCTCCAAATTTCCTCCCCCAAAGGCCTCTGTTCACACGCAGAGCACCCTCAGCTTGGGCAGCTCGTTCCCACAAAGGGATTTCCTTGGGATTTTTGGTTGTTGATGATCGAGATCTTGGCCCGTGCTGGAAAATCCACATGAACGCAGCCAAGCACAGGCCTCGTGCAGCTCCCTCCTTGCTGCTTTAAGTTTAACTTTCCCTGTTTACTTTTTAATTTAATGTATTCTTTTGATCTCTCTTCCTCTCCTTTCTCTTGTCTCCCCGAGTTTGCTGACACAGGAGAAGCATGACAAGCTCAGACAGGCCTAACCTACTTTTTTTCCCTTTTCTCTGGTACATGTGAACGCTCCCACTCTCCTTCCCAGCATATGAAAGCACATTCCAAGTATCATTATAATGATACTTCCAGTGCCCTGTGAAGTAATTCCCCCACTGACAGGTGAGGAAGCTGAGACACACAGAGCTCTTCAATTACGTGCCCCCCAAGCTTCCAGCAGCACCAGGGGAAATAAAACCCACCAGGTTCCTCTTTTTTCTCAGGCCCAATCTCTGTAAAATTATCATTCCTCCACCCGTCACAGGTTTGTGAAAAAAAACAGAGGAACAGCAAAATTTTAGGTGCCCATCCCACAGGTTTGCACATTTCTGGGGTTTGACTGCAGCTGAGGAACCCCCAGCACCATGTCCTGGGTGCCTCCAGGCTGTGCTGGCACCTGAGAGCTGGAGACGGACTTTGGACAAGGGCTGGAGGGACAGGACACAGGGAATGGCTTCCCAGTGCCAGAGGGCAGGGATGGATGGGATTTTGGGAAGGAATTGTTCCCTGGGAGGGTGGGGAGGCCCTGGAATAGAATTCCCAGAGAAGCGGTGGCTGCCCCTGGATCCCTGGCAGTGCCCAAGGCCAGGCTGGACATTGGGGCTTGGAGCAGCCTGGGATGGTGGAAGGTGTCCCTGCCCGTGGCAGGGGTGGCACTGGATGGGGTTTAAGGTCCCTCCCAATCCATCCTGTCATTCTATGGACTAAATTTCATCCTAACCATGGACACCCCTCAGCCAAGCTGTTTTCCCTCCTTGTATGGGATAATTCAGTGCTAAGCCATGACCTCGGCTTTACAGAGATCAGATTCCCAGTTATGACACCAACTAAAATTCCATCACTCCCTGCAAGGTACAGAATAAAGCCCAGCATTTACAAATCTGAGCTTTCAAAAGCAAGAACACCTTTAAAATTAGCCTAAAATTACTTGAATTCATCTGTTGACACCTTTGGGGTTCCTATTCTCAAAGATGTTCTCTGCAACACATTTTTTATCTTGTTAAAGCTGAAATTAACACATTATCTTGGACTCTTAAAGGCAAAAAATCCAAATACAGCAAGGAGTGAATGACAAAATCAAAAGTGGACTTTGGACCAAGCATCTGCACCAGAGCACTCAGGATAATCAAACCATATTAATTTTTGAGGTGAGTTAATTGAGCACTGCTTAAAACCCTGTTTAGACTTTATACTTCCCAATCAGAGTGGTTTGAATGAGGTTTCACTAAATTTATCTTGGAACCAAATCAAGTTTACACGGAATCACTTCCACCACGAACAAGAGTGACCACAGAGGGGCTCAGTGCCCTTTAATGCACTTTATCCATGCACCATCACTTTAATAAAAATTAACTTCTGCCCATCCCAGCGCAGACAACCCCACAGCTCTTTACTAGAGGTGCAACAATGCTCCTTTTTCAGCTCAGTTCTATCTCAGCTCTAAGGTTTAATTATCTCAAACACAGCCACAGCCACACTGCTCCAGGAAGAAATCGATGCTCCCTTTGCTCCCAGCTCTAAATGCATGTGTTCCATAATCAGCCTAACAGAACAGACATTTGGGACTGGACATCTGGGGAGCACATGAGAGGCCACCTCAGCTATTAAATTATTTTGCAACCATCCCTCTCCGACCCAGCTTTGGGTAATTTTTTTTCCTTCGTTTCGCTACCAAAAGAAAAAAAAAAGAGAGTGATGGTTTTGGTTTATAAGATATTCAATAATCACCTCTCAGCTGCATTACTGGGATGCTTTCCAGTCCTAAAAGTCTCCCACTACACCTTAAACATCTTATGGAGAGGATTCTGATGTGCTGGTACTCTCTGTGCCATCAGCCCTGGGACTTGTTTCTCCCCTCACTGACACGCAGCTGCCTCTGGGGTTCACCTGAGCACCCAAACACCTTTCCAGGACAGGAGGAAAGGAGGAAAAATCCCAAAACCTCCAGAACAGCAAGGAAACATGAACTGGATTCATGCTGACAGCTCTGAGGGGTCTAAAGGAGGAGAATTCCCACTGCACAGCAGCTCCTCAGGAGGGCACTTGGACTCCATTGAGGGTGTTAAGCATTTTAATTATTCTGTCTTTCCTTTCTGAATTTCCAAAGCTGCCCAGTGGATGCAGGGAGAAAATATCAATGAAATGAAAGGCCAGGACGATGTGGAGATGAAACTGAGTCTCAGAAGGAGCCAAAGTGGCCAGAGTGGAAACCTTCACCTTGTGCCACACCCCCCTCTGCAACAAGAGCTGCAACCGCTGCCAAAACCTGGATTTCAGGGAGGGAATCACAAAAGTCACCGAGCTGCAAATATCAATTCCTAACCAAAGCTCAAAAGCATTTTGGTAGAGGTGGCACAAGACAGGAAGAAGCACTGAGAGCTTCAGGTTCCACTCCAGCTTCTAAACTGCCCAATGTTTTCCCACTTCAACTAAAAATTTTCCTTGAGGAAGAATCAGGGAAACAGCATTTTGGGCAACTCTTCTCCAGTGAAATGCTCCCAAAAAAACCCTCGAGGTGGGTTCTAGCCAGAATTCCTCTGAGAGATATCAGATCCCAAGATTTAACAGTTCAGCATTGGTATTTCTCCCTCTCTCTCTTTCAGGTTTCCCTTGGAGGTCCAAAAAATCATTTACAGAAGCACCCAAGGTCTTTTCTGTGCTGGAACTGCCTCTCCTTCCCTCCCTCCCTCTGTTTTAGGAGAGTGGCAATGCTCTGAAAAGGCCGGATCTCGTCTGACTTTATTGCTGTTGGGGGCCAAGTAAAAAGGGTGAGACCCATAAACACAAAGATGCCAAGATACGAGGAGGCTCCAGCTGCAATGCCCAGCCCTGGCTGCTTTGTTCCCAGGGAATAATCAATATATTGGCAGAGAGCATAGATGTACATATGAGGAAAGTGGAGGTGCAAAAAGATACATGTTAGATGCCAAGGGACCATTTAATTTCTTCTTATATCCCTGTGCCCCTTCCATAAATCATAAACCTTCTTTTTACTCACATTTCTACTCTGAATTGACACCTCCTGTTCTGCTTTTTCCCTCTACAGGTGCTACCAAAATATTTCTGCACAAAACCTTTGGGGGAAGCAAAACAAACATTTATGGCTGTGGGACACGGATCCACTCAGAACCAAATCCCACGGAAAGTAACCAGATTTAACTACAAACTCTGAGTTCAGGCCAGGGTGGTTGAAGTTTCACTGAATTCTGCTATCTCAGGCTAATTTAGTGCTTTCTGTGGCAGCAAATCACCTGGAAATCAAATATCCCCCAGCTCCAGAGAGCTCTGCATTCCTCTGAATCCTGACCTTCCCCGCTGGCCCCACTGCCCTGACCCACAGCAGAAACCCCAGGCCAGCTACTCCCAGCTCAGCCCTTCTGAAGGATGAGCCCTAAACTCCCAGGGAAGGCAGTAAATTGGCTTTATGTGAACTCGTGTTTTGATAAAGCTCCTCAAAGCTGCCCCTCCTGTGCTGCAGAGCTCCGACCTGAGCAGTCTGAGCTGCAGGAAATCACCCCAAACCATCACCCTCATCACCCCGGGGATGCAGGAGTCACTGATTTGATCCAAAGCCCCACACTAGGTGGGAGGAGGGAGGCTGGAAATCACTGCAGCAGCCATCCCAGAGCTTCCATGAACCCCAAGGACACGATGCCAGCCCAACAAAATTTTTCAGCCAGGGCAGCACAGGATGCTCAGCTTTCCTCCAAGGGAACTTGGGAGCAACGAGTTTTTCCCTGGAGAAATCCTGGGCTGTTGCTGAGCTGTGTGGGGCAGGAGGGAAAGGCTGCACTCCACAGGCAGGGCATGGAGCAAACCCCACTGAGCCCCAGAGAAAAATGAGAGGGGCTTCAGCTCAGGACTTGCAGAGTTTAAACCTCTGTGCATTTAAATTTATATTTAAGTCCATAAAAGCTGAACAGGAAAGCAAATGTGAAACAACGTAAAATAAAATTAAATAAAAAATAATCCATCATGCTGCCCACCACAATGAGTTTCCAGCACAAAGCCAAAGTCTTTGCCTGTCCACAACACAAATTTCCAGTGCTCAGCTCCAAAAACCACTCCTAGGCCATCAAGGTGAGGCTTTTCATTCAGGTTCACAAACTAAGACGTCATTGTAAGTGGTTTAGAAGCCCAGCAAATTTTAATATCCATGCCAGCGTGTGTGACCAAAGGGATTACCCACAATGGCTCACCTGATTACTTATACAAATGCCTGCCCTTTTCTATTTTTTTTTTTCTTTCCCCCTTTTTAATTCAGGACCGTGCAGAATGCCAAACGGGAGAATGGGCTATGTGCTGGAATGTCTGAGGGCTGCAGGCTTGGGATTTATATTCCATGTTGAATTCATTGTTCTCCCTCCTACCCCCGCTGCCCTCTAAAATATGCTGCAGCCATGACAGAAATAAATTAGCCCGAGGTACAGGTCACACCTTCAAGGGCAGGCAGAACTCTGGGTAAAATCAATAGAGAAGATGGGAGTCTCTCACAGCTGAAGCAGAAAGAATGACGCATTGAGGCCTTTACACATCCCCAGACAAAGGCACTTTGGAGAAACCCCGGTGCCTTGGGAACACAAAGCTCGTTTTTTCAACCACCTGAACCCCAAGCGCAACTCAGAAAAGCTCCATTTCTATGGAGAATTTGCATATCGATGCAGAAAGTTCTATTTCTTTGCACCTCTGCCCGGGGAAGGGGATTCAGATGCTGAACTCCGGCCCAGGTTGCGACTCTAAAAACTTTTTTGCAGCGAGCAGGATCTGCACTGATCTTCAGCTTACATTTTGCAGCACTCTCCAACCTTTTCAAGGGGCTGCCTCAAACGAAAAAAACTCCCTTGAACTTCGGTGAACTCCAAAAAGGGGCACCAACAGACACTGAAATACGTGTTGCATTCCTTAATATCACTTGTGATTTGAAAGCAATGGGTAACACATTCCAAATCATTGAGAGCCACAAACTCAGGCTTCAGCACTTCTGAACCCCAGTTCCTCTGAAATCGGGAGATAGAAGATTTATAAGGATTTGGGTATGGGAAGATTGGTGCAGGAGTCAAGTGGGTTTTGCTAATGTCCCTCTGGTGAGTTAAGTATTAACTCTCAGAGTGAGGCTCTGAACCTGTTCAGACACTTCACAGATCCCACGGGGTTCCCACCTGCCTTTCCAGGTTCCTAAAAGCTTTAAAGCCTGATTTAAGCTCCCACAATACTTCTAAAAATAGGAGTTAAACTTCTCAGTCCCGCAGGAGTTTCTGAAATTGCTACCCAGGAGGTTTCTCAACAGACAGACCTAAAAGCTTTTCTCCTCTCCTGTCCCTCCCAGACTTCTCCAGAGACAACTTTGGCCCAAATGCAGCCAGATCTAAATCCAAATGGACCCTGATTTTCTGCAAAGCCAGCAGGAAAATGTCAAATAAGGAACTTTCCCCTGACCTCCTTGCTTGTTTGCTTTTTTAAAAACCCCGCACAACATTAACACGTGTCTTGTGCTTTGATCATTAAACTCACACTTCCACCTATGGCAAAATAATCTGTATTTGTACTTACACTCGTGGAGCCTGTGAGCAACGTGGGAAATAGAATTGCTTTCTTTTCCACTGCTACCTGCAAAAATAAAAGGGAGGAATTCACCATTAACACCAGGAATTTGCTCACAGTCACTGTGTCCCATGTCTCAAATGATGCAGCAACACCTGCAACACCTCTCTGCCTTTTAGGAAAAATGGGGGTAAATTCAACACTTTGAGGGAAAAGGGTTTATCGTGAACTTGTAAAGATGTTTTTAGCCACATCAGAGGTTTCCAGCTCCTCCATGGCTCATTCCCTGCAGCAACCTCCGTGTGCTCATCCTGGGGACAGGGAAGGTGGGGAAAGAAGCACATTCTAGCTGTTCCTGAGAGTGTTTGGAGGCTCATGATCCTGGTCAGACATTAGGCAGAAGAGCCTCCAGTGACTTGCCCTGCTGTTCCTTGGTTCTTCTCAAGGACAAGAGGGCGATAATAATGCACATTTCTGCCTGAGATACCTCAGACACTGCCTGAGGCACCATTTGCAGGTTCTGCTTTGCACTTCCACGCAAGAAATGGGAAAATAGAATTATTAGTGCCTCCTCCAAAGAGATTCCACGTCCTCATCTAGCACAGCTTCCTCGAAAATAAATCATCCCTTGCTTTACACTTCCCTGGGCTCCACAAAACAGAAAGTCCTGTTCCTTGGAGAGCATCCCAACAACCACAGGGACCTTCATCTGCACAGGTCACATTCAGCATCCGTGGGTCAGGGATGACCCAGCACAGATACACCCATGTGTGGGGGCTGCTCCCTCATCCCAGCTGGCTCCCTTTCCCAAGGGATTTAGCCAGGGGGGTTCCAATGGATCTTGACATCCTGATCCTCAAAACGCTCTGAGCAATCACCATCTTCAGAACAAGAAGGATGTGTGAGCACTGGGAGCTGCCTGATGTGCTCCAGAATTCCAAGAGCACCAGATTCCTGCTCTGCTCATCCCAAGGCAGGAGCAGCCTCGCAGCTCAAGGTGATGGCAATCCAGCCCATTCTTCTCCTCCTGCTTCCTCCACCCAAATTTCACCTCTGCCTGATGATTGTGGCTGGATTCAGATGGAGACATCTCCATCAAGGAGCAAAACCATACATGGAACTTTGGAGAGACACGTTAAGTTTTTTTTCCTTATTTAAATCATTCAAAAAAACAGGATTCAGCACAAAAATGAAAGAAAATAAGGTTGCACGCACTGGCAATGGTTTGCTCCACTCTGGAGGTAAATGAAAGCTTAGAAATGGTAAATTAAACTTTAGAAATGGTGAATGAAACCTTAGAAAGACCTGGGCCTTTCCAGGAACTGTGGAATTCCCCTCCCTTGTTTTAGAAATAAAGGATTTAAATGCAACCAACAAACAGGAGCAGACCTGTCTTGGGAATACCTTGGTAGGTGGAGGAAGAAATATAACTACATTTAAGGATGAAAACAAAGAAGGACAGGAGACTAAATGGTTTATTGGCCAAAATCTGGCTGTTATTCATTTAATGGATGTGACTGTTCCACATCTCAGGTGAAAGTCTGGCCTCCATGGACTAAGAGTTGTTTTCCACTTCCAACTCCTGCAAACCTATAAACTGTAAAAATCTCAACCCTAGGAAGGGAAATAAAATAATCCCAAAATATTTCCTGTCCTAAATTATAATTTTAAACGTGAAATGGGTTTATACAAAGCTGGATACTGCAGCTTGGATACCTGCAAAGGAACAATGGGGGAGGCCACGTTGTTGTGCCTGGATGAGGACAATGCTTTGCCTTTCCACTGCCACTGGAGCTGGGATAAATCTGGGCCACCAAAAGTCCATGTTCAAAACTCAGACGAGGATGTGCAGCTTTGCAGCCTGGGTTTATTTATCTCTCAAAGCACGAGGCATTTTTTTTCTGCCAGAAATATGCAAAGTGCCTCGCAAAAGACCCTCCCCATTTCCCAGGAAATGGAGGGCTGGAATGTACAGGGTGGGAGAGAGCCCTGTGGCCACACCGTGTCCATCTGCAGCACCACGGCCCCCACATCAAAAGGCAAAGACATTTCCCCAGCCTTCCCTCATCAAAAACTCCCTTGGATCTCAGGGGGTGAACGTGGGCAAAGATCAGAGAGCTCCAGCTTTGGGTATTTGCAGATTCCTTCTGCCTGGCCTGGCTGCTCGCCGTCCCTCCCCGGGCACGAGGCAGGTAATCCCAGTGGGAATCCACCGGGACATCCAGCAAACCCCACTCACTCCTCCTCTGCCCCTCTGCACACAGGGGCTTGTGCAGAGTTTTGTTTTCAGTGGGCAGCAGCAAAACTCGTGGAGCTTGCAAAGATATTTCCCACTGGTAATCCTCCAGCTAGGAGTTATTCATCATACCTGCTATCCCTTTTTTCCTACTGAGATCTTTTGCATGGGATAATTCCCGGTTTACAACAACCAAATTATAAATATACAGCCATTAAACAAAAGGATTTCATGTTTGTGGGTGTTTAAGTAATTTCTTTCAAGTTTCTAAAGTTCAAATAGCCAAGTCTGTACCCCCACCTCAAACATACAAACTCAAATCCCAACTTTTGATAAGCCACATAACCATTCCCAAGTATATCCGAAGACAAAATTTAACACCAGAAGCTGCCAAATGTTTCTGACCCACTTCAAACAATCATTAACTACAGGCAGTTTCTAATTATTTGAGTCCATTTCACTTCTTATTCAGTGGTCGTTTTGTTTCTTGGCCATTTGGCCTATGTTCAGAAAAATCTCCATTAGGCAGCACAAAGTCTCCCAAAAAGAAGAAAAATTCTCTTTTCCCATTCTAAGCTTGGGAATATTTCGAATCCTCGAGAGACAGGAGTCCTAAATATGCTTTTAAAAGCAGAAAGTAGAGATCACTTAAAAATTGAAAAGCTTAAAAATTCAGCCACCAAGTAAAATTTAGTTATCAACTCAAATTGCTTTCTCTCACCTCTCTGCTAATAGTTTTGCAATTCCTTTTCCGGAAAGAACTGGGAAACGTATTAAAAGGCAAAAAACATCGATGCTGGGACTGGGAACAATCACATGAACAAGCCACAAGATTTGCTTGATAACACAGAGTTTATTATTCAAGAACGAGTCTCATTTTCAGCTTTAAGGCAGAGGGCGGGGAGAGAAAGGGGGGAACAGGCTTTTAAAACACACGCTGGAAGCCCAGGATTGCATTTATAGGAAGCACTGGGAAAAAAAAAAGGAAGAAAGAGAAGAAAAAGTAAAGAAAACGTATCTCTGTTCTATCAGCAAGCTGAGTTTTCAAAAGTTAAGCTCAGCTCCCAGCAAACTCAGGCTGTTTTCACTTAAACCAAGTTTACCTTCAGCAGAGAGAATGAACAAGCAGGGAGCTGCTGAACTTTTTTTTTTCCTTTTTTTTTTTTTTCCCCCCAAAAGTTCAGCTCTGCACAAGACGGGAAGGGATAGAGGAGAGCAAAAACAGGGAGTTCAAAAGTCACAAAAGCTGCTCGCAAAGTTCCTCTGCGCCCCCTCGTACTGACCTAAGCAGTCTTCGTTTCACAGGTAGCAAAGTTTGTCTCCTTCTCCAGGGCGAGATTCCCACTCGCAGGAAGGGAGAGCCGGCATCAAAAGGACATTGTTTCCACTCCTCCGAGGAGGGAAGGGAAAAGCGCAGCCCAGGCAGGTACTGCTTCTTCCTGAAAAGTAAATCCGGCTTTCTGGAACGAGTTCAAACCTCGGGCTTGACAGGCACGGGAGCGAAGCTTTTTTGCACTAAGCATGCTTCGTCCTGCACTGCCTGCACACTTAATGAACATTACTTCCTTCCCAGTGGTTACTCCTAGCAGAAATCCACACCCCCTCTTTGAGAAGTGAGGAATGCAGCTGAAACCAAAGTCCAGAAAACATGCCCGGCACCCAGACAAGGCCCCACGGATCAATAAACTCAGGTTGTGACCCGCAGGTCAGTTTGTCAAACAGGACATCGGGGTGAGTTTTTTCTACACTTGGTGGAGTTTGCTTTATGCCTCAGCTAATGCTGCTCGCTCCCCAGAGAAAATAAAACTGCGCTGGCTTTTAGAGAATGATTAAATGCTCCAATAACAGATGGGAATTCTCTTTCAAATCTTGTCTTTCCAAACCTGCTTGAAAGTGAGGAAAGAAGTTTTGGTTTTTTTCTCCAGACTAAACTTGGTTCTTGGGCTTCTGAACAAAAGGTATTTGAATTTGTCGTAGAGGAGGAGTATCTGTTGACTTAAAAAAAAAAAAAAAAAGAGAGAAAAGCTCCTTTTATTTAGTTAGGGTCTAATCCTGTTCCGTTTGCAATCACATGGAGTTTTGTCATTACCTCCAGTGGGAATAGCGCCGGGGTTTTAGATTACAAATGCTTTCAGGCAAGAGCTGTGTCTACTCCAGTGACCTGCACAGGCCAGACTGGTTTTGGCACTTCAATTTGCAATTTACACCATTGCTGTGTCTGAACCCTGCACAGAGGCCACCCTCCCCCCTCCTCAAATTCACGGGGAATTGCTGAAGAGAAGCAATTCTGCAAAATTGCATGGGTTGTTTTTAAAGCTTTTCATGGTGTTTCAAGCTTTCCAGTTTTTCCTGGAGGTTCCACTTCGCTCTCACGTCTCAATTCTCCCCCACAATAGCAGCAGAAATGGAGCCTTTTTGTCCTGGATTCTCTGCTGGCCCCGACTGCCCCATCGGGGAAAAAGCCAAGTGCAAGAATTGAAATGAAATAACACGAGACATAATATTGTGAGGGTAAGGAGCACTAATCCCAGTCACAACTGCACGGGACATTACACTCTAAGGCCTCTAAATTTTAAAATAGGTTAAAACTCCATCATGACCTCAGTGTCTGAGCAAAGCCAGGCTCCATCAGGGTCCTGATGTGAGCAGGACAAACCACGACAGAAATTAAATTTCTGGAGTCCAAATGGCCCAGACCTTGAGAACACAGACCCAATTTAGCCTGCAAATTCTGACAGTGCACAGTGGGAATATATTCACACTAATACAGTTCAGAACCACTTTGCTCCTAAGTGCAGCCAAGTGATGTCATTTATTTAAAAAATTTTTTCCTTGCCCACACGTCCCTGGTCTCCCTTGTTTCCTTCAGGATCATAAAAGGAAAAGTCCCAATCCTACATGACAAAACCAAGCTGTGCTGCATTTCCAGTGCACAGAGCTTGAAGAGGTTTTGGAAACCCCCAGAGAAAGTTTAGGGCTGGTTTGGAGAAGCAGCCATGGCAGGGTAATTAAACCCAAACGCAGTAACCAAAAAGCTTTTCCCTTTGCTGTTTCCACTTCACATCCCAAAGCTTTCCTTTGGTCAGGAAAGTCCCTAGTTCCCCTCGGATGCATAAAGTCCCTCACAGGGGACTTTCCTAACAGGCAGCTAAATTGGAATTTTATCTCCTCTGGGCCATCTCAGAAGCTTTTCTGGGATATGCCAAGAACTAAAATCATCAGGTGTTCATTGAGGCTGAGACGTGGAGAGCAGGGGGACAGGGACTGAAAGGATTTACCCTGAAGCTCTGAACTGATGGACCCAAGGTTTAAACACAGAGTGGTGATTTTAGACACCCTCGTGCCCCTCAGTTGTTGAGAGAATCCTAAAATGGTTTGGGTTGGGAGGGACCTTAAATCTCATTTCATCCCAACCCCTGCCATGGGCAGGGACACCTTCCACTATCCCAGGGTGCTCCAAGCCCTGGCCTTGGACGCTTCCAGGGATCCAGCCACAGCTTCTCTGGGCACCCTGTGCCAAGGCCTCAGCACCCTCTGAGTAAGGAATTCCTCCCTCCCATCACCGTTCCTGGATGAACAGGACATGTGCATTCTTTGAATTGCCACCAGAAGCAGGGCACAGCAGCGAAGCACCTTTGGAGCACCGAGGTGTGACGCTGGGGGGGCACCTGGCTGGGGGGACAGCAAGATGTGACCCCGGGTACCCCAGAGCTGAAGCGTGCCAGCCCTTTCTGCCACTCACACAAGAACTCCGTGAGCCACCCAAGCTGCAAGCCGGGATCCCACCCTCACAAATAATCCCAAATCCCATCCTCCCACGGCCGCTGCCGCAGCTCCCCAGCACCCCGGGGCTGCTGGCTGCCTTTTCCTGGTGGATCCCCCAGGCCTGGGAGCTGCAGGCACATGGCAAATGTGCCGTGTGTGTCTCACACCGGGGGGAGCAGACTGCTGATTCCCTTCATGCCTAATTACCCAGGAGCGCCTGGCACAATGATTTATTTAGCACAGCGCTGGCCCAGCTCTCAGACGGGTCCCGTGTCCAAGTGGAAAACACGCTCCCTCCCGTTTTCCTGCTGGAAGGAAAATCATCCAGGGCATCCGAGGCCACAAAACTCTTCTCTGAGTTGTTTAGGGGAAACTATATGGAGCACTGGATGCCAAAGTTAGGGTGGCTGCACCTCAGAATGAGCTCAGGAATATGTTTATGTCTCTATCTGAAAATAAATACATTTTTTATATATTAAATAAATATATATGTGTGTTCTGTTCTGACAACAAATTACATGTTTTTGAGAGTAATTTCATTTCAAACTGGGATCAGTCCTACCTGTGACTCTGCAGCTGGGACAGGTAACTCCATTCAATGACCGAGGTGCTTAAACACCCTTTGGGCTCTGCAATAAGCGGCAGAAAGTTGGGCAGGATGGAAAAGAGCAGGGAAAAAGGGCAATATCCCATGTCTAGGAGCTGTTAGATGGACTGTCCTCAGCAGGGAGAGGAGGATGCAGCCTCCTGCAGGCATCCATGAGTCAGGAGCAGGGCTGGGGGAAGCCTGGGTGAGTGAAAAGCCCCCAGGGAGCGGCTCAAGCTTTGGCCAGAGGAGCTGCTCGGGGTTTGGGCAGCTGCCCACGCGTTCCCAGCTGTGCCCTGGGGCGCAGAGCTGGAACGGGCTCTGGCGTGGCATCAGCCCATCAGACAGAGCCCACCAAGCACGGGCACCACATCCAGGAGGGGACCATTGTTCCTTCAGATGCTGAGTGCCAACTCCCGCCCCTCCCAGAGCCAGCAGCTCCAGCTGGGACAGCTCTGCCTCCCTCTTTTCCCCCCGCAGGACGCATAAAACGCGTTCCTGCTCTCCTTCCTGACACCAGAAAAGCCTGGATTGCTTCCCATTGTGCTGCGAGAGCTTGAAACGTGGCCATGCTATTTACAGCATCTTCTTTGCCCGGAGGGATTGGAGACGCATCCCGATTTTTCCACCATATGCAAGCAGCAGGCTCTGCTGCGTGTGCCAGCACGGCGAGCTCGGCCCTACCTGTCCGTGCTTCCTTGTGGCCGCTGGAAGCACTACAGAGGGAAAAAACTGGATTTCCCCAGGAATGCTGCCTGCTTCCCCATTGTTCTCAGCGCTCAGACCCGTCCATCCCTCCATTCTTGGTGGGAAAGGGCAAATTAAAGCAAGGCTCTGAAGGGTGGGGCTCGATTTCTGGTCCTCTGAACTGTCATGTTCGCTTTTGGCCGCAGAAGAGCTTTTCAAAAGGCTTCCAGTGACTCAGAAGCCTCAAATCTCTTGGTTTTCAGCAGGAGTTGGGCTCCTGGGCTCCTGCTGGAACTGCAAAAAGTGTGTTCGGCCTGCGAGTGTCTGGAGGAACATCCCGGCTTTTCCAGGCTCGTTTAACAGCCCCGGGAAAGGCTCTGGGCGTTTGGGGGTGGGAAATAACTGGGGTGACTTTTGGAGCTGTTGTGGTGGCTGGAGCTGGCCCTGCTGCTCCAGCAAAGCTTATTCCAGCCTTGCACTGAGGGAAAAAGCGACCCAGGAGACTTCATTCCTATGGACAAGGGGAAGAACTCACTCAGGTGTGTCCCCAAATGTCCCCAAAAGAGCGGCCTCCAGGAGATCCTGGCACTGCACCAGATAAGAGAGCCAAGGATGCTGAGGAGGGACCTTCAGAGCTGGAACCAGAGGCAAAGCAAAGTCTGACTCAAAGGGACTTTGGGGCTGTTATTGTTGGGAATTCAGTTAAGGAAATTGAGGTTGCATATCCTGCTGAAGAGGTTCTTTGGTCAAACCCCCAGTAGCCAGAATCAGAGGGGAGAAACGGAGTAGAAGTGTGTGAAGTGTACAAAAATCTACCAAACTAACTATATATTTATATTTACATCTATGTTTATACAGATATATATACATACATTTATATATATCTTCCAACTTTGAGACATACTAAAATCCAGAAGGATTTACTGCATTCATTGGATGGAATACCAAATGCAGCTGGCACATTTTCCAGCGTGCAGCAGGTAACCCAGACATGTTAAATGTTAAAGTACAAGAAAGTTCAACTTTGAGGCTGGTGCAAGGACGGAGCAGGAAGCACAGCAGCTCCCAAGGCGGTACCACCACCCCCTGATCTTCCCCACAACTTTGGGCAAGGCAACTTCACATTCCCTGATTAAAAGTAATCAAACGTTGCTGTGATGAAGCTGACACAGCAAATAATGCAGGAAAGGTGCAGCCACAGCCACAAAATTCCAGGGGATTCAACTCAGTTTAACAAATCAGATTAACGATGATTTTTCTTGGTGTCTTGTTGTAGGGTAATAAACGGCAGCGGGCATTTCCCTCTGACAAACCTCTGCTTTTATATTCCAGGCAAAATGAAGTTGGTGGAAGGAGGAGAAAAAGACAAACTGCACAAGCAGCAGCGTTGAGCTCAGGGAATTCAATCTTTCTCCTCTCTCAGGAGAGAGCTGTCTCAAGGCTAAATGTTTTGTGTGCACAGGTACATGTGATAAATACTTGCGGAGAGATGTTGAAGTGCAATTCTTCTGAAGGAGCTGAGCTGCATCATTTGTGCTGCTGAAAACAGCTCGGCTTCAATGAGACATGATACTTTAAAAGAGAAGGGAAGAAAAGAAAAAAGAAAAAGACGGAAAAAAAAATCAAGATTTGTTCATAATTTCTGGTATAAGGCAACAAGGTTTCAGGTTTTGCTGCTGATCAAGTAGAGCTAAAAGCCATTTTATTGCACTGAGTGGGTTGGATGTGTTTTTGCCAGCATAAAAGGACTTGCTGTGTATCAATCCCTACAGGATTAAAGAGTTTTCTGGTGCCTAATCCCAGCCTGGTGGCGATGCCTCAGCTGAGCAGAACGTAGTGCAGAGAATATCAGAGCTGAACGTGAAGTTCAGAGCAGAAAACAACCACCAGGAGCACCAAAATGCAGGACTTTTCAGCCATCACAGGGGCACAGGAATGAGGCTGGACCCTAAATCCAAGCAGCTCTACAAAACCCAGACCAGGTCTGGAGTTTGGTTTTGTGGCCTCCATGATCCTACAGCCTTAGCAAAGCTGGAAGATTTCTCTGAAAGGCAACTGCTCACTTCTCTGATGGACTTTCCCAACCTAAAGGAAGCACCCTACGCCGTGGCTGGCCAGAATTTGGACACCAACCTGCAATTCCCACATGCAAACCTCCAGACTTAGCACTTCCCAGGAGCTGGCAGCACGGGCAGGGCTGTGAGGGGAAAATGCCAGCTGTCCATGGGCACCACAACAGAGCTGAGGCATGAAAAAGGCAATAATATCCCTGCCCTCAACCATCTCCCCGGGCTGAGAGTCAGCACAGCCTGCCTTCAACCCCAGCCCCAAGAGCTCCTCACAGGGAGCTCCTCATCCCCGTGAATCGAGTGGATCCATTTCAGTTTTTCCACTCCAAGTCGCTGGTGAGTTCAACTTTGGCTCCGCAACAAAAGGAGCCCTGGCTGGCAGCGCGCGGGGCCGCGAGGTGAGAGCAGCAGGAAGGATTTACAGAGCGAGTTCTGCAGCACTGGGAGAACTGCTGAGCTCTCCCCTCTGCATTTCTGGGTCTAACATGGTGTTTAACTCCTCACAGCCAGGGGGGGAAGGTGACAGTGTAATTCCCTCCCTTCATTTTGGAGATTTACAGTAACAGAGCCAGAGCAGCGTCTGATTTTTGAGTGAGATTTCGCTGACGTTCCCACATCCCCAGGGTTATAAAACCTTGCCTTGGCTAAGGGTTCCTAAAGCACTTTGCAAAGGTGTGGGACAATGTGGGAGTCAACACACTCGAGGAATAGCTGAGATTTAGGAGTCCCCAAATCTTGTAGCTCTGCAGGAGCCACTCAGCACCCCCATGAGCCAAGGTGGTCCCAGATGGAGCATTTTAAACGTGACCACCTTGATTGGAACAATCTCAGTGTGGTGTAACAGTATTTTATCTGACCACAGGAAAAGAAAGCAGGATTCTTTATCATCCCACCTGAACGAGCTCCTGGAAAATGTCATTAAAACTGAGATGGAGACTTCGATTTTGGATATATTGACACTTCACTATGGAAATTTCCATATCCAGAAATTCCCAAACAGCTTTAGCTTGCACCAATTGATTTTTAACTCTCACCTGATTGCATTTACTCTCTGTTGAGGATTTTTTCCATCAAATACACACTCCCTGCCTTTTCAAGCCACTGCCTGGTCGCTGATTTATTCCAAGAACTCTCCTTTCTTCTCAGTATCTCCCTTATCCTTTCTTTGCCTGTTGGTAATTTGGCTTATCCCATTGAAGCAGTTTGCAGGGTCAGAGTGAGTGGCAGGGGATGTTTGTCTTATGTCCCATGAATTTAAAAGTCCCTTGTCCTGCAAATGCTGTTGTCCCTGTGGCTGCATCACCCCCTTAAATGTGCACCACACATAATACTTTGTTTTTAAAGGTTTTGATGAGCTCTTTTAGTGATTTTAAAGTTTTTAAGGTGTCTGGGTGGATTCACACAGCTCCAGATCACCAGAGACCTTGAAGTAACTGCCTTGGTGCCTACCAGAGGGGTGAAAGCTTTTCATTTGTTGCAGAGGTAAATGCAGTAAATACCCACAACATCTCCATCAAGCAGAACTTCGCCTGGTGTTTACCTGGAAACCACTCTCAGATGTGTTCCTGCCATAAACCCATAATTGTAAGAGAGTCAGCAGGACTGAAACTCTTGCTGTTGAGTGCTACACCTCGTGGTAAAGTGTTTGTAGCTTTTTTTTTGATGTTTGAACAAATAATTACATACAAACAAGGTTTAGAGAAACAAATAATAATACCCAGAGTAGGAGAGGAAAAACCACTCCAGACTGCTTCACATCCTTCTGCTGGGGGCCTGTTCTTCTGCCAGCATGCAAGGAATTTATGCAATTGAATTAAAATCATTAATGAGTGTAACCTATGCACCAGGAGGAAAAGCCCAGCTGTTGAAGCTGCAGTTTGAACAAAGCAGGAGCCGTGGATGCTGCTCTGCCATTCCTGCTCCATGCACAAGGAGATGCTGCATTTACCTCTCTGCTGAGCCCTCAAAGCACTGCAGGTACCTCAGACAGAGAAAATGTGTCACAGAAATAAAGAATTTGCAAAGTGGGGTTGAAAACGGATTTCTGTTGTGAACTTCAGCAGAAATTCATAGTAAAGAGTGAAGGCACGTTTTAAATGCAGGTAGGTATTTATCACTTATCTATCTGGAAACACTACAGGCTGAATTCAACAAGAAATCTTTTTACTTTGCATTAAACAGCCGTGGGGCAATCCAAGAGAAAGTGCTTGGAGCAGGGACTGGCACCTGCATTCCCCCTCACCAAGGGAGTGTCAGCACTCGGCTCCAGAGTCCCGTTTCCTCTCCCTGGATGAGTGACCTTTCAAATCTCTTCTGCAGAGCACAACACCTTCCTCAGGCAGGCAGAGCACAGAGTCAGCTCCAACCAGAGCCTCTCATGGCAAATAATTCCTAAATAAAATAAAGGAAAATAAACTCAGGGATAAATCTCTGCTGTCCTTCTTTATTGGCAGCTTATCTTCCTTCTGTTTGCAGCTTCCAGGGGGAAATAATTCCCACCAGAGCCTCCTTGCATGTGAAAGCCCCTGTCTCACCAGTGCCCACGTGTTTCATGCAGCCCAGAGGGATGCAGAGCTCTCAGCTCCAGCCCAAGTTTTGCTCTGAGGCTGCACCTGCAGTTTGCAGATCCCATCCTGCTCCACAACCCTCAGATTGCAGAGCATTCCCTGAACACTTCCCAGCTCCAGCCGGTTCCTTAAGGCACATGGGGATGATTCTGCAGGCCCTGGGAATGCTCAGCCTGCCTGCCTGCCCCTCACCTGAGCTGCTGGATTGGCTGTCCTTGCATCCTGGCCTTGCTAAGCCAAGCCCCAGCACCTCTGCTGGGAACTGGCCCAGCCCAGTTGGGAGTTGCTGTATCCCAGAGGGTGAAGTGCAGCAATGCACAGACAGTGAGCCTCCACTTTGTAACACCCCAAAGCCCCTGCTCCCACTGCGAGATGAGGGTTTGCACTTCTGTGCTCGAGGCTACGGATGGGAATTCATGGAAATGAGGGGAACATCCCTCAGGAATCCCAGCTTCCAGCACCAGCCAGACTCCACATCGCAGCCCGTGCAGCAGGACAGGCAGGAAGGGGAGAGGCAGAGGGTTCAAAGCTTTTCCTCTCCTTTCTCTCTCAAAAGCAGCGGAACTCAGCAAGGCAGGGCCAGCACTCACACGGTTACTGCTGTTCTCCTGCCAGCTGGAAGGAGACACAACTTTTCATGGGTCAGAACTCTTAAGCAACGCTCCACTTTCCAGCTCCATCTCCTGAGAGGCACAAACCCCTCCAGCTCGCCGTGGACATCATTTCCTTTTTTCATGTTTCTCCATTTTCAAATTACCGAGCAATACAAATGCTTTTAACAGCCATTTCCACATGCTTGATTTACTCCACAGTTTCTGAAGATATTTCCTAATAACCCAAGCTTATCTAAACCCTGTATTGTCGGTGTTTTGAACTTGCAGGAGTTAAGCAATTGATTAAAGAGGAAACAACTGTTGGGTGTCTGATATGGAATGAGCTTCCACACCTCAGAGCATGGAGGGGGTTGCACCTCAGGAGAGAAGTGAGCTGCAGGGCTCTGTGGGCTCCTGCCAGTTTGCTGGGACTCTGCTCCCGTCCCTTTCTGTCCTTTCATTTCTTTCCTTCTTTCTCCGTTTATAAAGCCCGTGTGTGAGGAGTTCATAGGTTCATTTGTACAGAAGCATTTCTATGTTACATCATAAAATCATTTCGATTGAAAAGGATCGATTTCCAAGATCATCCAGTGCAACCCTTAACCCAGCACTGCTGAGCTCACCACTAAACCGTCTCCTCAAGGTGCCACATCCACGTCTTTTCAGTAAAAAAGGCCAATTTATTGCTTAGAACCATTTCTGCCTTGCCCTATATGCTGTTCTTATTGCTCTGGCACAGTGTCTGTAGCCCTGCTGTGAGAGACACTCTGCAAACACAGAATTAAATCCAGACTCGGAGTTTTTGGAGTGGCCTCAGCTCCACTTTCTGTTCCGTGCTCCCTCTTGGCTGCCTCCAGGTGTTCAGAGGAAGCTGTGCCATGAGAAAAGCAGGAAACTCCGGGATTTTGGTGACTGGATGTGGCCTTTGGTCCAACCACAGGGAAGACCAAGATGATGACAGCACATTTCAAGTGTCATTGGCCTAGGAACAGTCAGTAAAATGCTCCTTCTGACCCATTTTTCCTCAGCCTCATCAGCCATCAAAGCCAAATCACTTCTCCACCGCATCCTTTCTTCTTATTGATAAAGAGATTAGAGATTTAACCCAACTTTTTCCCCTTAATCTCACGCTCACATGTACCTGGAGAATTAGAGGGAGATTTAGTGCCAGTATTATCCTGACAGATCTCAGCCTAACTTCCAGGCACCCCAGAAATGAAAGGAACCAGGAACGTTTTCTGCTGCAGAGACATTCAGACAGCTGACACTCGCACATCCTCAGGAATGTACAATCATCCTCACTTCAGGCACTGATGCTTTTCAGGCAATAAACCCTGATTGGCCTTGTTCTCCACCTGCAACAGTAATTTAATCCACTTCACTCCATTTAGCAACGGGCTTCTTAAAAGAAGAGCTGGAAACCCAGGTAATTAATTAAGAAAAGGGTTTGAACTTGTGCTGGAGAGGGAAAGGAATCCTAAGTAGTTACATAATATCATCCAAAATTTCGAGTTCCTAAACTACACACAGTGGTGGAGAAAAAGAATTTTGATATAAAAATATTCCAGGCCAGCAAATATTCGATGTATACACAAAACATGGACAGACTTGGAAGCAGCTGATGAGATTAAACATTCCAAAGACTCCACAGAGAGATGGTTACTCCCATAATATTAACTCAGCCGTATTTTTATACTTTTATATCTGATTTTAATTTACTGACAATTAACGCACCAAGATTTGCACACCACAGGGCAGAGAGGAATGGGAAGCACTGGAGAAATGACTCAGGGTTGTTTCAAAGTTGCTGGAACAATGCTAACTCCCAGTGAAATCCCTTTTCCTTCATCAAAGGCTGGCATTTCCCTGAAATTTTAGGGGAACTCCAAGAACTTTGCTCAGTTGTGGTGACCGAAGCGTGGAAATTGCAGGGCAAGCTGCAGGATCACCCCAAATGAATGATATCCAAGCATGGGAGATGTGGATGAGGGCACCCTGTGCCAAGGCCTATTGTCCAGGGAGTTTTGGGGATTATCCAGCACCAACACATCCTGGAAAACCACAATATAATGGATAACACCTCCCTGCCACCTCAGGCTAAGCCCTGGAAGCTGAACCAGCAGAGTTCTCATCTCCAGCAGGTCCATCCCTGCTCTCCCATCACACATTCCCCCCTCTGTGCCCTCACCCCAAACTCTGGCCACGCCTGGAGCTGGAGTTGGGAGAAAAAAATCCAACTTGACTTGCAAACGGGTGTTTGGGAAGGAAATGGGTTATAGCAGGTGCCAGAACCCACGAGTTCTGCAGAGTGAAGGCAGCTGGGGAGGAGAGAACAGGATGTCACCCCCCACAAAACGCTGCCACCCTGGAATTTGGATTAATGCCTGGATATTTTGGGACACTTTTGCACCCACTTTTACACAAGGTGGGAATCCGAGTGCACCACGGAGCTGGGATACCCTGAGCTGGCCCCGCAGGGAGGGCAAAGCCAAAGCCAGGGCTCAGCACAGGAGCAAATGAACCCCGCTGGGACACGGGGACCCGGCCCAGGGACGCTGGAGCAGCACTGGGCCCAGCCAAGGCAGCAGAAAATCTGAACTAATGAGCTGCCCTGCACCAAAGCTGCTCCCACACGCAGCCATTCACTGCTCTGCACCCTTTAGTAACCCCATTATCCACGTTTTCCCATTGTCTGGAGCTGCAGTCGCTCTGTTACTCGGGACAATGGAAGCCGGGCTGCACTCTGGTACCTTTCTCGGCATTCTAACAGGCACCCCTTTGGCTTTCTCGAGAGAAAAAGGGCAGAACAAAGTTCAAAAAATAATTTTTTTTTTTTTTTTTTTAAAAATACCCTTTGGTTCTGCCCC
>VZRS01002226.1:0-25373 GCA_013398055.1 Ifrita kowaldi | reverse complement strand
GCCTTTCTCCATTTGCCTTTTCTCACTTCTCCCCCTTCCCCTCCTCAGCTCCCCCCTCCTTTTCCATAAGGTAGTAGTCGGATAAAATTTTCAGCGGAGCCCATCAGTCATTCCTGAACCCATTCCAAGGCTCCCCCTCCGCCCCGGCTCCTCGCATCCACCTCCCCCTGCTCCCAGCTCCGGCTGGACTTGTCTCACAAATCATTTTTGTAGGACAAGCTCCCGGCTCTCTCCGAGATTGCACACACGCACCCAGGCGCTGCCGGCAGAGCAGGGCAGGAGGAGCCCGAGCGGGGTTTTTGTGGTGTTGTTCCTTCATTTGTAAGAACATTCCCGTTCTGGGATGCCCTCCTCGCCCTCCTCCTCCTCCCTGCTCCCCCCCAGCCCCAAGCTGACCACACTGGCTTTGCCCGGAGCCTCAGTGGAGTGCTGGGAATGACATCACATGAAATTATCCTTTTATCAGCGCGCTGGGATCCCTTCTGTGCACAGCAGCCTCACCCAGCCCCAGAAAAACATCTTCTTTGTGCTGGATCCCTCAGAAGCTCTTTTTTCCTGGAAGGTGTTGCTGTTTCCCCCTCTCCATCCCACCGTACCCGTACGGTTTTAGTGCTTCCCAAGGTCGGCGAGAAGGGAAAATTACCTGGGGAACGAGCCCGGAGCTCTTTGTTAGCAGCCGGGCGCTGTGGTTACGGGGTTTGGAGGGGAGGATGGGTGTTAAACTCCCTGCAGATTTTGGGGGGCTGCTGAGGGTCTGGGTGGGCAGAGAATCCCGGAAGAGCTGAGGTCGGGAGGGACCTCTGGGGATCACAGAGTGACACAAAGCTGGACAAGGCTGTGCCACCCCACACTGCCCTTTTAAACAGCACAAACTCCTTAAAACCCTGGTGCTAAAATAGCTCTGGACACGCAGAACACCCAGGTGAAGCCTCTGGACGCTGCTGATCATGGTGGCATTCCCACCCGAGGTCTATCCAGAGGGGTTTTCCTGGTTATTGTTCTGGCAGAGACTTGAACCAACAATTAAAATTCATTTCAAGGTTTTGCAGTCAGAGTCCTCCGAGAGCCCCGGTGACTCCATGGCTGGAGCTGTGCANTTTTTTTTTTTTTTTTTCTAATGCATTTAAAAAAAATCAATTTTGCATTTAGCGGTGAAAAATAAAATATCACGATGCTGGAGAGCAGACAGCCCAGCCTTTCTCCATTTGCCTTTTCTCACTTCTCCCCCTTCCCCTCCTCAGCTCCCCCCTCCTTTTCCATAAGGTAGTAGTCGGATAAAATTTTCAGCGGAGCCCATCAGTCATTCCTGAACCCATTCCAAGGCTCCCCCTCCGCCCCGGCTCCTCGCATCCACCTCCCCCTGCTCCCAGCTCCGGCTGGACTTGTCTCACAAATCATTTTTGTAGGACAAGCTCCCGGCTCTCTCCGAGATTGCACACACGCACCCAGGCGCTGCCGGCAGAGCAGGGCAGGAGGAGCCCGAGCGGGGTTTTTGTGGTGTTGTTCCTTCATTTGTAAGAACATTCCCGTTCTGGGATGCCCTCCTCGCCCTCCTCCTCCTCCCTGCTCCCCCCCAGCCCCAAGCTGACCACACTGGCTTTGCCCGGAGCCTCAGTGGAGTGCTGGGAATGACATCACATGAAATTATCCTTTTATCAGCGCGCTGGGATCCCTTCTGTGCACAGCAGCCTCACCCAGCCCCAGAAAAACATCTTCTTTGTGCTGGATCCCTCAGAAGCTCTTTTTTCCTGGAAGGTGTTGCTGTTTCCCCCTCTCCATCCCACCGTACCCGTACGGTTTTAGTGCTTCCCAAGGTCGGCGAGAAGGGAAAATTACCTGGGGAACGAGCCCGGAGCTCTTTGTTAGCAGCCGGGCGCTGTGGTTACGGGGTTTGGAGGGGAGGATGGGTGTTAAACTCCCTGCAGATTTTGGGGGGCTGCTGAGGGTCTGGGTGGGCAGAGAATCCCGGAAGAGCTGAGGTCGGGAGGGACCTCTGGGGATCACAGAGTGACACAAAGCTGGACAAGGCTGTGCCACCCCACACTGCCCTTTTAAACAGCACAAACTCCTTAAAACCCTGGTGCTAAAATAGCTCTGGACACGCAGAACACCCAGGTGAAGCCTCTGGACGCTGCTGATCATGGTGGCATTCCCACCCGAGGTCTATCCAGAGGGGTTTTCCTGGTTATTGTTCTGGCAGAGACTTGAACCAACAATTAAAATTCATTTCAAGGTTTTGCAGTCAGAGTCCTCCGAGAGCCCCGGTGACTCCATGGCTGGAGCTGTGCAAGACCAAGCTTTCAGTCCCATACCTAATTAATCGGGCTGAATTAGGTTCCCTCTCTCCTGCTGATGGTTCTACATTGCCAATAAATTACCCTGTGCATTTTTTTTCCTTCAGTCATGCTAAGTTTCCAGCAGCCACACTCTTCTGCCCCATTTGTCACTTTTATTACAGCACTATCTTAGACGCAGAGTTGCAGGCACTTAATCAATCCTGCCGAGCTGTTGTGTCTCTTTGCAACTTGCTGCAGCTCTGGAGAAGATTCCTACAGGATTCAGGATCTCCACTAGGAAACCTTGGCATTCTTGCTTGTCTGTTTATTTCCTGATGCTGGAAGTCAAAGCCATTTGCCTCCTCAGAGCTCGCTGCCAAACAAAAATCACTCCCTGTATCAGCTCCTGAAATTCGGGGCTAAAACAAACTCAAACGTCCCTTCTTGACACAAAAGTCACTCCAAATCCAGAGATTTCCCCCCCTCATCCTGACATTTCTCCAGCTGTGACTCTCCAAAGGGTTAAAGCCATGGCATGGTAGATGAAGAAGCTGCAGGTGTGAGAGCACTAATTGGGTAACTGAGCAATAATGAAGGCAAGGATGGGGGAAAGGGGGGCTCTGAACAGCCCTGAATGCAGGATTCCGTGAAGGAAGATAAACCCACGGTGAAGTTTGGTGGCTCGACACCAAAGGCATGTGATTCCCACACCGGTGGGGCTGATTCCACACACCCCTGGTTTGTCTGGCACATCTCCCTGGGACAGCAAATCCCCAGGTCCCCATCAGCTCCTGCCAACCAACTTTGCTTTGAGCTGCAAGCCCAACCCAAGCTCAGGCTGAGAAGCGACCTGAATATCTGGGCTATGATGAGCACCACTTTAATAATTAAGTAAAAATTCAGGTTTTCAGCCAAAACCCAGGAGAAAGAAAAGTTGGGCTCCCAAAGGAAAGAAAGATAAATATTATTAATTATGAGAAGCAAAAATGCCAGCAGTGGAGGATAAAAATATCCCCAGCTATGGTTCAGTCCAAGCTCTGGCTGTAGTAAGGTTGAGAACCACAACAAGAGCAATGTAGCTGAGAAAGAACAATGACCCCAGCAGCCCTTGGAGCTCCCAAAAAGCCATGGAAGAGGCAGGGAATACTTCCAGGGATGGGGCAGCCCCAACTTCTCTGGGCAACCTGTGCCAGGGCCTCACCATATCCACAGTAAAGATTTTTTTTCCCCATTATCCAACCTAAACCTCCTTACTTTCAGTTTAGAGCCATTCTCCCGTTTCCTGTCCCTCCTCATGTGAGACACCAACCCCTGAGAGGGGCTCTCACGATGAAATTATGAGGGTTTTTTATTCTTCAGGTGAGTATTAAACAGGGCACGCCAGCCCTCCCACAGGAATTGTTTATTACAGCTCCCAGGGGATGCACAGCAGAGACCCCTAAGGCAGGGACAGCAAAGAACTCCCAGCGAAATTAAAAATGTAAATTTTTTTCTGATATCGGGTTCAGATTCCATCCCCCCACGCCACTTCCTGAAAATCAGCGTGGATAAGCCTCTGCCACCAGATTTCCAAGAGAGCTTCCTGTAACAGGGCTGGAGGCATCTGCCATCAGCACCTGAATATTACTTTGTTGTTAGGGACCAGCCATATGTTTCCTATTTGAAAAAATTACTTTATATCGCAGGAAGCCACTTTTTCTAGCAACAATGGCAGAGGTTCTTGTAACAGTTTCACCCATGGAGGGGGAAAATAATGTCAAAGCACCCCCCTGGAACAGCTTTCTCCAAGTCACAAGCGGAACCTGGGTTCTGAGGCTTCATATTCAACAAATCTTAGGTTGTGATTAATTTATTCAGTGAAATGGTGCTGTTGCAACAGCAGCCAGGGGAAATTAAAAGACTTCAGGATATGAACAACATGTTGGAATCGTGTCAGCTTCCTCCGTCACCGAGCCTGGAACCAGAGCTCAGCTTTATATAGGGACAGAAAACATGGAATCTGACAGAATGTTTGGCGCTCTGACAAGGAGACACCTCTCCACCATGAAAACTGAGACCCAGCCACTCAACACAGAATTTCCAAAATCACATTAAAGACAGTTCCTGACGCTACACACAACCATAACATGGAGTGTCTGCAATGGGAGGCAGATGGGAGCCTGCCAAAATCGCGTTTCGTTTTCTCATCTGAAAAGGAAACTTTCTTTCAAACAATATTATTTGCTCTGACAGCGATTTTCCTCCTGGAAAACATCCTGAGTACATTTCCATGTGATGGACCAGGCATCACCCCTGAGCCTGAGACAGCGAGAGGGACCAAAGAGGGATCAAACAGCACTGCAATCACAAGGCACCAGGATGTCTTATTGCTGGAACCTAAATCATTTGGGTTTTCAACTACAATATTTAGTATTTGATTTCTAGCATGAACAAGAAAAAAAAAAAATTGTCTTCATCAGAAACCCTTCTGGAAAAGCTCCACATCCCGTTCCTGCTTTGCCAGCTGGCCAAGCATCCAGAAACATGGCAGTAAGCTTGTGGATATTTATTTCCCTTGGATATCGAGGCAGACATTTGATGCGTCTCTTGACAGAAACTGAGAGTGTACAAAGTTTTGAGGAAAAGCACCAACACTCAGGAAGGTTTTCCAGCCATGGAGGGGTCAGTATTTCAGTATAATCGAGGTATTGTGGCGGTGGCAGGGACATCTCCTTTCCAAGGAGGAAGATATCCAAGCCTCCAGCTCTGCTCTGGGAGAAGCAGCTCCGTTCCACTCCTGTCTCAGTTACAGCTGGGAGTTTTCAGTCGCCAAGGTCAGAAAATCCCCAGTCAGACACAGCAGAGCTCCAAAGCCAGCTCCTCATCGCCTTTGGGTTGCCACAACATGTGCTTGAATTCCAGCTGAGATTCTCCTGATATTTTTGGGGGAAATGGAAATACACGGCAACCCCTGCCTTGTTCCAAATGTAAGAACTTTAGGTTTTATACCCGAATTTAAATTTCCTCCTGGGGAGTAAAGTACTGCTCATGTAAAACTCCAGCACATGCAGCCTAGCCCAGTTTTTCTCACTGTAATTCCTATTTTCCCACTGAAATTCCCACAAATTCAGAGTCAGGCTCAAGAAAAGCTCAGGCAAAGCTCTGAGGTTCTCAAGACAATTCGATGTTTCCAGCCCTAACGAAACCACACAACTCGCAAATGTGTGAAAATCAGCAAACACTTAAGGTTAAAAAAATTTTAAACGAATTGTTATAATTTTTTTTGCCAAGTAGATCTTTTGGACAAAGGCTCTGGTTGGCTGTGGGGTGGTTCAAAGTGCCATCTGCATGGCAGACAGTAATGGGATGTGATGGGAGCGCAGACACAACACGGCCGCGGCGGCTCTGCCTCACCCCCACCATTGTGTCGGAGCCTCTGGGAGCTCTGCCTGCATCTGGCAGAAAAGTTGATCAACTTGGGGTAGCTAATCAGGCTGCTGCAATTTCCGGCCCTTTCTTTCCCAGATTCCTCAGATCAAAGTTCAAGTCCCAGAATTATTATTCCCCGAATGCTTAATGAGCTCCAACCGAGGGACACCAAAGGCAGAGCTCAAACATTGACCGTGCACTTCATTGAGTTTGGCCAATGCGCCTAAAAACAAGAGGGTGGGATCCATGGCATGCAAAATCACAATATACAGATTTGTATTTTAATCCAATTAAGATTCCTGCGAGGGAACGGGGACGGCAAAGGGCTCTGGTGGCTTTGTAAAGAGACCTTCGCTTTTCCTCGTTGCTTTCCCCCCATATGAAAATTTTGCAAAGGTGGAATCGGCCCTGTCGTCAGTCATTTCTAAAGAGCTCTCTTTTGGGAGAAAAGCAGAGCCCCACAAGCACAAAAGCTTCCTTGAAGACTAAAGTTCAGGATGTTGAAATGCAAAAGTCAGATTTTGCCAGGAGGCACGATTTCTGAAGCCAGATGATTCCACCTCAGATTAACTTATTGAAGATCTTTGCATGCAGAAACATTTCTTTGTTCTGGCAAACCCTCCCCGAGTTTTCTATTCACAAATCCTGACCCTTAGGAAAGCCAGCCAAGATTCTTTTGCGTTATCAGGTCAGAATGTTCAGGGCCCAATTATTTTAATAGTTACAAAAAAAGAGGAAAAGAAAAAAAAAAAGAACCTGACAATGGTTCAGAACACCAGTGAGAATAGAATTATAGAATTCAGGGACTTAACAAGTCACTCACTCAAACATCTGGCATGTTCTTTGGAGAAGACTAAACACATGGAGAGTCTTGCTGCAAAAAGTCAATGGAAAGGAATGATAATTGCTCATTAGAATGCCTCCTCCACAGGTTATTTTTAACTTCCCCTACTCTTTCTAATCACGGTGCACGCATCAGATGCTCCTGAAAAGGGTCAGTGCATAGGCTTCTCCTCTGCGAAAACACCCTGGCAACAAAGCCCTTTAACCAGGCTGAGGATCCACAGGCTGCACCCAAGGCACCTGTTCTGGGTTCAGGCCACGAGCAGGGGCCCAAACAAAATAGCCCCAAAGCCCCTCAGGCAGCCAAAGGCAAAGACACTGAGTGGGAAAATGGAGAGCTTTGTTTCGCTCTGTGGTGCAGACAATGGTTCCCCCTCGGCTTTAAGAGCAGGAGCAATCCCAGGTGCCCAAATGCAAAGATGTGAGGGCAGGAGAGTCCCAACATCAGGAGCTCGGTGCCAACAGAGCAGAAGCCACAAAGTGTCAGAGGAAGGGAAACAGGTCTGTGTCTGCTTTTGGAGCAGGAAAGATCCCGGCTGGATTTTCCCAGTGTGTTTCACGTGGTGTTTCCAAGCCTGCAAAGACAGCCCAGCCCTGCCCAAATGAGGGCAGATCTTTTGGCTGAGCCCATCACCATAGCACTGGGGCCTTTGTGAGGGACACAAAAACCATTTCCATGGGTCACCCCACTTCCTCTCGGCCTGGCTACATGAAACTCTTGGGTTTTTTTTTTTTTCTTTTGTTTTTAATGGGGGTTCAGCAGAGCATTTGGAAAAAGGGGGAGATTCTTTGTGGTGTAACATCAAAGACTGCACACAAGGAATCCTGTTCTGAAGCCTCTCACCAGGAAAAGCCAAACGAATTAAAAGCTCACATCAGACACTCCGAAGACAGCAAAGACAACGGATCCAGAGGCACAAGGAAAGCTTAAAGCCAACAGTTTATGGCCAAGACTGGGGAGGCTGTGCCCTTATTTAAGGCTTTTTAAAACAGCAAAAAGCTGTCTGAAGAGGAACCGAAGGACATGCTCATAATGGGCTGTAATTTGTTTGTTTATCTGTCTGTTTTTAATGAAGGAACCGCAGAGCCTACTGGAGAATATTCGAGTTTCACTTCTGTCACTGGCCCAGCCATTCTCTAAAAGCGCTGCCACCACATCAAACGGCTGCCAGAGCTCCCTAGGAATGGGCCTTAAAACACATTTCAGAGCCCTGAGGGAAGAGAGGGGCTGGACACAGCCCTTGGAATCTCCTGGAATGCAAATCCCCTTTCAGCAGCCAGCCCCGACAGCAGCCGCGCGAGCATCCCTCACGCCTCCTGCTCCAACCTGCCCCCGGACCACCCTGGAAGGAGGAATCGCAGGAGGAGGGATTGGGATCAGGCACGGAAGGGCTTTTCAAGCCTTGATAAGTGGAGCGAAGCTGCCGGCGAGCCGCGCACCTGCGCCGCGGCCGCAGGGATGCCGGACACGGGATGAGGAGCTCCAGCCCCTCCACCAAACAGCTGCGAGGGGCCAGCAGGGCCAAAAGCAGGGTCAAAAGCAGGGCCAAAAGCAGGGCCAGCAGGTGGAGGGGAAAACCTGCAGCTCCCAGGTCCAGCCCAGCCCCATCGAGTGGCTGCTCCCCGCTCCCCAAGGCGCGACATCCGCACCGCGCTGCTCTGGCCGCTTTCCTGCCCCATCCCCGCTCCTTCCAGCCGCGCATCCTTCACCAGCGCCGGGCTTGGCCGAGCACAGCGTGGCAAACTCCCCAGCAGCGCCCGGGAGGAATTAACCTCCCTCCTGGGTCAAGTTTTCCTCCAAGGCCACGCTGACTTTTCGCTGCCGTTTCCACAGTGCAACACTGACCTCCTGTGGCTGCGGCCCCGCAGCCCTGCCCCAGAGCGGCTCTGCCCTTCTCCCAGCCACCCGATCCGCATTTAGATTATTCTGAGGCCAACAAAAAAGAGCCTGAAAAACTCGCCCTTTGCACATCTACTTGTGTTATCATCCCTGTGTCCATCGGCGGAAAGGGGAGGAAGGGAAACGCGGCTTTGCTCCACTCCTGGCATCAATCCCGAAAGAAAACCAACTTTTTTAGGACATCAAACGATTGCTGTTGGTGGGACAGAGAGGTGCATTCCTGCAAAACAAGGCTGGTGCTCTGCAGAGCTCTTGTGGAATTGCTACAGACAGGTGGATTCCACCCCAAATTCAGTGGCAATGGGAAAGGAATCTCTGTTTTTCCTCACAGCTGCCTAAATCGAAGCAGAAATGGAATCTTGCCTGTGTTGGGAGTGGATCTTGGAGAGGTGAGAATGTACAGGAGTTCCCATAGACACCACCCTGAGCAGCAGAGGGGGAAGGCAGCCTGGTCAGGGTTTTGTGGCTGTCACAGCTACCAGGTGTTGAAAGAACTTCCACGGGGTGTTTTCCCTCCCTGCAAGCTGATGCCCTTAAACCAGAGGCAACATGCAAATCCCTTCTGGGAGACAAAGGTAGATTGTCCAGGGGAAATCCTGCTGGCCTGTCCTGCAGCTCAGAGCCCAGGAGTGAGCTAGGAATGTTCAAAAACAAGGAATCCCACAAAAACAAGGAATCCCACAGCACATTCAAGTGGTTCTAAAAGGTCACCATGGTAAACACTTCCAAAATCTAACTCCTACTCAAAAAAAAATGTCCAAGACACATGCCTCAAATCTCCAAAATCCTGAGATGAAGAGGGCTCTAGGATCACCTCACAGGAGGAAACAGACAGTGGATCCCACTGGGAATTTCTCCATTCAGGACTGTGATAAACCTGGATACAGCACAAGCAGCTCAGCCACGCTCCCAGGGACCTTCTGGGATGCTCAGCAAATTCCCCAGCTCCAGAAGCCCCAGTTTGACCCTCCACAAGATCTCCAGATATCACCAGACACCTGTTGGTGCTGCTGCTCCTCCCTAGTTCCAGATATTTCAGGATTCTCTTTAAAATAGCCCAGAATTAGAAAGATTTTTACCCTGAGCAGCAGCAACACCCCCTGATGGACAAACAGGAATTCAGCAGGGACCACGCAGAGGGAAGTTTTACCTGCTGGGCGGCTCTAGGGGACCCCAAAACCTCTCAAAGTCCCACAGAATGGCTTGGGAGGTGCTCAGAGGGGACATGCAGACAGCAGCTGGGGCTTGCCATGGGGAAAGGACGGTTTCTCTGCCGTGCCAGCAGGCAGCGAGAGCCAACCAAGCCCTGCTGCCCTTGCCAGAAGCTGTTCATCAGCTGGGTTCTGCCCCTGCACAGAGCAGGGGCTCCTGCTGAGCTGAGGATTCTGAACCTGCATTTCCACTCCCAGCCACCCCCGTCCTGCCCCTCGTTTGGAACACGGCGTTGTAAATGATGCATAACCCTTCTGGGCCTTCTGCCGGGGCACAGGAACTCTCTCCCAGCAGGGGAATTAAAATCTAGGTTAAACACACTTGTCACTCCAGTAAGTTCCTTAAAGCAGATGTAAAAGACTTTTTTTTCTCTTTTTTTTTTTTTTTTGGTCATTTCTCATTAGATTTTCGTGACAAGATCCCCTGCAAAGGCTGGAGGTGTGAGATCCCAGCTGAAGCACAGCAGAGAGGGGCTTGTGGTGGCCCACCAGGACAGGCTCCTCCCTGTGTCTCACAGGCTCCTTCTCCCACAGCTTTCAGCCATTTATGGATTTCTTTTCCAGAGATTATCAGGGAAAAGCCATGAAAGTCACATGAGAGGTTAATCTGGCAGGACACCCGAGTGCACACACTCATTACCCTGAGTGCCTGACCCTTGACTGAGCAGGTTGGAGCTGCAGCAGCTCCAAGGAAAGCTGGATGGGATGTTGGGATTTGCAGCATCCCAAAGTACAAAAGGCCAGGTTACCACACAGGGCATCTCCTCTGACAGCTCCATGGAACCCCAGAATGGTTTGGGTTGGAAGAGACCTTAAAACTCCTCTCATTCCACCCCCTGCCATGGGCAGGGACACCTTCCACTATCCCAGGGTGCTCCAAGCCTGGCCTTGGACACTCCCAGGGATCCAGGGGCAGCCACAGCTCCTCTGGGCAAAGTGTGCCACGGCCTGCCCACCCTCACAGGGAACAATTCCTTCCTAAAACCTAACCCAAATTCCAGTCTGAACCCATTCCCCCGTGTCTTGCCACGTTTCCCGATGCAGAGTCCCTCTCCACAGAAGGGACTGCAAGGTCTGCTGTGAGGGCTCCACAAAACCTTCTCTTCTCCAGGTGAACAACCCCAACTCTCCCATCCTTATCAACCTCGTGGCCTCCTCTGAAGTTGCTCCAACACTTCCATGTCCTTCTTTCACTGAGGGCACCAGGCCTGGACCCAGAACTCCAGGAGGGGCCTCAGGAGCAGAGGGGGAGATTTTTTATCCATGGTATTTACGGAAGTGGAAGCCCTCAGAGCATTTTTCCCTGCTCTCAGGGCCCACGTCCCTGCTCCACGACAGAGTGCATGTGTGCAGTGACTGAGGCACTGGCAGGAGAAATGTACAGCTAGAGGAGAAGAAAAGCAGCGAGACACGCCGTGACATGTTATCATTAGGGAGTCATAATTTCCTTCCCGCAGTCATACAACAGCTGTCAGTAACATCTCCAACACAGACCATGCATTAGAACACCATGGCAAATGCCTTTTCAGGCAAGAGAAAGAGAGGGCATGTTAACTGGGTGAGCAGCAGGGAGAATATTTTGACAGGCTGAACGCATTAACCTCCCCGTGCAACGCCCACAACCTTTGCTAGAACGTGGTTTGGGAGACACCTTCCCCAGCTGGGTGAGGGCTGAGGGACCAGCAGCACCTCCAGAGCCACCAGCTGTCCAAATCTGGCCAGGCAAGGGACGCCCAGTGTCACCTCTGGGCTCTGGATCTGCAGCTCCACCCTCCCAGATGTGCATCTGTGGATCCAGGAGGGCCAGGGTGGCTGCTGGGCGTGCTGTGGGTGTCCTGTGCCGTGGGGATTGATGGCACAGCTCGTGCTTGCACATGAATCAGCCTCCTGCCTTGCCTTCGGGAGCAGGGAAGGCATTCAGGCATTTTCTACCTTCTGTCCACGACCTTTTACCAACCCAGGGTGCCTCCAATGATGTCATTTCAAACCAGAAGTAATTCAGACCCCTCACGGCTTCTCCCTCAACCTTTAACTTCTGAGGAGGCTCCACACCACCCTCTTCCCCAGGAATCCGCCTTCCCTTGGCAATAAGGTGCCAGCCAACACATTCTGAGGACAAATTTTCCTCACATGGATGAAATCCTCAAGGGTTACTGTGATTCAGGCACCTTGAGTGTTTGCCATCAGTAGTTTATCTAAGGCAGCCTGCTTATTAAAGCTTCCAGTGCAGCTTTTCCAGGAGCAGGGGCTCTCATTACGAGGCAGGCTGCAACAACTCATCAATCTTGGGCAAAAGATAATTAATCAGCACCCAGAGCCATTTTTGCAAATATAAAGCCTGGTTGAAACAAACCAAAATAAGAGGGGGGAGCGGGGGGGAGGAACCATGACAGAGCTGTTGGCACTTGCCAACTCCTCTTGATTAAACTTATTTTCACCTCCAGGTGCATACACAGGATGAGTTTTGTTAATTAAACCTGCCAGTCACCTCATTATGCATTCAATTAAAAAAAGCCTGATGCCTTGATTTCATGCAGCTGGCAGGCTGAGCAGTGACAGGCCGTGCTGTTAGAGCGCCCAACTTCTGATGGGGAGGGCAGCAGAGACGCTCCAAAATATGGCCAAGCACAAGATTTGCTAATTGGAAACCCTCTTGGCGTTTTATCTTCATTTTTTTTTAATATTTCTGTGGGTCTAACGGATGGGTTGTTTATCAGGCAGGCTGGGTGCAGTGGAGGTGGAGGCAAAGAGTGGAAGAGCGTGTTCAGCTCATTTGGAAACCCATAAAAGATGCTGGGAATATTCATGACAGGCTCTGGCAAGGTTAAGGGATGAGGAGAGTGGCACCTAGATGCCATGGTGATGAATGCCGTGTGAATAGATTAGACAGAGGCCCTGAAGCTTCTGGAAAATGGTGGGGTTTTAATTTAGATGAAAGATTGCCTTTATTCCTAAGGCATCACGCTGGGAAGAGCTGGATGCAGGTCCTGGCTCTGCTACAAACTCCTTGCACGGCCTTGAACAAATCCCAGGGCACCACTGTTTAAAGTTATCTGCAGTTCCATCTCTCAAGTGGCAGCCCTGGGCCACCTCTGTGTCCCTCAGCCATCCCCCAGCAGCTGCAGGCTGTCCCTCCTGCCTGGCTGTTCACATCCAGCCCCCAGAACAGGCAGGGTCTGTGCTGTACCTGTGAGGAGCTCTCTGTTACCCTGTGCCGGGGCTGACAGGATGAAAACCTGAAGCATTTGTGACAAAAGGCTCTGTGGTTCCACGCTGCAGCTCTGCAGCTGCCTCACACTGACATTTCTGAGTCTGCTTCACGCTGGCAGCAGCTCTGAGGAGTGACCTGCAGCAGAGGAGACCCATCTGCCGTGCTCTGAGGCAGGGAATTTATTTTGGTTTTCTGTTGTTTTCTGCGAGTTTTCGCTGAGCTGCCTGGGCAGATGAGAGAGATTCTCTCCCAGCGCTCTGCTAACGTGTTAATCACATCCCTCCACCTCACACCACCCTCCAGCCCTTGTGAAAACCTGGGAATTAATGCCTATGCCAGCCGTGGGGAGACCTCTGGACACTGGCAGCAGCATTGATTTCCTCCTCTCCTTCCCATTTTTTGGAGCAGTGCTCTATGATTGTGACTCTTCCCACCTTTGCTGCAGCTCTCCAGTGGGTAACTGGGTATTTTGTGCCTGATGAGGAGTGAAGCAGATACTCTAAATTCCCCCTGAGTCCTAGAGCTGACTGGAAGCGTGAGGAGCTGAACTTTGACCAAGGAGATCCCTCGAGTGTTGTATGTTTGATCAGAGCATGAAATGGAGAGGGTGGTGTTATTATTATTGTAACTTTCTTTGCTATCTGGTTTCAGGCCCCCTGCAGGCGCTGGAAGCTCCACAAGGATGTCTAAGGACAAAATACACTCCAAACCCTTGGAAAATCCCAACAGATCTCTCGAATGACCTGAATCCCACTGTCCAGCAGTATAACAGAGCTGGCCCCAATCCAGAATGCCTGTTCCTAAACACAGATCTGCAGTCCAGCCTCTCTTCCCCGGTGGATTTATTTATTTTCCTGTGAGCAGCTGAGTCCCTGTCACAGCAAGGCCAGTTGGGGTTGGCAGGAGCCACAGCAGCTGGGCTGAATTCCTTCTTACAACTTTCATTGAGAAACCCTTTGCCAGAACAACAGAAAAAGAGCTGTGAAGGATGTAGGGTCAGATATTCCCTGTAGGAGCAAACCACAGGATGGAGCACAGAGCCCATCCAGCCAAATTCCCTTGGCATTGAGGCTGGGTTGGAAGGGGTTTGGAGCAAGCTGGGATAGTGGAAGGTGACCCTGCCCAAGGCAGGGGAGTGGAACTGGATTAACTTTAAGGCTCCTTCCAAACCAAACCATTCTTTCCTCTATGAAAATGCCATGTTTAGGCTCAGATCTGTTTTCTGAGCCAGGCTTAGGCTGGAGCCTTTCACATCCCAGGTGAGAACTTGGCCCCCCTGAGGCAGCAGCTGCTCTGCTCAAGGAATTTCATTTCCCTGTGAAAGTTCTCTGAAAAATCACAGCTTGGACTCAACATCTGGATGGAAGAAAGTGATAAAACCACAGGCTTCTCGAGGCAACCTGGCATTCTTGAATTCCAGCCAGGAATACTCATCACCTTTTCCAACAGAGGATGGTTTGTAATTGCACCCACAGGTCATTAACACATCCCAACACACACAGACCAGCAGCTACTGCTCAAAAATCCTAAAACAGGACAAAATTTCCCTTCCTATCTCAAACTTCTAGCACAAGAAAATAACTGGGTCTGCATGGAAGGAATGGGATACGTACAGGGATATCCTCCCATGCTTTGTTTTCCCAGCCCTTGGCTCCAGGGATTTTCCCAGAGGTCACACCAGGTGAAAAGGGAATTTGCCGCCTCAGAGGAAATCCAAAGAGAACATGAAATAAAAAATAACAGATATTCCAAGAGAAGCTGGAGAGCCTTTTTCCATCCTGCCACTGTAATTGTTGCTGTCCTCTCTTCACATTCATTTGCAGGGATAAAACAGAAAAAGGAAATTAGGGGTCTACAGCATCCCTGAGAAAGGTTTTGAGGGCTGTTCCTCAGCCCCCTGTCAAACACAATTCTCTGTGCTCAGCTCTCAGCTGATGCTGCTCTCCACCCCAGGGACTGCAATGCTGCAGCTGGGCAGGTTTGGTTTTGAACACCCACCCTGCGACCCCACGCCCTCACCTAGAAAATCCTGGCCTTTCCCAAGCTGCTCTTTTTGTGAGAAACGTGCCCTATTCCTTTCTCCCAACAATTAATGCTTGAGCTGTTTCTGAGCGAGATCCACCTCTCCCTGTGCATTCCCCACACACAATTACTGCCCAAACAGCCAGAAGGCAAAACACAAATCAGGGACTGCGAGCTGCCTTGGGTAAAAATGCTGGGATTAAAATACAACAAACTCCAGGCTCAATACAGTGTGCACCCACTAGATGGGGCAAAAAAGCCGTATTCTGATTTTAAAAAGCTCTCCAGGTGCTCCTTTCACTACTTTCACCTGGCTCTGAGGAGGAAAAAAGTCCCTTAGAAATGTGTAAGAATTACAGAGAAGCTTCCACTGATGTTCCAAAGAGAAACTGGAGGTTCCTGACACCCTGGGATGGTCCTTTCTCAAAAACTTCCTAGAAAACACCTGGAGGGTGAAGTTCAGGTCTCAGGGAGGTTTTGCGGGCTGAAATTCCATTTCCAATCGCTCTGTAATTCCAAACCCCACCATCCCAGAGCAGCTCAGTGCCTCAAAACCAACTATTCACAGGGATATTGATCCCACATCTCTCCTACAAACAATCCCTGCAAAAACTGTTCCAACTGGACCCCAACCTGTACGTAACAAAATAATCATTTGCTATAACCACAGACTGCAAAGGATTTTTCTGATCACCACAGGCTCCTCTCCACACCCCGAATTCCCAGCTGACAAATGAAATTTTCCTACCTCCAAAGGCTTCTTTTCTTCTTTAAGGCTTTAGGAGACCACGGCACAAGAAACGGGATCAAACTTGGTGAAGCTCCATGAAAAATAAGCCAAAACCTCAGTCTGAGGCACTGGGAACTTGCACTCCCTGAAGCCAGGGAGATCTGATTCACCACAGGAGGGGCTGAGCTCCTGCAGATCTTTATTAACACAGCTTTGCTGGGTGCCTGATTTCACCTGGTCCTTGCTACACTCAACACTTGTGCAAAACCTGGCACAGAAATTAATTAACAGTGTTCATTCCTGCCTTTGCCCATCTCCTGCAGGGGTTCACCCACAAAAACCTCCTGAAAATGCACAAAAAACCTGATTTAGCACAAAAAACGAGTCAGCACATCCTGAACAACTGCGAGGCAGCTGCTCCTGGCCAGGATAATGTTTTACCAGGGGTAATTTAAAGGCAGGGAATGGGAATCTCCACTGAGGAACAACCTGGATGCTGCCTCCCACCCGACCCAGAGCATGGATGAATGAAACCCGTTTGCTCACTTTGCCCTGGGTTTCTTATCCCCACGCTGAAACCTCTCCTGCCTTTCCAAGGATGGAAAAATCACCCCTAACAAGCTCCAACAACACTTCCTCCACCACTCCCAGAGCACCTTGGACTCCTCCAAGGAATGAGAGGCAGCTCAGGATCCCATCCCAGCCCAACCCTAATGCAGCCCCATTAAAGGCCTCACGTCATGTCTGCAAACCTCATCTCCAATCGCACTCCTGGCCCACAGATCCTGGACCTCCATTCATTATTTTTCTTTTCCTCCTCCCTGTTTTGTCATAAATAATTGCCAGGCTTTCAAGGAGGAGGGCAAATGGAAACAAGTCATTTGAGGGCTGCATTAAAACCCAGTGCTCTCATCCCTCTTTACCCTGACCCGCTGGGAAGTTCCTCCTGCTCCAAATCAATAGCTGGGAGCAGTGGGGTGGGCACTGAGGAGCACCAGGTTTGTGTGGGGAAAAACAGGAAGGAATTCCATATTTAAACACCCACGGAGAACTTTTGCGAAGCAGCAACTGCATCTCACCCCAGAGATGGATGAATTTCAGCAGAGCAGCTCCCAGGCTTGTGGAGACACGGGTGGAAAGTATTCCCATACAAAATTCAGTGTGAGAAATCCCTTCCAGCTGAGCTGAGGGAGGGAAGCTGATCCCAGCCCTGCCTTCCTTACGGTGTCACATCCAGAGCTGAGGCATCTGTCTGGATGTGCCATAAGGGTTTCTGGTCTTAAACACCCCACCTGCCATAAAACCAGGGTTTGGGTTGGTTGGAGGTTTGGGATTTGCCAAAGCACCCAAATATTGTGCAGAATGGAGTGAAATCATAGGTCCCTGCTTTGAAATGCCTCTCGGAGACCTGAACCTCCAGGGAAAAAACGCTTAGGGACAGCAAAACCAGGGGAAAAGCCACTTTTAGTCACCCTGGGATTGGGTAGCTTCAACCTCCTTCTTCATCCCCGTGAGAGACAATGAACTGGAGTCACTGTGCTTCAGTTTCCATGATTTTCCTACTGCTGCATGATTTTTCTTTACGGAAAGAATTAGAAATGAGGGCTGGAACACAACAGCTGATGGGAAAACCCATCAAAACTAAAAAAAAATCAGGGTATACAACCATACTTTAGGTTTAATAGCTCTGGGACAGACCTTGATTTTGGCACTGGTTTAAACTCCATGGACTGGAGGGGGAAGGACAGGCAGGACCTCTCCCTTTTGGGAGAAATCTGTTCTTTTTGTTCATCAAAAAGTCAAAATGTCACGATCCCAGGGCAACTCTTCTGGTGGCCTCAGCCACGTGGTTGCCAAGTTGGGCAGAATTACCTCGTGCTACTCAGGGCACAAAAACGGGGAGAAAACAATCCAAAATGGCATGGGGAATTATTCAATTATCCCAGAAAATCTTAGGGAAGGGGAGAATCGCGGAAGGGCAAACTGAAGCTGGATTTGGGGGGCCACTGGAGGCAGAGGAAATCCAGTTTTAGCAGCCAACACAAGAGGGAAGTGCAGCACCAAAATCCAGCCCTGTGCAGGCAAAGAGCAGCGGGATCCGCTCTCGGCCTCAGGTCTGAGCTCGCACCCAGGGGCACGGAGGATTTGGGACATGTCCTGGTGGGGCCTTCCCCCTCCCCTTGTAGCGATGCTGATCCCATTTATTTCGCTCCAAACACTTCAGCAAAGGCTGTCATTTAAACCCAGGCTTAAGTTCAAAGTCATTGAAACCCAGGCTTAAGTTCAACTGGACTGCATCAAGGTGCATTTATAATTATCCACGTTTTTTCTCATCTAAATTCAACTGTTCCTTCAGCTGCTCTTTGTCACAGTGCCCCCAAAATGACAACATTTCTAACCCTAGAGCAGGAATCTGAATCCAGCCACTTTAGGACTTTTTCCTCCAGTATTTCAGAGGCCGATTGAGGAAATCCCACCAGGTTTAATGGGGATAATGAGCTCTCAGGCTGTCCTTTGAACACAGCCACAACAATTCTCCATCTCAACGACGCTACAGAACGACTCAAAAACACCTTGCCAAACAAAACTCTTTAAAAAAAAAAAAAATTTAATTCTTTATTTTGAGGGTGTAAAGAGGATTTTTGCAGGATGCCTCTGCATTTCCAAAAAACTCAGAGGAGAGCTGTATTCTAGGAACTCTAGGAGGTGTCAGAAGACCTTTGGTGAGGAGATGAAAGATCCTCGTGCTTCCTTGTGGTGTTGTCCCCGAGGCAGCCCCTCTGTCCAGGCAGGGCAATGACGGCTGGCACTGATCAGCCGGTGGCCACCAAGCCCCGCTGCCATCCCACCTCATTCCCTCTTTTTTCCCATTCCTGAACATCTCTGTCCCTCACCAGGAGCTCTCCAGGGAGCATCTCCTGCATCCAGGAGCCCCTCAGAGCTCAGCTCTCGCTGCCCAGGGTTGCTGTGAGCTCCCTGGGTTCCTGCAGGGAGCCGCAGGTGGATCGGGAGCGCAGCTCAGGAGGAGGGAGCTGCCAGCCTGGCCCACAGGAGATGCAGCTCCCCGGGGTGGGACAGAACGAGAAGCAGCTGGGCAGCGATCTGCAAACAGGAACTCTTCTCTTCCCTTGTTTGCCTCCCTTGTTCTGTTTATCCCTGGAAATCCCAGCACGGAACACAAGCAGGATGAAACAACTGCGAGGCCGGCAGAGCTGCACGGGCAGAGCCACAGAGCACTGACAAATTCATTTCTGGTGGGATAAGGCACCAAATCTTACCTTGGGCCCAGCCCAGCAGATCCAGGGAACGATTTCCTTGCTGGGAATACAACGAGGCTACTCTGAGGAGTTAAATTAAACCATGTGTGCACTTCTAGGACTGTCTTAATCAGGAAATTTGAATTATTCCCTTTTTTTTTTTTCCAGATGACAAGAGCAAGGTTTATGCTAAATATTATCTATCCAGATCAGAGTTTGGACTGAGGGTATTTAATTCTCTGCATCACTCACACAAAGAGAGAAGCAGCTGAAATCAAAGCTCCATGGAAATTTATGCTCCAAAGGATGAATGTAACGTTTGAGTAAATGATTGCAAAAAGTTACACATGCAGCCACAGACGGTGGAATTTAATTTACAGAGAGCAGCCATTCATCTAATGAAGATTTAAATATGAAATAAATTGCAGACACTTCCAGCAGAAGCAGGATGTTGGATGATGCTCATTCATATTGAAATTACAGCTTTAAGTTCCTCTCAAGCTACATAAATGTGTTGATAATGGACACACACGTACGTGTAAAATAATCCTCTTCTCCTATCAAAAGATGTGCATTGTTCAAGTGATGTTTTCCAGAAAAAAAAACCTTATCATAAACATTAAAAATCGGTCTCCTGTGTCCCTAAGTTGATGACTACATTAGAAATATTTTCTTTTCAGATTTTGCTTATCTCTGCCATGTGCTGTTTTATTATCTCTGTTTCAATGAACTTTGTGAAACTTGGCTGAGCATTTTCACAGAAGAACTTTCAGGCTCTTCTCCATTCAAAGACTGTTGTTGTGCACAAAGAGAGGAAAGTTAAAAAGCAAAAATAACTAAAGAAAAATGAGGAGAAGAACCAAAGCATCACTGCATTGATTTGAGTTGGTTGCTGCCTGCCTTTGAGACCAAATGAACTCAATCCTCATATTATTTCAATATCCTCATATCATATTCTCGTGTTATTCCGACCAATTCTACAATTCCAACCAATTCTACAATTCCAACCAATTCTACAAAAGAATGAGGACGATTTCAAGTGACCACAAACACCCCATCCCCTTCCTTTCCAATATCCCATCAAACAAAAGCATTTTTTTCTCCGGGGATCCGACGAGGGCCCAGGAATGCAGCTGAACAAATCACCACGAGGAAATAATAATTCCAAGCAAAGCAAAAGCCCCAAAAGAAAGGGCTTTGCAGAAAGGGCTTTGCAGACTTTGCACAACCTCCTGCAGCTCAGCACATTTCACCGTGTGGGGGAGCTGGGAAATCCCAGCGGTTTCTATTGTACCACGTTATTCCCTGGCTCAGTCCCCAGCAAATAAATGATGGTGGTAATAAACTGGATTCACACGAGTGCAGCAGGGCCAGCCAGGGATCCAGGAGATAACCCAGCCAAGGATCAAGATGTTCCTTGCACGTGGGCTGGAAGTTGGGGTCTTTTCCATGTTTGGTTTGCTCGACTCTCCTCCCTCTAGCAGAGTTCTTTGCCCACGGCAGAAGCAGCTTCTTCTCCAGCCCAGAATAAGTGGATTTTATACCAATAAAAGTTGGATTTTATACCAATATTTTAATTTGCCAGCAGTTTTAGCTAAATCCCACCTGGAAGGTTTGTCCCAGCTCACTGTCCAGAGCTCCCCCAGTTGCTGTGCCAAGGCAGGAGAAATTAAAAGGAAGATTTGCTGAATGCAACTCTTCCACGGAGATGAAAGAAGCCAGCCCTGCCCAGTTAGGAGAGGGTAAAGCCTCACTTTACAAAGCCTCAGCCACTCACGGCTCCCACACCCACGGCTTGGTTGGTTTTTAGTGACCCATGAAATGCAAATCCTGCCCTGAGCACCCTCCATGGACCCCCAGAGTCTGGAGGAGCAGAGCTGCAGCACTGAGTCAGTGCCCAGCAAGAAAGTCCTTCCTCTCACAGCACGGCCAAAAATAGCTCAAAGCCTTTTACAATAAATGGGTTCTTTTATTTCTCTTTTACTTTTAGGCTACATCTGTCATCTCCTGCCCTGAAATACCTGAAGGACATTTTGCCTCTTATTCCTCGCTCAACTCCACAACTCTAAACCCAAATGAAGGGATTATGCCGAAATTAAAGTGGATTTTTTTTATTTTAATGAGGAAAACACACTCCAAAACTGAAGGAAATCTGAGCTAGAAAAGCAAATTCTCAATGCCCATCTAATGAAGCTCGTGGTGCTTTACCCAGCACGAACCCACCCCACCATTCCACATCTGCAGCTGAATTTGGAGTCCCAGCCCCAAAAGCAATAAAAGCTGGAGATGGATGAAAAATCCCTGCTCCTCCAGCCCTAATAACTCTCCCAGATCCCAAAATCTTGTGGCAGAGGTTTGAGGTGAGGGAGATACGGGGGAAGAAAGTCCTTTCCCAGCCTTCTGGACCGAGCACAGCATCCTGCTCCATAAACCAGCTGCTCCTTCTATTTTTAAACCCTCTGGGGGGACTCAAATATTGCGGTGATGAGAGAAGGGGAGGCTCGTGGAAGTGCCTCGGCAGATGGATGGGAAGGAAGGAAACGATCCCTGCGGGATGGGCCGGGGAATAAACGCTCCTTCCAGCCCAGCTACCCAGCCCAAACAGGTAAGGAAGCTGGACAAAGGTGATTGAGGCCTCCAGGCTGCTCTCAGGAATGTTGTTCTTCCACTTCCACCGAGGCTCAGCACCCACAGAGGTTCCCAGCACAGCAAATGGGCTGGAGTTTGCTGTTTCTTTGCTCTCAGCTCCACAAAAACTCCTCACTGTGAATTTTCCCTCCGTTTTCGTGCTGTTCTGAATCAAGTGCGAGGCAGCTGTTGCTTTTCCTCAGCCCTAAATCACCGTTCCTTGACACTTGGAAACTCGGGAGACTGAAGAAGAAGAAGAAAAAAAAAGAAAGAAAAGGAGGTGTGAAGGGGAGGGGAAGTGCTGAGGGTGGGCTGAGTTTTATTTTTAATTATTTAGCACATTCAGCTGCTCGCTGGTGTGCTGACACCCCTTCAGCACGCAGGGAAATTTAAAAAAAGGGAGGATGGACTTGCCAAGGATGGATAAAAAGCAAAGCCCCTGCTCTGTTTCCTGCTGCTGTGCTGTTTATTTCAGAATATTGCCATTGGCAGGGAGCAGAGAATTCCCATGGCAGCACGAGGAGGGAGCATCAGGCTGGGAAAAGGGTGAAATTTGGCCCAAATTCCTCAGGAACCTCTTCCTACTGAAATCCCCCCCTCCCTGTCCAGCGTGGCATTTTAAAACACTCCCCCCTCAATTCTGCCTGGCACCAAAGGAAGTGATAAAAATAATCCCCTAAAAATGCATTTTCCTGGAGGTAAAGGGATGATATTTGGAGTTCACTCAGGAATATTGTACAATTTCACAGGGAAATTTGAGAAGGCTCTTGCTGCAGCAATTTGCACACTTTTTCTGGCTTTGGGCACCCAAAAGTTGTTGCACTAAACAGGAAAATTATGAGCAGCAATGAGTGAGCACACATAGAAATATCAAGGATCAGGCCAGCAGCACAAGGCCATGTGGAAAAAAAACTTAAAAAACCAAACCAGAAAGGTTTTTTTTGTGAAAATCTGACAGCATTTTAAATAAACTGAATATCACAGATTTCATATGGGCCAAATCATTCTGTGTATTTTGATTTTTCACTAAAATTATTGCTCATTTTGGAGGCTGCAACACATTTTTCTGGGTGTTCTTTTAAAACATTTGCTTTCTACTTTTACTTTCTTCCCTTTCCCTATTTGATCACTGAGACAGCTTTCATTTTCAGCCTACAATCAAAAAAAAAAGAAAAAAAAAGGTGGGTGGCAGCTTTATTTCCAGGCACACACTTGATAGCTGAGGGTAGAAAAAGGGCTGCTTCCCAAAGAAAAGGTTTCCATGTAAAAAACCCAGCCAGATCAAATGCAGGGACATTAAAGCTCCAAGGACATGGTCTTGGCAGGCCTGGAAAATAATTTCCAGCCAGTCCCACCTAAAAAATCCTGTTTCTGTTCCCTCTTGTTTGATGCAGCAACTCATTCAACCAACAAAACTTCAACATTGCAACTTCTCTAATGTGGATTTTTTTCTCTTTTTTTGATTGATTGTGTGAATCTGTCACAGCCACAGGAAAGAAATTCCCATCCTGGAAGCTGCTTCCATAGCGAATTTCATTTTTATTGTTATTTCCTGGTTGAGTAATTCATCTGGAGCACCAAAACAGGCAGGAAGGAGGCACAGGGAGGAAAATCCAAACATTTTCTGCGGGCTGCAGGTCCCTGTATTCCCCTGGGAATTGCCTGGCTGGGAGATGGGAAGGTGGGATCAGGGTTCATTTGGGATTTTCATCTTCCCCATCACAGGTTCAGCACCTTTGTGGTGCTCCCAGCGTGGCTGGAATGAGTTCATGGGTGACAAACCCTTCTGGCAATCCATCTTGGAGCACAAATATTGTTATTAACACCCTTAATTCTCCTCCTGAATTACAATGGAATAGAAAATATTGTTATTAACACCCTTAATTCTCCTCCTGAATTAAAATGGAGTGAGTCAGTTGGGTGCCTGATCCTGATTTCACATCTGAAATCCATGACCAAACTCTCCGTGGTTCCACCCTCTGGCTTTAATGAAGCCCTGGCCAATAACTAAACTAAAGAACCTCACCAACATCAGAGGAACTAAAAGTGATTTTAAGAGAAGAACAAGCAGCCCTTTTCAGTGTGGTTTTGGGTTTTTTGTGCCATGGAGCTGGAGCTGGAATTTCCATGGCATCCTCACTTCAGGGATGGCTTTTCCCTGTGGATAAAGAGGCAGAAAATCAACTGGCAAAGGGGGGGAGTGAGCAGAGAGCTGGGAGGGGAAGTTTTTTTCCCTTCATTGATACAACAGAATGGAAATGTGCTGTTGGTTTTCCCTAATGTGAACAATAACAACTGCAGTGATAGATTTGTCATTGCCAGTATTGATTTTCTTCCCCAACATAAACTATTTTTAAAAATGCCTCTTAATGGGTTTTTATTTGCTGGCAGGGTTGGGATTTCAGGCTGTTCTCCACTGGGCCTGCTCTGGGAGCAGCAGTAGCAGGATCTGCCTGATCTGATCTGTCTTTAAAAGTGAAAGGAAAAGTGGGAAAAAGGGAAAGTCGGGGGGGGAAAAAAAAGGACAAAGGAGAAGGATGAACTGAAATACAAGGAGGAGAAAAGCAGGAATATCTGTCCCAGGCAGCCCACAGCACCTGCAGTGTGGGAGGGGAGCAGGGCTGCTGCAAACACCAGGGTGAGGTAAAAATTTTGGAGCACAGCTCTTCTGCCTCGAACCTCATCCAGGTTAAGCACAACCAGCACCGGGGGGAGCTGCTGGAGCAGGCCCAGAGGAAATCATGGAGCTGCTCCCAGGGCTGGAGCCCCTCTGGAGCCAGGCTGGGAGAGCTGGGGGTGCTCACCTGGGGAGGAGAAGGCTCCAGGGAGAGCTCAGAGCCCCTTCCAGGGCCTAAAGGGGCTCCAGGAGAGCTGGAGAGGGACTGGGGACAAGGGCTGGGGGGACAGGACACAGGGAATGGCTTCCCACTGCCAGAGGGCAGGGCTGGATGGGATATTGGGAAGGAATTCCTGGCTGGGAGGGTGGGCAGGCCCTGGCACAGGGTGCCCAGAGCAGCTGTGGCTGCCCCTGGATCCCTGGCAGTGTCCAAGGCCAGGCTGGACATTGGGGCTGGGAGCAGCCTGGGATGGTGGAAGGTTGGAATGAGATGAGCTTCAAGAGCCTTTCCCACCCAAACCATTCTGTGACAGTACGGGCAGAGGGAGACCTGGAGAGTCCTGACCTCCCCTCTTTGTGAAGTTTGGTTGGGATCACAGAGAGGATTTCCTACAAAAATGAAGGAAAGAGAAAGAGAGAAAGAGAGAAAGAGAGAAAGAAAAAAAGAAGGAAGAAGGAAGGAAAGAGGGAAAGAGGGAAGGAAAGAAAGAGAAAGAAAGAAAGAGAAAGAAAGAAAGAAGGAATTTTTAGATGTACATATATAAATAAATAAATGAACAAACAAATAAATCTAACAATTATAATAAAGAAAAAACAAAAAAGGAAAGAATAAACAATAAAGCATTCATAAATAGTAGAGGAATTATAATAAAGGCAAAACAAAAATACTAACAAATAAATAAATAAAAAATAAAGATAACAATCATAAGAATTATAAGAAATGCAAAACGAACAAAAAAACCCCCAACCCAAATAACCGCGCGTGCACGTGCTTTCTTTTTCCTTTTTTTTTTCCTTTTNTACAGCCTATCTGAGAGCAGCACAAAACAAATACTTTTAAAATCTATGATTACTGTAGGGTTTTTTTTGTTTTTTTTTTTTTAATTCAAGGAACCCTTCATTTCCCCCGCCCGCTCCCGCGCATCCCCACCCACTCCCTCCCTCTCTCTCTCTCTCTCCCCGCGGGGCGGGGGCATCCCGGCCGCGCTCCCCGCATCGCTGCGCGGTCCGCGGTGCCGGGGGCGGCCGCGGGGCCGCGCACGTGTGGGCG
>VZRS01002225.1:0-34585 GCA_013398055.1 Ifrita kowaldi | reverse complement strand
ATAAAATCCCTCTTGTTGACTTTGTTAGATGGTCTCCTCGGCACCTTAATTCGGGCAGAGGCATCTCTCACTAATCACACCAGAACAGGGGCAAACACCTGCACACAGCACTCAAGCTGTGGCCTCCCCAGTGCCCAGCATGGAGGGACAATCACCGCCCTGGTCCTGCTGGCCACACTATTGATGACACCATATNCCCTGGTCCTGCTGGCCACACTATTGATGACACCAAATGCCCAGAGGCCACTGGTCTCCTTGCCCTCCTGGGAACATTCCATCTCGTGTTCAGCCTCTGTCGGCCAGCACCCCCAGGGCTTTTCCCCCTGGGCAGCTTTCCAGCCACTCTACCCTCAGCCTGGAGCACTGCAGGAGCTTCTGGGGACACAAGGGCAGGACCCAGGCCTTGTTCTTCTTCAGCCTCATCCCACTGGCCTTGCACCATCCATCCTGCCTGTCCACAGTCCCCTGCAGAGCACATCGACACCCTCACCGAACTTGCTGTCAGCTGCAAACTGACTGAGGGTTTTCTTGAGTGCCTCATTTAGACAACTGTCAAAGATATTAAACAGAACCCGCCTACCTGTGATGATATTTGTGGAAACTATGCCTATTTGATAGCAGCATTTTGGTTGTAGTTTGGTCAGGCTTGATGTGACAATGATGCCCGTCCTGGGGTGACTGTATGATACTGTATTCCCTATTGCCTACTTATTGCCTAGACATGATTTCTGTGCCTTTATGCTAGATCTGATGGAAAGGGGGGGGAAGCCAAGCAAATTCTTCAACGCGGTTTGTGTTCAAGGACACACACACTCCCCTGCATTCTCACTGCTGCAAAGCCAAGGAAGCATCTTCCTGCTTTTTCCTGGCTCTTGGCTCCTTTTCTAAGGAGACAGAGAGTTAAAATTCTTTGCTCTTTAGCTAGCTTCTTGTCAGGTAGCTGAAGCAAAGACCTTTCCTGGGACTGTGGCTTCTTCTTTTTCTGCTGGACCTGTTCAGCTTGGCTCCGATCTGGAACACATCACCGGGAGGCCCCACCCCATGGCCCAGAGGGGCCAATGACACACCCCAGCTCCGGAGAGAGCAGAGCCACACCTACAGAAAGGACTCTGAATCTACAAGGTCTTCTCCACAGCGAGAGGTTTTATTATTTAACATTATCAATTTTTTTTTCTCTAGGGCCTGCATGCACTCTGCATGTTAAATAAACAGCTGTTTTTGCCACTTTCCCCAAGAAATTTCTTTCTGAACCTAGGGGGAGGGGCTGCTGAAACCCGCCTTCTATTAGAGGATGTTCATCTCAGGACATTTCCTCTAATTTGTCTCAAACCGGGACGATGATGCCTCATCTCCTGAAACCTGTGTATTACTGTTTTCGCCCTGGCTCCGTGGGATCCCATGTGTTCCCACAGATGCTTGGGCAAGCTCAGTAATATAGTCAGTAGCAATGAGCCAAGAAGGGTATTTGCTTTTGCCTTCATTCCGACAGGCGAGTTTATTACACCCTCACCCCTAAAGGATAAGCAGGCAAATACAGAATACAACGGCTAGCACAGGGTTTTTCTTGGGGCCAGGGGAAGGTGGGATCAGGGAGCAGGGACCAATGGGAAAGCCCCGGCAGAGTGACGAGAGACCAAGTCAAGCAGCCAACCGGGGAATCCAAACTGGAATACATTAACTTAACAGAATCATGTAACCTGGGGAAAAGCCTTATGGTCGCTTTAACATACAGGTATGTTCACTGGTTACCACACCTGTGTATGGAAGAGGTGCAAAAGCCAACTGTTAGTGTCCTGTAGAGCTCTGCATAAAACCTAAGGATGAATAAAGCTCTTTTGTGATTTGTCTGAGGATGGATCTGTGCAGACCTAATGCACACAGTTACACCTATTTCAAAGAGATGTTTTGATGTCCCATCAAGTATTTATTGGAGTGGTCTCCCACTGAGGCCTCCCTAATGAGCTTGCAGTTGATGACAAATTTGCTAATAGCAGCTAGCAGAGACGCCTTTCCTTTCTTAACCTTTGAGCACAGGGCTGCATAAAGCTGCATACCTAGCAAAACAGTCATCCAGGTAGTGCCTGGCAGCCTTTTCTTTTTTTTTTATTTTTAATTTTAATGGCTGTGACAATAAATTTTATTGTTGATGCAGGCAAAAGTAAGCAATCAAACCTGAGGGGCAAACAGCAACAAGTGGTGAGGGACTGGGAAAGGCACAGTACCCCAGAGTCTGCAGAGAGGAGCCAACAGCATCTGGGCAAGCTCAAAGTGTGTAACAGGATGCTGGGAAATATTATACACAGTGCTACTAAATTACTGTCAGCCTGAGAGATGAATTCACAGGAAAATTTACTGATGCAAATTCAGAAATAAAGAAGACAAACTTTAGGTTTAAGTCCTTTCAAGCCCTTGAGCAGAGTTTTTCATGGCAGCAAAGGCCTGAGTGCAACCTGTCAGTGTGAAAAGTTCATGCTGAAATGTAAATTCACTGAATGGGAAGCATCTGATTGTCCGTGGGGACTGGCTCTGGTGGCTTTCTCTCTCAGTTATACAGAAAACTGGGGATGATCCAATGGCTGGAGCATTCATGCAGGCTATAGGCTCTGTTCCTGGCTGCTGCTGCTAACTTCAGCCGGTTGGTTNTTTAAGGGAAACTCCCTCTCCCAGCAGCCTGTGTGGCTGCTTCCTTCACCTGGTCCCTACTCCGCCCCTTCCCTGCCCATTGGCTCCCTTCCCTGGGCCCGCCCTGTACCGCCCCTGTGCCCTCAGGGTACTGGCCATGGAACACTATGGAAAGGGAACCCCGAGCAGGTTGTGCCATCTCTGCAGAGGAATTAAACCTTGTCTGTGGACCATTGGCAGCGGAGTGCCCTCCTTGGCTCTGGTAATACTGAGCTATCCAACTTGGATGTGGGAGTGCGTTCTACCAGCGCCTTTCAGCAGCGCAGGGCAGAAAGGGGAGCTTGCTCGCAGCCTGACTGCACCTGAGCTGTCCCTCTCAAGAGACAATTTGGGGTACACAGCAGCTATCTCCAACCGCCCTTTACCCCCACAACCCTTTATTACATAGTGAATATGAAGGTAAAACCGTGGAAACGCCCTTTGATACAAAAATGACTGGACTGTTGGGAGCCTCTTTTGGTGCAAAACAGGCATGAAGTGGTGCAGCTTAGGACTATGTGAGAGGCATGCTTCCATTTTTAACTCTGAAAGTCTCCCCATGTGTATCTCAGCACAACAATAATAGTCCACTGCAAGGGACCTTTATCAGTGGTTGTATTTTCCTGCAAAGGACGGCTTCACAAACTTAACACTAGGGAAAAAAAGAGGTGGGTGTCAGGCAGCAGCAAGAGCAGGTGGCTCCCTGGGGGCCAGGGCGCCAGCAGCACCATGAGCTCCCCATGACTCTATCAGGGTCTGGCAGCCAGGGCCTGTCCCACAGTGCCAGCCAGGATCTGGCAGCAAGGGGCACCAGGGGCAGACTCAGCCTCAGGCACCGGGCACCTCCCTGGGAGCTGGAATGGGCCAAGGCCAGGCTGGGAAATAGGTGTGTGGGTGGGCCCACGGCCAGGCAGGGCAGGACTGTGGGGAGCTGGAGACCAGCCCAGCTGGGATGTTTCTGTGGCAGGAGCTGCCCCCTCCAGGGAGCTGAAATGGGGTGCAGGGTTGTAGTCAGGGTGGGAGGAGGGTTGGGATGTGGGCAGGGAAAAGCAAGGCTGGCAGTGCCTCAGGGCCATGACAGCGGGAATGCGTATATTTTATGTGACATGGTAAAATAATGAGAAACAAACAACTGGTTAGGGATACTGAAATAGCACCAAAAATGGCAGAGCTAGAGAATGGGATAGATGCAGTGATGCAATTTGACAGGCATTTGAGCTGAACCTTCATCAGACTTTCTGGTTGAAGGCATTTGACATAACTTTTGTTCTGCCTACAGCAGTCTCTCTCATACATCCTTGGTGTTTTATTTTACAGTCTTGCTCCCCAGATTTTGTTTTCAAATTTGAACTAGAAGGAAAAAAAGGTTAAAATAAAATTTAAAAAATCCTCGCTAAAACTTAGAAGTCTTCTGGTACACATTTGTAGAAACTGATATTAGATAGATTTTCTGAGGCCATAAGTATTTTTAAGTCTTATCTTCTGGTTTCTTAGGAACCCCTTCCCCAAACCAGACCAACCACAAAAGATCCTTTTAACTTTCCAATTTCTGTAGAGGACATCCAGTGAATTGCAAAGACCCCAACTAACATAGTAACTCGTACGAACTGAGCTACAGTCCCAGAGAAAGGACGATGTTTCAAAGATGGGTGGAAAAGAGCTGAGACAGCTGGAAAGTAGATGTACACCACACTTTGCCAAATTATCAGTATTGTTTATACCTAGTGTACACATATAAAATACACAGTCTACAAGATACACGCACAAGGATATTAGAAGGACAAAAACATTTTCATATCTATTTCCATGCCTGCGCTACTGCAAATGGATTGACAGTGTAAAGAAAATGTCCAGGCACAATCACCGATGAAGGTGTTAGCATTTACGGACAAAACTACATACTATGCAATAACTACTGTCACCTTGTGTTCAGAAAACAGAAGTTGTCTGAACTTGATCACAGGCACAAAATCTGAGATGACCTTAGAGTTATTATGAATATATGGTATATGGGGTATTGTTTTATTCTGTCATACTATGGCTTTTGAATTCACAGGAGTGATTTCCACAATTTCAGTCTTAGTAAATAGTCTTAGGAAACTATAACTAATATTTCACCATTTTTCCTGTCTTGGTCTATTTACCTGAAAGAAAATAGTCACAAATATTCTTTAAGAAGCTGAGTCTAACTTGCTCTAGTTTGCAGAAGTTCAAGGGTTCAGAATGTTCAAACCCCATTCCCCAAAGATTTGTCTCTGTTTCAGATTAATAAAAATGCATAACAGATGAATGTAGTAATTTTTGCTGAAATTCTGGAAATGTCACTAAATGAGATTGCATTTCTTTCTGTGCATTTCAGATAGAACATTAACATTTTAATCTGGGATATTAATTTTTTGCTTAGGCTATCTCTGACCTTCACTTTGAAACAGTCTTATTTATAAGTGGTCCTGTGTTTTAATCAACAATATGATATGAGTTTCTGCCTCTAGAAATAAACACTGTATTATCCTTCCTAGTTTTCTTTTTTCCCCTTCAAATACCTCCAAATTCTATTTGTAAAGAGACAAAAAGGAGGCAACTTTCATTTCAAGAGTTCAGCCATAGTTTGTTTATGCATATGGAATCTACTGGATAAAAATAAATAGAAATCGACTGCAGCTTGGCAAAGCAGTTGCTTCTGATTCAGTCTCCCTGAATGATCTCATTTCAGTATTTTTTAACCTAATGGAGTTCTGACCTCACAGACATTTTAGTGTTATTTCCACTTTACATGATGTCTTTTATGTATTGAAGTAAGACAACTTTCTGAACTTTCCCTTCCCCAGCGAAAATACTTCATGACAACATGGAGTAGCTGGACTGCCAGAGAAACATAGAGTTGACTTATTTGTTGATAATTTAATATTAAAAATAAATATATTTTACTTCCTGTGTGGACATAAACCAAGTCTGAAAGAAATGGTGGCTCTATCTGTATAAGAAATTTGAAATTATTCCTGGTAGACACTAGCTCTTTTGTAACGCTAATATTTTCCAGCTTAAAACAATTAAAACAGTTTTTTCATGTTTTTCTTTCAGGAGATCAATTTTCATATTAAACATATGACAACAAGGGCTGGAGGTCAAGTTGCCAAGGCTGGAGGTCAAGGTCCCCAGGGATCCTTCAGTACACGATGCCAAATCCTAAAAAAAAAAGAGATGCAATGCACTCATCTCTTTCATTTACTATTCAGTATGAGGGATAGTGGAAGAAGTGGTGAATGGCTGAACACCTCAGCATTCATCTCCCTGGTGCCTACTTGGTTTTGCATGATAAAGCCAAACTGAAAGAAATTTTCCTGATAAGCAACGAACAGCTTCAAGAATTCTATTTCAGATGTTGAGGGGTTTTACATATAGTTTTTCCCTTGGAAGATTTTATATCTTTTACAGTTTTTAGTGGGAGGAAATTTCCATTATTCAGAAAGTTCTAACTTTGGTTTTGTAAAAAGCAGTCAAAATTAGAGTGGTCAACCTACCTTGAAACCAAAGTAATTCACAGTAGCTACTGAAACTACTTCTTCACCTGCTGCTTGCATGTTGTATTTCTACATCTCTTCATTAACAAGGACTAAATTATTTTTTTTATACCACCTAGTGATGACACTTACTTGCAGACCTACACACTTTCTTTTAATCTCAGAAATTTATTGTATTGATTTTGAATTAGAATTATTTATTTTCATAACTGATAAAATTCAGTTTTAAAATGTTCTCAGTTGCTGCAATTTCATAATTAAATAACCCTGCCTTCAGTTGCTGTGCTGTCAACTATATCCTGTTCACCTCTAGAAATATATTATTTCCATTTGTTTTAATGAAAGTTTTGAATGAAAAAAAACCAAATAGTGTTCAAGGATACGTGAAAATTCCACTTAAATCTAGACATATTTTTAAGCTTTTCCCAGGTATCTGAGACACCACCAACCATCACATTTACCTCTCTACTGAGACTTTCATTGCAAAACTTCACCTTATTTTTTTCCAATCCTATCAGAAAGAGCTTTTACCAGAACAAAAAAAAATTAAGAAACCTCTTTCTCATTGTATTTTGAGTTCCTTTTCCCTATTTAAAATGTTTAGTAGGACATGAAAGCCAAAGTTCTTATTAATTTAAAACTATGTGTTTTGATTTCTACAGTATGCTTATCAGCAAACCAGTTTTTTACTCTATAGTATTTCTGCCTTAATGAAGTTCAGTCTTCAGAAAGAAAAAGAAAAATCATCTAAAGGCAAAAACTGGATGCTCACCTCTCAGGTAAAATCAGAATAACAAAGTGACCATAATATTACTTGGATTAAGTTGACATTCATTCAAGAATGACAGTGCTTGGCAAATAAAAAATTTATGCAGAAAGCCATTTAGAGGTGCCTCAGAGAGAAGCATAAACATCATAAATGTGGTATGTGTATTCATAGTGCTTCACAGACCTAGAGAAGAATCTTGCAGCTTTCTACGAATGCAGTATTAACAGCTGGATGCTCTTACTTTGTTATTGACAAATATGTCATTTTTTGGTACCTTTTTTTTATTATATCTTAATCTTCATTCTAATTTCAACAGTACTTCAGAAGTTCTTTAACAAGAATTAAAATTCAGAAAAAATCAAATGCATTATAAAGCATATGAAATTGTTTCTAAAAGTGTTGTACGATAATGTCTTATCTAATAGCTAGAAAATTCTGTATAATTCTATTGAGAGTATCACAACTAAACCACTGCCTTAATTCAGGATTATCAACCTTTCGGAAGTATAACTATTTCTGAAGAATAACTATTTCACACTCTGAGGTAATTGTCTGTCCTCATTTTATCTTTTCAGTAGATAAAGAAATGTCTCTAGTCCACAAGAATTTATTTTTCATCCATAGTATTCAGAATTAAAATGAAAATTGTTATGTCTTCTCTTTGCATATAAATGAAAATGCACTGTGATGACAACCTATGAACAAAACAGTCTTAGCTAAAGGATCTTTAAAAAAATACTATTAGAAATATTCTTGATTTTTTTTCCTAACTCTGCAGAAGTCTTGGTTCTTTTTACAATGAAAAACTTACCTCCTATTATTAGAAACCAAAAGAAGTAGCTCAAGGAGCAGCTTTTTTTTCCTCAGCTTTGTTTGGCAGCAACCATGTCACCAAGCTTTCCTGGGCTAAGGCACTAAACTGTACACAGAGCAAGGTTACACATAGTGATGTTTCTAATATTAAAAAAAAAAAATCACTCTCTTTAGGTCATTAAAAGATTAAAATAACAAGTGTTTTAACCATCGTGGGATAAAATGCTGAAGCAGAGTCGCACTCAGAAACAAATAGACCTTTAACTAAGACTTCAAATCTTGACTAGCTCAGAAGGATGACAAAGTGAGCCCTTTGCCTAGGAGTGCTTCCGATAATATGTGAATATATCAGATCTTTCAACAAAACAAATCAGGTACATCCCAAAATTCAATGGTTATTAGTGCCAGGAACACTGGTATTATTCAGTCCTATTAAAGTTTTTTTGTGACGATGATAAAATACCAACAGGCAGCAATGGTTTACAATGGTACTTCTTCCTTTTCAGGAGTACTCACTGCTATTTTGTATTAACTGCTATTTGAAAATGAACTCTGAGGCTTGGATGTGAAACACAGGAAAAGAGATTTTCAAAATCACCAGAAAATATACAAGGGAAGCATTAAATATTATATTGCTGTAGACAGTGTAGTGGCTTACAGTTTCAATACAGCTGGGAAAAATTGAAGAGCACAATGCTATATACAGCTGATATGATGTATCAATAAAGGAAACAGAGAATAATTCTGCTGGAGGGTATCATATTTCACAGAATATGACAGTACATGGAACACGTCTTGCTCTCCATTTGAGGATGGAAGTACAGTTGCAACTTAGAACATACTACATTTCAAAGTCTGTTAAAATGGATTCAAGTGAAAATCAAAGCTATATCCGTAATTTGAAGCATGGAAAGGGAGGACAGGAAAAGGGATTGTTGATAATGCAGAGAAATATCAACTGCTAGAAACTCACTAATTGCCTATAATTTGAAAAGAGGTGGTCTCAATTTCTTCAAATATCAGGATCTTCGCTTACTTGGGAAATTTTCAGATGGAATACATTTCAAAAGATTAGGGAAATGTTCAAGCATGACTTAAAGTTGGTAGCAATTGCCACTACACTCACACTGAATGTAGCTTTCAATGGTGAATTTAAAACACAGAAGTTTCACACTAGAGCTGAAATACTATTCTTCTTTGTTTCTAAAAGTAGGCTGTCTTAAAGCACTAAGCTATTTAGCATGATGTAAGTTAAATGGCCAAACTACATGAATTTATCATTACCAGCTGTGGCATCACTTACACTTCTTACTAACGTATTAAAATTTACTGCCATTTTGAAACATGCAACCAAGTTGTAGCCAGATGGAGAAGCTGTTTTAAAGTAGCTAAAGTTGCCTCTTTATGCTTTTGGAATAACCACGTTAAGTATTCTGAAAGAGGGAAGCTGATGTTTTCCCTGGCACGTATCAATCAATTTGCCTGGTGTAGTCCTTTGAAACTGCACCGCTAGGTTATCTCACACAAATAGCAGTAAAGGATAGGGTTACTTTTGCAGCCTGCACTAATGCCGTAATCAAACATTGTAGTGTGGGATATTGTAAAAACTGCATAAAATTAATTTGGCTGCTTTTCTTTAGCAGAGTGTAGGAATCATTTCAAATAATCTTAGAAAAAAAATAAAATCTGATGAGTTCCAGATGAAAAACATGTAGACCATTCTAGAAGGTGAAATGATGAAATGATTGAAAGATTTCCTGAAACTTGGAAAAAAACCACACCAAAACTTAAGTAAGCCATTGTGTATGAATAATCCAAGAATACACTATTACTGGCAGTTCACATGATATATTTTAAGTTTGGAGCTTTAGTGCCTTTAATTTTCACATGTATCACTAATATATGTATGGTTAGGCATCTGAATTTTCATTGCGTATTTTTAAAAAATGTATTGGTAACTATTTGCTGGTGTGATGAGGAAGTAATGGGATATAATAATGAAGATTTAAGAAATGCCATGAAGTCTCCATAGTAACACTATAGCCAGAGCAGACATAATCTTTATTATGAACCTGTAACCAAATGCTGCAAGGGAGATCAAATGAAACTGTGTTTCTAGATCATTGATTTACTGTATTTGGGTACCATGGGCAAAAGAAGTTAAAAGTTTTCTCCTGCTGTGTATAGAATCTTATGAGATGGCAGACTCTCTCATATCATTCACATACATGCATCTGCTGAGGGGTTTTCGAGAGATCGTTCAGAAAATGCAACTGAAACTAGTCTGCAAATAACAAGCAATACACAGGTACTATAAAGAACAAGAATAGAAACTATAAAGATAGTAGAAGAGAAACACAAAACAAAATGTAGGTTTATTATCCAATAAAAAATGAGATTTGCCAAAATAAATATTATCTCCGATCTTCAGATCCTGGGGTTCTTTCTTTCTTCTGATTTTTCTTCAGCACAATGGAGACTCATTTTTTTTCATTATTCCATTTCAGAACTGGGGTCAGAACATGAAACACTGAACATATCTGTCAATAGAGTGTTATACGTTGCTAACTGTTTGCCTTGCTTCTTTTAGTGCAGATTAATCATGAAAGACTATGTACTCTACATGATAAACAAACATAAACTTTCAAAATTGAGAGTTGAATGGATGTATCAGTGTACCAAAACAGCGAAAGTCTGTGTTACAGATTAATTTTTTTCCATGTGACTTCATTGCAGATATTTCTGGAAAGACATAAAGGCACTATAATACAGATAGGTGTAATCTAAACTTAATGAGACCCACCAGCTTATCAACCACTGAGAGACAAAACTTGTGATGAAAAGTACTGAAATCCAATGCCTTGATTACAGCCAAAATGTAGGAAATGCAATTTATTGTATCTCAGAAAAGTATACATATTTTACTGCTGGAGACAAGTTACTGAAGAACTTCCATTGCAGATATTAATACCTATGTGTGTGGAATAAAAGGCTACTACCCATTTCAGAATTTTACACACCATTTCCTGCATTTATCCCTCCCGGACTTCCAGGCTTCCAGGGACATCCAGATGCAATTGAAACTAGCAGTTTGAAAATGATAGTGCCAATCTAAACTAGATTTAAAATAACCTTACAACCAAAAAACAGGTGAATATCTAAGCCCATACTGGCAAGAAAATTAGACCAGTATTTTCGGTTTAAAATCAATTCCTCTCTTTGTAGTTACTTGCAATAAAAGTTGAATTTAATTCTCCAAAGCAATTTTTTTCTTCCCTTTACTGGCAATTTAAATATGGTGTTTAGTTTTTAGATTTCCCTCATTAGTTAGAAAAGACAAAAGTTACTGTTCTACGTATTTAGCTTCTATACATCACAACTACTCTGAAAAACAAACTTACGTAAAATCCTTTTTATGTGGGAAACCCATTTAAATACATAGTCTTGTTATTTAAATGTGTCCTTCTGACACACTCCCTTTGCAACTGCTGGGATTCAGTTGTATGAAGAATCTGCGAAAAGCACACATAGACACAAACATAATCATGTGGTTGAGTGAAAGGCAGATTACAAGCAAGAAAAGTATGGATAAGGTGAACCAAATGCTAAAAGCAAGTAGAAGAAGAAAAGGAACAAAAAGCATCTGGTAATACTGAGTGGATCATGAGACAACTAAAGGATTTGAATTTTTCAGCTTTTAACTACTGTAATTTTAAACTTTAACCTGATTGCTATTAATAAAAAAGTTATTGCAGTTTCATGACCCTCAAAGAGGATAAATTGGTATGCACTTCTAGCAAACTTACTGAACTTCGAGTAAGAACAAATAGTCTTCAGAATTAGCATCCTTCCCGTAAGGTTTAATAAATAGATTTATGAATTCATACATCTAGGTTTCACTGTCAATCAGTAAATTAGTTGTTCTTGAGTCACAGTCAGGAATATTGGCGAAGCAAAGTGAAAGAAACTTAAGTGGCAGATTTTTGTAGAACATAATTTTCTTGAGCCATCAGTCAGGAACTTTTCATTTCCAGCAGATTCACCCTAAATGGGCTGAGATGGTAATTTTCAGAATTTTAACTAAGACGAGGGTTCATTTGAAGGCAGGAAGAAGAGTTTATCTAAAAATATGTGTATGTGCTTTTCATCTATGAGGATGTTAATATCAAAGGTACAGTTGTTATTCAAAGCACTGAATGCATTAGTAAATCCTTACATGCCCCGGAGATGTGTTGAAAAACCAAGGCAGAGTGGTGACAAGTTCTAGACTGGTTCTGCACACTTTTGCCTTTTTTGTCATACCAAATTTTGGAATAAAAAGCAACACTACCAAACACATTTTCCACCCACTTTCTCAAGGTGGCTCTCTTTAAAGTAGCAACGACTAAAAAATCAGACCTTGCTACTATGGGACCCTTTTGAACTGCTGGGCTGCAGGAGTTAAAAATCTTCCTTCTTTACCTGAGTTGCATGGTACCTATAGCAGAGCATTTCTAAATTTGGTCAGTTATTTCCTGGTCTGTCCTTGGTTTCGTTAAACTGGAAAATAATAAGTGTTCATAAGCCTTTATCAATCATAATATAATTGCTCAGGATTGTTTATTTATTGGGCTGTAGCTGATTCTGATCTTGCAGTAATGTTTGAAGCAAATACTGTAATATACATGGAGCACTTTGAGATTTATGTATTCTTTTAAGATACTATCCCCCTGATGTCTGGATTTAGACTCAGACAGCACATTCTCTTAAGCCATTTGAAAAAGTTTTTGTGTATTTTTGCCAGCAGTGTCACTCCTACTGTAGTCACATCATAGAAATTTATGTTAAGTTCACATCTTCATTGTAAATTAGCTCCAAGAGTATGATTAACAAATCACTCTCTGTAGCTCCGTATTTGCCTGTTACAAAAGAGAAAGATCAAGCTAAAACATCCTTTCTCACCACTAACAAAATCATCTGTATCCCCCTTGGATTTCTGATAGGATTGTTCAGATTTGAGAAACTTTGTTTCTTATTCTCTAGTCTCCTGAAGAACAGAACAAAGCATAGTAGAAAGATCCTTGTCCGTTTTAGCCAAAGATTGACTGAAAACTCTGACTCTGAAGCAGTTCTAAGATCTAGGCCTCCCTTTTCCCCTTTTTAATGTCATCATTTGATTTCCAGCATTTAAAAGAAATTCATGGAGAAATACCAAAAATTGTTTTCTTTGTTAGAAAGCAGAATTGTGCAAATCAAGTCTTTGCTTACTGGCTTCAACACTATCACCTTGTAGAGCTGTGGATAGGAATATTATGTAAGGAATCATGATTTTGAATAATCTTGATAAAGGTAGATCACCTGACTTAACAATTAAAATGCATGAAGCAAAAGACTTGTTGGAATCAGTGCCAAAACCTGAAATCTAAAGCCTTGGGTCATGGGAGATTCAGAAGATACATTGTACAACAGCTTTCATTTCTACTTGCTCTGCACAGTTTCTCACCACTGCATTGATTGTTCTTATATATTGTCAGAATTTAAAATTATGGTTATTTAAAAGTAAACCGAAATCTTTTACAGTTATGTAAAGTTGGGCTTGTTCAAGTAGCAGGGAGTTGGACTTGATGATTCTTGTAGTCCTTTCCAACCTGAGATAGTCTGGGATTCTATCAATCTATGAATTGTCCCTCAGTGACTATAGACTATACATTAACAGAAGTCAACATACGCAACATTGTCCACGGAAATATACAAAATACATTAGCTTAAAGGAAAAATGAAATGCAGAGGCAATGATCTGGCCACAGTTATGTAGGAGATTGTGGCAGAGCTAGCAATAAAATAGAGTTTGAAAGATCCTAGACAGCTAGTCCATGGAGAATGCAGAGAAGAAAGGTAAAAATGTGAATGATTTTGTGACTATACCCATTTCAGTGAAGCAACATAATTAGTTTGTAGGTTTTGCTCTGTGTGACCACTGAATACATATGAACACTAATTCTTTTTCTTTTTAATATTTTTAAGCTGTTTTGGTTTTTAGTCTTCCTAGTAAAGGCAAATTGCAAATTTATAAATATCATTTTTATAGCAAAGTTTTATTTAAATCCTTTTTCTGTGAGCATTAATTTCTAGCAATAACTTCCAGGAAATCTGCACAGGCAATAAACAAGTCTTTATGTGTTTATTTATTTGTCTGAAACAAGAGTAAGAACTGTATGACCTGAAATATAGAAAAAATATATGAAAATTCCATTCTAATTCAGGAATAAAATCACAAATATAATTATGACAGAAATCTTCATTACTATGAAATAGAGTTCCTCTATGGTATAAATTCAGTGTTGACTCTGAAATTGTGCTGACTTCTACTGAAGTCAGTAGTAATTTCCTTATACATAGTTCAATGTGTGTATGACAAACTGAATATCAAGCTATTTCAGACTTCTGACCAAAATCTTCAATGTTCACACTTTAAAATGCTATCAAAACTAATAGAGAAGTTTCATTAAGGCAATAGGTGCAAAATGCAGTACTGAACCTTGAGAAAAGATAGTGAACCTTTCCAGCTATGTGTATTAATGATTTATCATCAGCTGTGTTACTGTAGACTTCAGAAAGAAATTATTTGGTAGTTTCTTCCTTATACTCCATAAAACATTGAAAATAAAGAAGGCTGGATCTTCCTTTGTATCCTTTTTCTGACCATCGTTCCTATTTTTACTGCTTCTTAATTACCTGTTAAGAAATAAAGAAAATAAGGCATACCCTTTTACATTTTCAGAATAACCTTTTCTGCTTGAAAGTCTCTCAAAAGACACAATCTCCTCTGCAGCAGGTGTAGTTTTAACGATCCTTTGATGCCATATGTCAAATTTCATCACTTGCTGTGAAGAGTGACATTTCTTTTGATAGCTCCTAGCAACAGCAACACCAGTTATTAGTGGTCACCTCATACACTGGACTAATAATAACTGCAACAAAACCATTTAATTTCAGTCTCATGCCATGCTGAACACTGTCTCTCATGCTGCTCTCCTCTGTTTGTAGTTACTTTTAAATTAAAACAAATGTGTGTTATTAATTCCATGCACACTGTATTTGTTTTCACATGCACGCTCACAAGAGTACCACTACATTCTGTGTTAGGGCGTTTCAAAGCGGCCCTCTGACCTGGATTTCCAGTCAGTATAGACAGTGAATGTGGAAGCATGGTGCAAGGTGCAGATGGGGATGGCTTTCGGGAACATGTTTGCTCACAGGTGCCAGGCAGTGGAAGCGCGTCACTGTTGGAACAATAAACATACTGGGACATCAGCAGGCATCCATGTGTACATCAGCAGGCATCCAGAAAACTGCCACCTGCAGGTTTTCTGAGAGGCCTCTACATGCACAGGTTGTGAACGAATATGATCTTCCCCTCTGTCATATTAATTCTCTGGACAGTCATACAAGTATTCTGATACCATTGGAACCTTTAGATAAGGGAATTAATTGTCAAGTCACTTTGATTTTCAAATGGTGTTTTACATTTCTTTGTCTTCTAATGTTACTTTTACATCAGAAATATGTAATGACTTGCACTGCAGATTTGCAAATCCAGCATTATGTTGGTTGTTGTTAATCAGTGACACCTTTAACATTTTCAAATATGCAAACAAATTAATAATTCGAAACGTCATTAGAAGAGGAAGACCAGGAAACTAAATGTCTTACTGCTGGGCAGAGGAAAAAGGGAGCTATAAAGTATCAAGCAATGACCTTGGGAAGGGAAGAAATTTGATATCTTTTTCAGTTCAGTCTTCATTAAAAAAATCACTGATGACTTTTGCAGAAGAATAAGAACTCAGATTACAACAAAGCATGGAAACATTAGACATATTTACGTATGTTACTTCCCCTTAAAATTAGTGAGAGCCGATGAAGTACTTATGCTAAGATATGTTGTTAATGAAATCCTTAAACTGACAGAAGTAGGTACTAAAGTAATTATGAAGGACTAGAAAAACACAATTTGTCTTTACAAATAAGACATACAAGGCATCGGAAAAGTATAGACCAATCAAGTTAATATCAGTTATAGAAACACAGAATCATTGAGTGGTTTGGGACCTTAAAGATAATCTAGTTCTAATTCCCCTGCCTTAGGCAGTTTTTCTTCCTAGGAGAGATTTTCCATCCCTCTAGTCTCCTTTCCGGCTTTCCTCTGAACCTGCTCCAGCAGGTCCATTTTTTTTAATGCTGAGAGCCTCAGAGGTGGATTCATTATTCCAGGTGGAATCTCATGGGAGCAAAGCAGAGGGGCAGAATCAACTCCCTCAACTGGCTGGCCACACTGCTTTCGATTCAGCCCATGACATAGCTGGTTTTCTGGGCTGCAAGCACAACTGTTGGTTCATGTCCAGAGTTTCATCAGAGCCTGGAGAAATAGTAGAATACACGGACTAAAATAAATTTATCTACCTGGTAGATAAAAGGAGGAGTAACAGCCAACATGAATTTGTGAAGACTAGATCATTTTAAATCAAACTAATTTCCTTATATGACAGAATAATAGACTTTGTGAATAGAAAGGAAGCTCTAGATATCTCATACCTTCATTGCAGCAAGCTTTTGCCATTTTTCTGGGATTCTCATAAGAAATCTAGAAAAATGAGACTGTTATGGTGTCAACACCTAACTGGCAAGAGTGTTTTCCAGAGAGCAGCACTCTCTTAATCTAGAATATATCAGATAGGGTTCTGTAAGTCAGCTATTCTAATAATTAAAATCATAAGCAACGTTAAGTTTTGACGAAGTCCAAAAATACTGGAGGACAGAAATATATATCTAAATAAACTTGGCAAGTATGAGAAATGGTGTGGAAAATTACGATGTAATCTAGTAAGGAAACCCACAAAGTTTTCACACAATTAGATGTAAGTGGCTGCACAACCACAGGGTGTAGAAAACCTGTCTGGGCAGCAGCACTGCAGAAATTGCTAAAAGGGAGGTGAACAGAATTACAGTCACAGCATATATTAATCAAAAATATCACACTAATGATGAAAACTTATTTAAGTTAATGAGGTAAGAACTGCACTATTACCGGCAAAAAAAAGCCCTGAAGTCACAATTTTCTCTTCTAAGTGGTAGCAATATCTCAGCTGGAATATTAACTCCAGCTTTAAGCATCTTAGCTTGATTCAATTTGTGATAGCCCATGAAATAGTAACAAGTGTGAAAATAGGTCCTGGAAACACAACTATGTGTAAGGTTGAAGAAAATAGGTTTATTAGGTTTAGAAATATGATGATGGTCTTTGACTGTGTAAAAGGTGTTGCGAAGGAGAAGAAATTACTACATTAAATGACAAGGGAGAGAAGTATTTTTTTCAGGAAAATAAGTGAGGTCTAACAGAAAGAAAGGTTAAACAGACCACTGGAAATGCCATTACTTGAAATATTTTAGAACATAGATAGCTTCATAAGTGTCAGTTTCAGGAGTGACATAACTATAATTGATCCTGTTTTCGGTATCTATACATACTTGTTTACAAAACAATTACTATTACACCCTGAAGACTGACTGCAGAAATATAGCTTAGAATAATTCCTGTAAGAATTATCATGCATTCATGGATAATCTTTTATCTGTTTAACTATGCGAATTTGTCTCATACTAAAATTTAAGATTACAAATCAAATGAAACCAGTCTCTCTCCATTGGACTACGAGATTTTATGTTTCCCTGTGGAATTATGTGCATAGGTGATTCCTGGGTAGTGCTCTCTTCCTGAAGTGTGTGATAGATTTTGTTTCTGTTTAGAATCATAAAATATGCTGAGTTGGAAGGAACCCACAAGCATCATCAAGTCCAACTCCTGGCCCTGCTCAGGACACCCCAAGAGTCACACCATGCGCCTGAGAGCATCATCCAAATGCTTCTTGAACTCTGTCAAGTCTGTTGCTGTGACCACTGCCCTGAAGAGCACTATTCCAGTGCCTGACCACCCCGTGGGTGAAAAACCTTCTCCTGATATCTTACATAATTGTCCTCCAACTCAGCTTAATGTCATTTCCTCAAGTCCTTTCACGGGTCATGAGAGTGAAGAGATCTGTACCTGCCCCATCTCTTTCCCTCACGACATTGTTGAATAGTGTAATGAGGTCTCCCCTCAGTCTCCTCTTCTCCAGGCTGAACTGACCATGTGCCCTCAGCAGCTCCTCGTATGGCTTCCCCTTCAGAACCTTCACCAGCTTCACTGTCCTCCTTTGGATGCTCTTGAATAGCTTAATGTTTTCTTATATTGTGGCACCCAAACCTGCTCCAGCGCTCGAGGTGAGGCTGCCCCAGTGCAGAGCAGAGCGGGACAATCCCCTCCCTTGCCCGGCTGGCGATACTGCGCCTGATGCACCGCAGGACACACTTGGCCCTCCTGGCTGCCAGGGCACTGCTGACTCATGTTCAACTTGCCATCAACCAGAACCTCCAGGTCCCTTTCCACAGTGCTACCCTCCAGCGTCTCATTCCCCAGTCTATATACACAGCCAGGATTGTCCCATCCCAGGTGCAGAATCCAGAACTTTCCCTTGTTAGACTTCATATGGCTGGTGATTGCCCAGCCCTCTGATTTTCCAAGGTCCGTCTTCAGGGACTCTGTCCTCTAGATTTAGTGTCGTCAGCAAACTTACTTAGTGTCCCTTCCAGTCCTGCCTCCAAGTCATTTATGAAGATGTTGAAGAGCACAAGACTGAGAATGGAGCCCTGTGGAACCCCTGTAACAATCAGTCCCTAGTCTGATGTTCACTATAAATGTCTCTGCATTTACAAATGCATTGCAAGTGTTTGAACATGCATTATCCAATTAAGATCACAATACTTCAGCATTATGTGCAGTATTGTAATAATATATTATTGTTTCATTATTAGTTCTTCTGTCTGTTACACAAGGATGCTGAGGTATGGACAAGGCTACATGAAATTCAGTGTCAAATTCAGGAATACAAACTCACTGGATTCTTCTGGTGTTTCTTTTTCTTAATTATTCTGTCTCTCGATCTCAGTGTTCTCAGAGAGCTCATATGGTCAGTACATATTCATTCTGCAGGCTGATACCACCATTAGGTGCATTGTTGTACAGCCTGCAGGCAACATGTACTGTAACTAAAGAGAAAACACTAAAAACATGTATAAGAGAGCACTTGTCTTGTGACAAAAACATCATGTAGTAGAAAAATTCCTTCTGTATCATACATATTTTGTTTTCAATTTTAAAGCAACACTACTGCTGTTAATGCAGTCATGCGTTAAATATTGTACCAATTAGTGTAATATCTATGCCTTAGAAAATATTTGGAACTATATGTTTTAGTATTAAAAAATGGAAAATTTTTCAAGAAGTTTCAATAGCCAACCATAATGGGTCTAAATACCAATCTCGTTAATCATTTCATTTTAAGTTCTTAAACTAGCCAACATTCAGAAAGAAAAAAAGGTCAAATAATAAAGCAATGTAGACGCAGGTCCTGGAGGGTGTTCTTGCATTCTAAAAATTAACCAAAATTCTCTCATGAAGACCGTATCATAGCAGATAGAAATAACCTCAGTTCAATCACATGCAGCAACTTCTTTTTATTTTGTAAAAATTAAAGGGATTATTAGTAAATATTCAGTACTATATGCACCAGAGGTGTATTATTCCCCGTGACCCCATTCCCCATGACCCTGCAATAACAATCAGATTCTATGTGTGAAATTTTTTTTTTTACATCTGAAAATAATCTATTTCACTTAAGAAAGCAATATAAATAAAAATAGTTTTTCTTTCTGCTGCAGTCTTTCAGCTAAAGCTAACTATATTTTTTTTTCTGGTTTAGTCTTTTTTTTTCTTTCCTTTCAATGTTACGAGTACAACAACCCTCTTTGTCCGTCAAGGAAAATATTTTAAATGGCCTGCAATGCTCAGTTTTGTCAGACTATATTCTAGTGTTCCATTATTCCTGAACACTTTACAGCAAACAAGGAAAAAAAAGTACATGGGCTTTCTATCAGGACCTAGGAAAACAGGCAGGAGTTCTGCCTCAGGCATTCCTGGGAGAAAATTCGGAGGGGTAACTACATTCATCTCTGGTGAACTTTTTCAAGCCAGCACAGATGCATAATTTATACTTTATATTCTTTTTAGTAAAACCTTTAGTGGAACATGTATTGTTTAATTTATATATCCTTTAAATCCCTTTGTTATTTGGTCAGGGTTGTCTGAATTGGTCTTTAATTTAAAAACTCAATTCAATTTTGAAGAAAGTGAAAAATAAACATTTTTAAGTGGTTATATTGTATACTCTTTTACTAGAAAAATGATAAGCCGAACAGTTTTTCAAAATATTTGTATGAAATTATATTTTAGATTTGTATGTTGGGTGTCTTCCATGTTTAGCTTTTCCTCTGTTACAAGGAGATTGTAAATAAATCTAACTTACTGACCATTGGAGGGCTTAAAGAAGAAACATGAAGCACTTCTGAAATATAAATATCAAAAAAGACCAACGAGAGAAAAATTCAGCATGTATTACTCATAAGCCTGCAGTGTATTCCTCTGCAAAATAAGCGACTGCTTTAGGAAATCTGGAGACCGCAACTACAGTTACTTCAATTTATGCTGCAGTATTGGTAGAGCTGTCCTATCCCAGGGCACGAGAGGTCAGCCTAAAGCATCAGCACTGTTTTGTGGTCTTATTACGAGAAATGGTGAATAGCTCAGGGAGCTGCTGATTGCCCTTTACTCCCACAGATTTCAGCTCTTCGTTACCTAATGGTTTTAATCTCTTCAGTCCTAATGTCTACAATTAAACTGCAAAATATTTCCCCCCTGAGTCCCACTGTTTTCTTCCATTTGGCAGACATTGATTTCCTACCCTGCTACTATCTCCCTGATTTCCAACTAAAATAAAACACAGGGAGAATCATGTTATTTTTATTTCCATGTTGCTGTTTTATGCTACTATCATTGGCAATGTCAGCACAGCTCTGGGAATAGTTAACAGCTTTTGCCAAAGACAGCAGGGAACACTGAGAAAACCGAACAAAAATTAAGAGACAGATATTTATAAACCAAACGCCATTTCTTGCTATCCTTAAGCTTATTAAAAACAAGTTCACATGTAGAAACACAGTATGATTATTTAAAAAAAAAAAACAATGAAGAAAAACTTCATGTGAATAGTGGGCAGCAGGCGTGACTAGTGGGCAGCCTGATGAAAAGCAGTACTGATAGTTAGTGGAATAATTAACATTACTGAGCAAAAATCAGATCAGAAATGTTTCTGTTTCTGATACTAAGAAAGCAAGAAAGCAAGAAAGTCCACAAGATAATTCAGTAAGTTTGTAGATATTAATAAAGACAGCATGTTCAGGCCTGTTCACAAACTAGTTCCTTTTACAAATCTCACTTAGCAGGTGTGATGTACAGAGTGCCACAACATCGCTCTACCTCACATTTGGAATGATAACAGTAAAATCAGTAACAGTAAAATCAATATTTATTTTCATACTACAGAAGGTACTACTAATGAGCTTGAATATTAGAGGGACTGTGAACCAGAAGCCCTTGACATACAGGAGCCATCAATGGCAGCAATATCTGTGCACAGGCATAGAGCATGGTTTACTGGTTTGTTGCCAGTGAGTTATTTTGATAAACTTCATGCAAGTGTACTCAGTCGGGTGATGCTGACAGTTGCTAACTCCTAAACGCTCTTTCTGCCTACACTCAGAGGATATGCAAAGCGATAGCCTTTACTCACAAACCAATACTGACCCATGAACAAGAGTATTTCAGACCCCAGACAAGTCCTTTCAGCAGTTATCTGGTGTACCATGGTAACAAAATTTACAGCTTTATCAATACATGAAATTTCCATGCATTTACATATTTTGCAAGAGGGCAGTCATAAAGTTTAGCTGGATAGTAGTTCAGTATGGCTGACGGAGCTGTGCTTTATCTAAAACTCCATCACAAGTAGTTTTCACACTTCACTGATACCTTGTTGAGCCCAAGCACATTATCACTGCTGTGTGCCATTCTGGGAAGGATTGTACATGTCTCTCAACATGGTGTTCTTTCTTATTTTTCTGCTGTCAGTGCATCCTCTTTGTTCTGTCACAAGACATTTTTTTCTCTATAATGGTGAGCAGGGAAAGTGTATGCATGATGTCTATATAGAAATATTATCATCCCTCCTATATTCTGTTTTTCTCTCTCTTTAAGGTTCGAGGAGTTTCTTTCCTTTTCAGTTTGGCTGTTCTAGGCAGTCTCACATTAGCATTTCTCACTTCTTCTCTAAATTTTCGTTCAAACTTTTAACTGAAAAGGTGCTCATTATTTTTTTGTTTCAAGGTCTCACTGAGTGTCAGAAATAAAGGGGAAATATCTACCAGCTCTGCAGCAGCAGATGCCAATTTATTCCTACAAATATGATTCTCAATCTCTATTTTCTCTTTCAAGGTATTGAGACACCTATGCCACATAAATCCATCTTACTTCCACCACGATTTTCTTACTGGGGTAATGTTGCTGACTATATGAATAAAATAAGCAAGGGAAACTTGGTCCACTATGCGTGAAGTAACTTGATCACCATCTTGGGTTTTAAGATGTCAAAATTAGCGAGAGCGTCTGGTAGAGAATAAAGTAGATTAAAAAGTACAAGTACAAATCCTTACAATATTTTAAAGTTGTTTTGGAATAATGCAAATGTAAAGTGGTTTTTTTTCTCTGCATTCCTCACAAAAAACCCTTTCAGATGGTTTGTTAGTTTGCTTGCTGTTTATTTTGTGAATAAGGTAGATGGACTTGTTCAGAGAATTTGACTGTAAGGAGATGGCAAATGAAAAATACTCTCCCTGAGGTAAATGATGAGCCTCAAAAATGGGTATTCTGAAGCACATTTTTTCATGAACATTACTCCTCTTCCCTTTTCTGGAAACTGCATGACCTCTGCCTTGTCTAACAGCTGTGTGGTCTCATGACCTCAAGAGCAGTGACAGATACTTTTATGCTCTGTCTTTCAAGGGGAGTTTCTTAAAAATTAAATATTAAAAGAGACATCAGCCAATAAGAGAAACTGGCACATAAAGAAAATATAATGAGGAACCAGAGAGAGAGAAGCTTTTTTCTTGGAAAAAAATGGAAAAAGACTTATCAACTTGTAGTATGAAAGATCAACAAACACACACTTTGACATAATTGAGAGATAAAAGACAAAGACTATTAATGTCATCAGTTCTGGAAATTCAACTCAGATTAATTTCAGTGGTTTCACAGTTTAGGGACTGAAGTCCTCAAAACATAATATTTTGCTATTCACATTTTTAACCATTTTAATACTTTGTTTTGCCAATTATTCAGGAATACTTAAACTTTACTTCTGTCTACTGTCTCTTAATTGCTTTGCTTTGGTTACCTGACAGTCTTCCTTCTTCGTTTAACTATTTCAGCCTCCAGGAATGTGAAAATAAAATAAATGCCCAAATGTAATATTTTATTATCATAATTGATGGTGGTGACTGTAATAATGATGGTGATATTGATAATAATAATAGAATGAGGATTATAATCTGTTTTCATTTATATTATTCTATACTTCTTTTTATTCAGTCTGCCTGCTGAAGGAATATTGTTTGGCTGACTTCTGTGTTGAACAGGTAAGTGGGGTAGATGCTCAGTCAGAAATGTCTTTCTTCTCGTCTCTACAGCAAAAGTCTTCTGAATGACTAAGGTTCACTCCGGCTCTGCCTGTATCCCATGGCTGATGACTGCTGCTGATACTGACAGCCATTTTTTCTGTTTCTGAAAGCAGCCTTCCCATGCTGAAGCTGCCACTGACCTAGTCGAAGTCCATCACAGTCATACAAAGGTGCCACTTTCCTTTTGAGTCGAAAAAACTTTGAATAATCTTTATTTACTCCCCGCAGTTTCCAATTTCCTGTTAAATATCACACTGTCCTTTTTGTACTCTGCATAAGAACTCAGGCAGTCACAAACATATCTTTTATTTAGGTTTATCAGTTACTTTGCATTAAGGATTGACAAACCACTATTGATGGTTAATGTACCACAATTAGTGTGTATGGTTGATGGCTGTCCTTTTCTTTGTATTTTTATTTCCTGGGGTTTTTTTCTTGTTTCTTTTTTTCCCCTATCTGCTTTCTAAATCTCCTTAAATACTGAAATTTTTGTCACTAAGCTTCAGTAGGAATACTCGTTCCAAGAAACATTTTAGACAAATTAGCCTAATTCACTAAAAGTATAGCAATCTTCCTATAACTGACTACCAGCTTTTTTTTTTCCTTCTGAAGTCTGTTCTGATAAAACAATATTTTAAGACTTTACAGTATTCTGTAAAGATAAAATGCACCTGGAGCAAACAATCATTAAAACATACAGATTGTTTTGAAGCTATAAATATATAGTACATCCACACCATATATCTGACCTTCATTCTTTAAATGTCAATGTTGTATTATTGCAAATACCTACTTTTTATAAGCATAACATGAATAATAAAAAAGATGAATAATTTGGAACATGCAGCTCATTACAATGGACTTACCTTACGTTTTCTTACTTTGCACTTTTGTTCAGGTAATGCGTTTGGTCCTGTGATGAGTCCCATGGGTGTTATCACTATTATAAAATGAAGCTTAAAGTCTGCTGTACAGTTACACACACATCAAGGTGTCAATTATATTATTCTTCATACATGAGTCTTCAAAACTTCAAAACTTCAAAAACAGCCTGCTTGTGAATACACACATGCGTGTTTCCCACCATATACATACTTGAAAAAATATTTCTCTACTTGAGGAATTCAACTACAAAAAAAAAACTAGTGCAATTTTGAAAGTTTTACTTTTAAGGATGTTTTGTTTTCTTGTTGTCTCACATCACCTCTGAATGCGGACTGCTACTCTCCATATTCATCGTAACCCACAATCTGTTAGCGTGATTCAAAAGAACATTTTAATAGGTATCAGTGAGAAGCCTTTTCACCTTATGTTTAAAAATGAGGTACCTTTACTAGGTCTTAATCTAGAACTGATTGACAAAACAATGTTTTTTCTTTTGTATGCTACAGATGGCACAAAAAATGAAGCAAGCCTTTAGAACATTTTTGCAAATAAAGTATTGTTTTAAATTATTTTTTGAAACTAAATACTGCCCTGTCTTCAGTGGGTTTCCAAATGTTGAATTTCCTGCCAAGTCTTCATGCCTGAAGTATAGCTACTGTGTTCTTAAAAAGAGGAACATCTTAGTTGTCATAAGGCATTTGTCATTCTTTGGCTTATTTGCTGAAGTTGAAGTTCTGTTAGTGCTTTTCCTGATTTTTTTTTTTTATTTTCTTCAGGGCTGAGAATGACAGGAATGCAACAGAGGGGAAAAAAAGTCATCTCTGTAGCCAAGATGCTCAGATGAATGCCCAAGGATGGGTCAGCTGAGAGCAGTACAGGAAAAAGAAAAGAAAAAAGAAAAAACAAAACAGAGAAAAGAAAACAAACTCCCTAAAAAAACACCTCAGATTTCATAATATGAAGCATGAAACCTATGTTGCATGCAAACTGCACACAACAGCTGACCTGTACAGCACTATCAAGAAAGCAGTCTATCACTATAATTCATTTTGCTTAAATCTCTAGCTCTGTTGAAAACATTCCAGCTGCATACAGGATCACATTTTGAACAGAAAACACTGAAAGTTATACACAAAGGAGTATTTTAGAGCTTTCGGGACATGAGCTGCTGTGCTTATGAAAAGCCTAACCTCTAGAGCACTGTTAACTGGCCTTTTAAATAATCATCAAGCATCATAAGCCACTCTAATCGGATTCTAGGAAACAATTCACGATAGAAAAATATTGCCACATGTTTCTCTAATGAATGATTTATAAAACAGACTGCAGCTTCTCTATATTTTTTTTGTTATTCAGCAATCTACTTTGTCAATAATTCTTGGCCATGCTTTTTCAATGGTAAAATTTGTGCAAATATGTATTCCTTTGAATTCCAGATGTTTCAAGTGATCATACATAACAAGTTTAGGTATTCTGAATGAATGAGTCTGACTCGTAATCAGGTTGTCAGTAAAAATACACTTGAATTAAAATTAAAAATTATTTTCCCTGAGAATTGTGTACCATTTCTATCAGAATTGTCATTCATTGTGGTGGTCTCGATTGGGCTACAAGTTATTTCCTGGCTTGTCGGTATCCCAGATATAGAGACTTTCCTTCTCTTCAGGGTCCACCACTTCTAACTAGCACAGAGAAAAATAAACAGGCAGAACTGAGTTCTTGCCTTCTCTAGGACTTAAAAATGCCTCTTCTCTTTCATTTAGTCCAAATCTACCTTCTTCAGACTTACTGAGTCATGTACTGTAACCACATTTAGTTCTACAGAGACATCTCCATTTACTCATCCCTTTCAGTGTTTGAGGCAGTCCCAGTTAGTATCTGTTCTACGACTGAAATTATTACCTTCTTAGATACATACATGTGTCCATTCCTAGCTAAAAAAACCCAGATTTAACAGGATTTTAAGTGCTGCAGATATAGTGGGCCAAAAGAAGATGGCTAAGCAGGCCAGTTTGCAGGAAAGTTTACTGCTGTATTGGATCCCTTTCACACACCCATTTTAAGACAGTAAATATGTGTTTGAAAAGACTAAAAATATGTCCTAAGAAGACATCAGAGATAAAAGTAGAGTAGGAGAAAGAGTTGTCCAGTGAAGACCTGAAAATATCAAGGCAATATAGGGCAGAGAGAGAAAGGGTAGAGGGGTAAAGAAGAGCACAGAAGTGTTGAAGGTTCAGCTAAGTGGCAATAAACCATTGTCACAGAATTTCAACAAAAAGAGGGGGAATTGAGAAAGAACCTAGGCAACAAGAATGCTTTTACTACAGAACACCTAATTGTGCATGGGTATGTAATCCCAAGGAGCACTGCTAATCACACTGATGGGATGCCTGTGGGACCAGCAGTGCCCTGCTTCATTACGTTCATATGGCACCTGTCAGTAGAACTGTATGTGTGCAAGTACTGACAAAATAAGAATACGATTTGGCCATATGGCTTGCCTTCCATCACAGTGCTGCCTTCGATCAGCCTGGGTGGCAGACAACTTGTCATTGCATCCTCTTGTCCATCCACCTGACAACACCGATCCCCTGCCATTCAAATCTGTCTTGTCCCCAGTCCGCCTTCCCAGCTGCTGCTGACACAGTACACGTGTTGCTTATGCTGCTGCTCTTCCTGGAGATGACTCGTCTCTTCTGGCCTTCCTCAGACTTTGTGCTTCTTCACCAGCAGCTACAACTGTCTCTCCCTGTCCCCCCGTGCTTTATTCCCTTTAGTAATATTCCATTCATGCTGTTTGCATCTCTTTGGGGATCACAGGATTCATATGAAACTGATCCAGTCTTCTTTAGGCTGGCTCCCAAAATGTTTATTTACATATGCTTGAGAGATAATGCATCTTCCCCAGTTCAATAATTTTCTAACCTCAGCAATTCCATCATTCAGTCACAGACATGAGAAGATGAGGGCTTCAGGATTTTTTACTGCATTGTTCAGGTCTGCTTGGCACAGAATCAGTTTTACTGTATTTTGTGAAACTGCCAGGCATCTTGCAACCCATCTTTAATTAAAGGAAGAGGTTTGATTAACGACAAGCAAGTCTGGCAGCCAGTCCTTTAAAAAAATAAATAAATAAAAAATTCTGAGTCTTCCAACACTTTTCTTACTGCTCTGGGTATATCATTCAAAACCTCCATCACATGGATTATGTACAAACATGAAAGCAAGAGTGAATTTAAAATATCAAAAAAAGTGGCATTTCTCACACTGTGACCAGTCAAACCACAATCACCTCCTAACTCACATCAAAGATAACTTTAAAAATTGCTCAGATGATAAGGCCAATATTTTTGCTGCATTCCCTAGGACTAAACAAACCTACTTCCATCAGGATTAATCAGTATTAAAAAGGCTGCTTGGTTTAATCTATCTTGTGCGCTTCTGGCAAAGATAACCATACCCATAATCAGCCTAAAGGTCAGATCATGGAAAAGGCAGTATTTATTTACCTCTGGGGCACTGACAACATCACTTACTGTGTTTTTTCTACCACCAGTAGTGGCTTTGTCTTGTCAGTCACTAAATGGAAGCTATTAGCAGCAGTAGAAAACTGTGCTTCATTTACAAAAATGAGGAAATGCATGTATAATGACAGATGATGGTATATGTTAACTTCAAATGCATTGAATAGCTACATTTCAATTGTATATTTACTTCAGATATTTGCAGTAAATTTTAGAACTCACTGCACTACAAAACTAAATCATACCATATAGAAACAGAGTACGATTTTCAAAGTATGTTGACTCACTACCTCTTCAAAAGTTCTAATTTTCTTTTAGAACAGTGTTTTTGAAATTATGAGCTAATAAATATCAATGGAATACCTTCGATAAGGAACAGACCCATATCCTTACTTTTGAATCTGATAACTAGATGGTAGCATTCTTCTTCTTATAAGGTAGACTTCATATATAGAGACATATAGATACATATAGATATAGACATAGATATAGACAGATGATATAGATATTTATTTATATTCATAGATATCCTATGTCTTTTTGTCTATAGATAGGACATGCAGGATAACTATTGGCAAAACAGATCTAGAAATATTTAAGCAGGTCTAAGCCAGAAATAGATCTAGATAAAATAAATAGATGGATAAATAACTGGAAATTTATTTATAAATCTCTATAGTCAAATATTTAAAATTCTGGAAGTCTGAGTCCTTTCACAGTCTAAGATTTGGATGTAATTTAAAATTTAAGAGAAGGCAGAGAGTACTGACCATAACACATTGGTACCATCAGTTTTTTGTGACCTTGATTTTTCTAAGGTAATTGAGTTACATGTAGTAGATTATTTGTTTTTCTAAAGTGAAAAATCAATTAACCAGATAGACCAAATCTTTCTCCCACTTAGATACATCAAGTTCTGTAAACATTTCTGAGCAAAATTTCACATAAACAAACAGCACTCGATTTCACAAATGTTTATTACTCATTACTTACAGCAAGAAGTGTCTCTACAAAAGAAACCACACTTTTTATAAACATATATGTTTTCTTTTGATCCAACATCTCCAGAAGCAGTTAACACGCTACACCATAAAAACTGATAGTGTGATTCACACTGGACTCACAAATGCAAATAATTGACCTAAATTTTGTGTGGAATCAAGGTCAAAGAAATTAATTTAAATGGCATATAACTGAGCAAGAATATTCCTTATTTCTGAAATAAAATAGGTAGAGTTGTGGAGGAGGGGGTTAAATCACTTTCAGTTTTTTTTTTTTCAAAGTCTGGAGCTACTGAGGTATTTGAATTTATAAAGTCCTGGCTATTTGGCAGATTCACAATCACCAGAAACCTCTGTTATATTTCAGTGAGGGTACGAAATCATATAATAAATTGCTATATCATCTTTCAAAACTGTCAAAAATATGTCAATGCACATGCCATTAGCAATAATATCTCCTCTCTAAAAGACCCTAACTAACTGGCTAGATTAGTTTACTAATACAGTAAAACAAAGTGTCATGAATTTGAGCTGTTAACAGGTGGACTAATTGAAGATCAAATTATTTCTCTGGTATAACTGGTAACTATGCTAACAAGAAAATAGATATAACTTTACAAAGGCAATCATATATCAGCAGTGTTGGTGAACTGCACTTCCCAAAGTGATGATCAACAGGGAGGAAAATTAATCATAAAATCATAGAATGTTAAGGAGTTGGAATATTAAGGGAATGGAATGGACCTTAAAGATCATCTAGTCCCACTCCCCCCACCATGGGCAAGGACATCTCACACTAGACCAGGTTGCTCAAGGCTTTTTCCAAAGTGGCTGTGAACACTTCCAGGGTTGGGACATCCATGACCTCCCTGGGCGGCCTGTTCCAGTGTCTCACCACCCTCACAGTAAAGAATTTCTTCCTAATATCTAAACTAAATTTCCCCTCTTTCAATTTGTACCCATTGCTCCTTGATGTATCACTACAATTCCTGATGAAGAGTCCTTCTCCAGCTTCTCTGAAGGCATCCTTCAGATACTGGAAGGTTGCTGTGAGGTGTCCATACAATCTTCTCTTCTCCAGGTGGAACAGCCCCAACTTTCTCAGCCTGTGTTTTTATGGAAGGTGCTCCAGCTCTCTTATCTTTTTCCTGACCCTCCTCTGGGCTTTCTCCAAATGTTCCATGTCCTTCTTATGTTGGGGGCACCAGAACTGTACCCAGTACTCCAGGCAGGGTCTCACGAGTGCACAGCAGAAGGTGAGAGTCCCCTCTTTGAACTGCTGGCCTCCCTCCTTTGGATGTAAGCAAGGATTACACTGGGTTTCTATGCTGTGAATGCACACTGCTGGCTTCTGGTGAGTTTTTAATCAACCACATCCCCAGGTCTTGCTCTGCAGCCCTGCTCTCAATCACTTTCCACCAAACATGTAAGTGTGCCTGGGATTGCCACAGCCCAGGTTTAGGACCTTGTACTTCACTTCACTGAACTTCACAAGGTTCATACATGTCCGCCTCTCAAGCCTGTCCAAGTCCCTCTGGATGGCCTCCATCCCCTCCAGCATGTCGGCTGCACCACACAGCTCGGTGTCATCAGCAAACCTGATGAGGGTGCACTCAATCCCACTGTCCATGTTGCCAACAAAGATGCTGAACAGCATTAGCTCCAGTACCAACCTCTGAGGGACACCACTCGTCACTGGTCTCCTCATGGACAATGAGCCATTGCCACAATGGTATGTGCACAATGAAATGCACCTGAAATTGTCTGCAGAGAAAATGCAAGTGTAAACAAACCACAGAAATTACACTGTTTGTACAAAGCAGAGGGGTGATTCCTATACATCGGAAAGGTGTACAGCAAAACAGAAGGGATCAAATTCATTTTTCAGCTTCAATTCCCAGAGGTAGTCAGGGTAACACAAGGCTGATGATACTTGTGTGATGTTAACACCTGTCAAGATTCTCTGTATCCTCTTACGTGCTGAATCTACTACAGTGTCTGGCAGTCATTTGTCCAAGCCAAGAGGAAGGCAGCTTGCTAGAGTTGTCTGTCTGTCTGTTATGATAATGACATGATTTCTAGTACTTGGAAGGCTTTCAAATTATCTGTTGTAGGATAAGGGAAACAGCAGAATCCAAGTTAGACAGACAAGCAGTAAAGTAAAAAGCTTACCCAAAAAACTATTTGCCTTTTCCTCCTTTTCCTTTTCATCTTCCTTTTCCTTTTCCTTACCCTCTTCCTTTTCCTCTTCCTTACCCTCTTCTTTTTCCTTTTCCTTTTCCTCTTAATTTTCCTCTTCCTCTTAATTTTATTCCTTTCTTTCCTCTTCCTTTCCCTCTTCCTCTTCCTTTTCTCCTATTTCTCCTTTTTCCCTTTTTCCTTTTTCTTTTTCTTTTTCTTTTTTTTTTTTTTTCTGTTTTTTCTTTCCTTCTTAAACTTAGCAGACTTTTAGATAGGGTGAAAATGTAGTAGGGATATAGAGGAAGTGGCCAGAGTGCTGAGATTGCTGGTCCTGCTGTTGGGGGTTTGGAATCAGGGACCAAGGGTGCGTAACTGAGGAGAGGAACTTAAGGTATGAACTTTGGAGCGGCAGACACTGAGCCAGTGCCCAACTGCAGCAGCATATGACCTATAGCAGTACAACAGCAAAGATGCAGCTCAGAGCTTCTGAGAAGGAAGGTCTAGGCTTTATTCATGACTATTTAAGTCTCAGAAGGTTGGTTCTGCAAATTGTAATTTCCCTGCTGTTTAATATTCATTAATGCTTAAAGCAATGACAAGAACTATGTACATATTATAAATATATAGATTAAGATAGAGAATCTTTTATGTCTATTAATTTCTTTCCCCAAGGACATACAACCCAATTTTTAATGCCTAATGTTCCTGAATACTTGGAAATCAAATTAACAATTTCAGAAGGGCTTCAATGTTAAATAAGTTTAAAGAAGTTTTATTTTCTCTGTATTGCCATAAGTCCTTGTTAAGAAACAAAAAAAGAGAAAATATAAAAGTAAGTTCATTTCATTTGGTTTTCCTGACTAGCATTTCTTTTCTTATGTAAGAATATATTTATTCTTCTTTACCATGCTGTATCTGCTGCACTGATTAGAAGTGCACAGCAATACAATATAGTAAAATTTTATTTCAGTGAATACATGCATAGATAATAACAATTTCATTATCTATATATAAATATTATATAATCTACAATATTTCCAGAATATAGCACACAACAAAGACAGATAAATACTAAAACACTAGACTATTTTGCAGTAATTGTATTTAAGGAAGGTCTGCTTCACCCTTTTGGCTAAACATTGATTCCTCGTTTGGCTTCTAGTTGCTATTCCTACTAATCAATAGGTTCTAGCACCCATTCCTGACCCTTTGCTAAGTGCATAACCTGGTAGTACATGAACTAGCTTTATATGTCCCTGAGAAATATGTACTGCTTTCTAAGCACACTATTCCTCTTCTGTTTCCTTCCGTGGAGAGTCCTTTTACTAGAAAAAAAAAAGTTTTAAATAAAAAAAATTCACAAAAAAATGCCAAAGAACTAGATGCAGTGGATCTGCCTGAGATGGAGTTAGTTTTGTTCATAGTACCCAGATGGAGTTAGTTTTGTTCATAGCACCCCATATGGTTCTGTGTTCTGGATTTGTGACTAAACCAGTGTTGATAAAGCACCAATATTTTGGCTACTGCTGAGGAGTGCTTGCTTAGTATCAAGGTTTTCCCTTTTTCCAACCCTACCTTACAGTGAGGAAGCTGGGAGTACACAAGATATCGGGAGGGCTCACAACCAGGACAGCTTATATGAATGGCCAAAGGGACATTCCGACATCCTATATTGTATGATGTCAGCGTCAGCAAAGAAAAACACTTAGGGAAAGAATCAGGAAGGAGAGATATTTATCATTATTGTGTTTGTCTTCCCAAGTAACTTTATACATGTTTCCGTGGAAGTGTCAATTCTTCAGGAATTTGTGAACAACCATGTCTATCTTGACTTTTAATTATATGTTTCGAAGACTGCATTACAAATGGTTAAACTGAATGGTGCAAACATGTCCAAGCAGGAACAAGAAACAATGAAGGCTGCTTATCACACAGTGCTCAATTTGTGCTGAGGTTATGTGTCCTCTTTTCAAGTGTTCAAATAATGTAATTTAGAGTGAACACGACATCTCTGTCCACAGACCTCCCAAGAGAAGTAAGTAACAACTTCTATTTCTGGCTGACAAGATTATCTCACCTTTTCTGAGCATCAACATGGTTTTAACAGCTTTTCTTGCAATGTCTAGGGCGGCAAAGTAAACTACTCTTTATCCTTATCTGCAGGAACTGAAAGACATTTTAACTGGCTACTTAACCTCTGGTATAGTCGGAGAATTTGAAGAGAAGTAGAGCATTCTTGGAAAAAGCATGCTGATATTGGTAATCCTTAGTGCATAGAAATTCTTCCCAGGTTCTGACCCACCAAACCAGCAACATAAACTATATTACAGTGGTTTACTCGTTGATTTGTTTATTTATTTGTCAAGTAAAATGTTAACTAATGGAACTCAGGTACAAACTTGGTAGAGTTCAAAAACCAGGCTAGAAACCTAACCTGACACCCTATTTGGTGTGAGTACCTTATGGGGATAATCTTCAGAGGCATCTTTGCTCCTGAGGGGAAAATTCCTCCTCATAGATTATTAATAAAACAATAAACATATTTTTCTTAATTAATGAACAACAGTGTATATATTGGTTTTTGATAATATGTTTCAAAGCTTGCATGTCGACCTGGTCTCAAAATTTTGCCTTGTCTGTACATACAGGTAGGTACCAGGAAGAATCAAATTTCAGAAAGCTGAGATTTAAGTGGTGAAGAAAGTCTAAAGATCAGGGGTAGAACTGCAACCAATACTGAATTATAACTGTTTACATAGATGCTATATAATAAACAGATAATACTATCTCTTTGTCCATTGTGACACACTAAATTGATGTTCTGCCTTGATACAAAGAAAAAGGTGTTATCATCAACAAAATGTTCAATATCATATTTTTGTTCTATGCTTGTAAGGATACCCATTGTCACACAATAAACTTCACAAATTTTGAGGTAGAATTTTATAGCAAAATTGGGATTTTTTCACACATACAGAAAAGAATCACTGGCACAGTTTGTTTTATTGCATTCTATTGAAACAAAGATTTTGAAAAAACACTGTAATTTATTTTTTATTTAATTGTCATATATGGTCACCATTTTTTACTTTTCTGACCTACAGCATCACAAGCAGCTCCTGAATCACTGGCAACTGAATAAGATCATGACTGCAGCATTCTACTAAGGCGTCTTTACTTTCTTTTAAATGGATATGTAGCAATTGTACTCAAAGAAAACTAGATAAATAGTAGATTTATCCTTCTGCAACAGGTGTGGGTGCTCACATGCTACTGTACTCAAGATGGAGAAAAGAAATACTCCAACAAATAAATATTTCCAAGAGGTTTAAATTCATTATAACATTTTCAGGATCCCTGGAAAATTGGGAATGAAATGAAGTTTGTATTGATTCTGAAAGTAATTTGGGATACTCTGGAAAAAATCCATGCTAGGCTGTGGTGAGACTAAGTATTTTCTGCAATACAAGTGTCTATAAAAGTGTTTTAATTTGCCATTGTTTGCAAAAAAAGAAAGAAAAGAAAAGA
>VZRS01002221.1:104450-186108 GCA_013398055.1 Ifrita kowaldi | reverse complement strand
CATTCTCTAGCTGCTTATAGAATAAGTTGTCCACTTCTTCATCCTGGTTGGGTGGTCTATAGCAGACTCCCAGTAGGATGTCAGCCTTGTTGGCCTTCCCCTTAATCCTTACCCATAGGCATTCAACTTCATCATCATTAATTCCAATGCCCATGACATCAAAAGCTGTTGGTGCAGCAGCTCTCAGAGGGTTTGCAGGTGTATTGGTTTGAAAACAAACCAGTGGGAGATCACACGTCAGGATTAAAATTAATAGGAAAAATTAGAAATAAGTGAAATAATATAAGGAAAAGCACTGACAAAATCAGATACAACCTGACACCCTGTTAGGGTGGTGGTAGCAGTCCAAATGAAGTAGTTCAGTTGAAGCGATGCTCCTATGGAAGGTCCGGTGGTAGCTCTTGTCCTCTGGTAACCCAGTAGACAGGGCTAAATTAGGCAGTTCTACGGGCAGGTTACATCCAGGTGGGAATGCTCGGCTCCTCCCTCCTGGGTGGAGCATCTCACAATAGGATAAGTCCATGAGTCACGTGGTGGTTTCTTGATGGCCCATTGTCTGTTATCAGGGGTGGGGCATTAGCAGGCAGTAACAGCTAATGACCCACAGCTGGTGGTAATAGAATACTTAAATACATCTATATTGTAACCAAGGTCAGCGGGTGACCTGCACAGCAGGGAAAGGCCTTGCAGAGCGAACGGGGCTTGATCCTGAGGCCTGAACTTCCGTGTGTGTTTTCACACTAAATGCTGAAGGAACAGTCGCTACACCAAGCTGCAATCCAGTTCCTCCAGCTTCGGCTGCTGGTGTTATTGTCACAAATGGAGCATTCCCAAGGCTTAAAGCACTCAGGTGTCACAAGGAGCCAGCATGGTTTGTGTCGCTGCTCAGCCAGGGAGCCATGTACGATGGTTCTCACTGCACTGAGCACTAACAGCTGTCACATCCCAGCTGCATGTCCTGCGTTCCCAGAGTGCTGCATCCAGGGACAGGATGGTTTGGGAGTTTCTTGGCCCTCTCTGCCCTATGATGTGTAGCCCAGAGGATGTGTCAGGGCTTGCAGCTGTAATGAGGTGTTGGGTGCTCAGATTAGCCTAATTAGCAGGAGGCAGGAGAGGGTCCTTGCAGTCATTTTCTTTTACTCCATCAAACTGGGTTTGTGTCCGGAGTTCAAAAATATTACATTGTCTGGTCATCAAAAAAATGATTTGATGTAGTGACAGCGCAGATTACAAGGTCCATATTTGCCAACAGCCATAGTTTGTCCCCAGCCTGTGTCTCTTCTGAACTGTTCACAAGGACCTTGCTCTGCTGTGGAAGCGGCTGTGTTGGATTGACACCTTCCATCAGAATCTCTCTTGTTCTTCAGGAATGTTACCTGGAGAGCGACCAGACCAGCCTGTACCATGCAGCAAAGGGGCTGATGACACTGCAGGCTCTCTACGGAACCATCCCGCAGATTTTTGGGAAGGGCGACTGTGCTCGGGTGAGGCTGAACAAATGCATCTTGTTCTTTGGAACTGCCTTAAGGAGTGTTTGGTTAAATGCACCTCTGGGGTTTTTTAATCCAGTCATAACACACACTGCTTCTCTCTGATCAACCTGTGGTTTAATTGGTATCTTTTGTGATGAGGGAGTAGCTTGAGGTGTATGCAGTGCTTTGGCCATCGCTGTCTTGCTGAGCTTCAGAGAGCAGCAGAGAAGGATTTCTGTTTTCTCAGTCTCGTCCTGCCCCATCCATCAGCCAGTCTGTACCTCCTGCCATCCCCTTCCTTTACAAGCATGTGCCTGTAGGGCCCAGAGGTCACATCCGTCTGCGGTGGCCTGCACCATAACCAGAGCAATGTGATTTCCTTCCAGCACGTGGCCAACATGATGATCAGGATGAAGCGTGAGTTCCCCGGGAGCCAGAATTCCATATTTCCCGTCTTTGATACCCTCTTGTTGCTGGACCGCAACGTGGACCTGCTGACCCCGCTGGCCACACAGCTGACGTACGAGGGGCTGATAGATGAGATCTATGGGATTCAGAACAGTGAGTCCTGTGGGGAAGGGGCAGGTTTCCCATGTCCTGGGGCAGATTTCCCATGTCTAGGGCAGGTTTCCCATGTCCTAGGAGAGGTTTCCCGTGTCCTGGGGCAGGTTGCAGTGTGTCGAGTGGGTTTGTACTTCACTAAATGGGTGTGATGTGGGAGCAACTCAGCTGAAATCAGTGCGGGGTTGGTTCAGTCCCAAGCTGGAGCCCATCAAGATCCACTCTGGCTCTTTTTGCCTGGGAGGAGGAGTCAAGTACAGTCTGTGGTTACTGAAAGGGTGTATTTTGGCTGTTGGCTGGATGCAGGCACAGTGACACAGCACGGAGTGTGTGAGTGGAAATGTTGGTGTGTGTCTTCAGCACCCGTCCTGGCTGGATCACGTGCCACACTGAGGGGACAGGAACAGTTTGTGAAATGCCATTTTCAGAATGCTGTCCTGCTCTTCAGGGGGTAAGAAAACTCCAGAGAGGCATTTATGGGCTGTAATTCCTCCTGCTGGACTGGACGGGCTGCCTCCAAGCCTCTCTGAAAGCAGGGCAGCTGGCACTCGGGTTCTGATGTTTGTGTGGGTCCCTGGCTGAGTACAGTGAGACTCTCCTTAATTAACACACAGGCACTGAGTGGTTTGAGTGTTTATATTTGCTTTGCTGCTCAGAGCTGTGTCCAGCTCAGGGGACACATTTCCACAGCCTGCTGATCGTAACTTCTGGTGATGAAGTTCCAGTCTTTATAAGGGTCATTTCTCTGCATTTGGTAGCTTATGTGAAACTCCCTCCTGAGAAGTTTGCCCCGAAGAAGCAGGGTGAGGGTGGGAAAGATCTCCCCACGGAACCCAAGAAGCTCCAGCTGAACTCTGCGGAAGAGCTTTATGCTGAAATCCGAGACAAGAACTTCAATGCTGTGGGGTCAGTGCTGAGCAAGAAAGCCAAGATCATCTCAGCAGCCTTTGAGGTGAGACCTGCGTCCAACAGTGCATCAGATAATTCACTGTCTGTGTTCAGCAGGACTGGGACTGGCAGCTCAAGCTGCTCCCACACAGTAATACTCCACCCAGAGAAAAACCAGGTAGTCTTCAGAAGCTTTTCCAGTCTGTTCCCCTGCCCTGGGATGAGGTCAGCTCCACTTGGACTGTTCTGAGTAGGTGTCGGTCAAATGTCCTTTTAAGAAGCCTGTAGTAATGTGGATCCTTGTTTCTCCCCACGCCTCTGTTCTGAGGCTTTTCCTCTGCTCAGAGCTTGCCTAACCCACCCTTGTGCTGTGTGAGCCCATAGTTCCTGTAACAGGAATTGCTCTCTGCAGTCTGCAGAAGAGTCAGGTGCTGCTTCCCTCTGCAAGAAGCCAAAGGTGATTTTTAGTGTGCTGATCAGGTCCACTTGGCTGCTCTTGTTACCTGTTCACTGAAAGGTCCCTTCCCCTTCAGGATGCTGAGAAAAGGCTATAAGCAATAAAACACCAGAATGTACTTTCACAGACTATTATGGTTGGCATCAAAAACAGTAGAAATGTGCAAAAGACAGTTGTCTTGCAGGAGGTTTGAACTGTAAATTCATGCTCGCATGTCACCTCCAACGAATCCGGAGAGCTTATTTTTGTGTGTGGGGCACATTTGTGGTTTTGTTGAAAACATCCTGTTGATGATTCATAAACTGAGATCCCATATCTCATCTTCCTGACCTCATGGGTACTCTCAAAAGAACTTGTTTCATTCTTTGGTTGTATTTCCTTGGGGGGCTTTTTTAGCCTCTTCACCTGTGCCACATCTAAGACGAGGTAGTGGTAGCTTAACTGAAACACTGAGTGCTCAGCCTCATTCCCCAGTGCAGGTCTGCTTCTGCACTATTAGTGCTGGAAGTGCTAAAGATGGATTGTTCATACTGGTTGTTAAGAAAAGAGAATTTTAAGAAACTGTCAGCAGTAATAGGTGATAATGAAACAGCAGCATATTGGCAGCAGAGGACTAGTTAAATTGCAGGCTCCATCATGATTCTTCTGCCTGCACTTGCCCGCTTAAATCCTTCACATATGAGTCGAATTATTACTATTTTTATTCCAAGTTGCAGCAAGAGGCAAGTAGCCCAAATGCAGTGCAGACCTCTGGAGCTGAACTCTGCATGGTGCTTCAGCACATCCCGCCTCAAAACCTGGCACATTGTTGCCACCAAGTAGAGTGAATGGCATACCCTGCCAGCCCCATTCCTCAGCACCTTTCACTCGTGCTCCAAGGGCAGATGTTCCCCAGCTCTGACAGCATTGGCCTAGAGCTCCATATCAGCCAACAAAGTAATTCCCCTTTGTGTGAAAAAGAGAGTATTCCCTGGTAGGGAAACTGAGATAGTGATGGCTGGAGTCAGACAAATGTAGATAAAATTATTTACAACACTGGGGTAATGGAAAATAACAGTCTAATGATCCTGCTGTATTACGTGCTGCCTCTCCCCATGAGCCAAATGCTGTTACAGGTAATGCTGTGACTTCAGTGTAAGCATCTAAAGCCCTTTGTCTAAAAGGCTGCATGGCTCTTAACTCCCTGCAGGGAGTGCAGTAAAACAGTTCTTCATGATAAAATGATCTGGTTGGTGTTACTAATGTGAACAAGGCCTAACCCAAGTGATGGATTTCTTCAGGAAAGGCACCACGCCAAGACTGTTGGAGAGATTAAGCAGTTTGTGTCCCAGCTGCCTCACATGCAGGCGGCAAGGAGCTCGCTGGCAAACCACACCTCCATCGCAGAGCTCATCAAAGACATCACCAGTGAGTAGGAATAATGTAAATCCAGCAGGATGCCAGATTACTTGATGGACATCACTCAGCCTGGCAAAAACTGGCTTTGCGCCATCCAGTGCATCTCTGCTGAAATGTTAAATGTAAAACATGAGCTGTCAGTTGCTCTTATATTGATTTTCATTCTTTTCTTAAAGCATCTGAAGATTTCTTTGATAATTTAACAGTGGAGCAAGAGTTCATGTCTGGAATAGATACAGACAAGGTAAGTAGATAATGGCAATTAGCAACTCAAATCTTCAAAAAATGGGTTTTTTTCCATTTGGGTTTTTTTTTGAGAGGAAACATCTGATCTAGATGATGTCCAGTGAAATGGATCTCTGAATTACCTGTCACTGCCTGTGCACAGCTGGAGTGCTTGACCTGTCCTGGGGCACCCCGTGCTCTGAGGGATCAGTGGAACATAGAAGATGGTTAATAAGAATTTTTCAGTACATCAGGCAAAGTCTGGCTACTGAGTGTGGAGCTGATGTGCTCTAGGGAGAGCCCAAGTGGAACGAGTGCTGGGTCACTGTTTTACAGATGGTCCTGAGCTGCCTGGAGAGCAGCTGCTCCTCTTTCGTGTTGTTTTGGAGATACAGGCAAACTAGATCTTTCTTTCCAGGTCTTAAGGGCACTTTAACAATTCTTTAAATAACTGCTTACGTATTTTATTTAATAGGTTAACAATTATATTGAAGACTGCATAGCTCAAAAACATCCATTAATCAAGATACTGCGTCTCGTTTGCTTGCAATCCGTGTGCAATAGTGGGCTGAAGCAGAAGGTTCTGGACCATTACAAAAGAGAGATTCTCCAGGTTAGGCTCTAACATTTGGAGGAATAAATTCCTGAGAAAATCCACATCAAATCTTCAGCTCTACACTCCAATTCTAGACAGACACATCTTACTCCTGAATAATGTGCACAGAGGGAGCACTGGGTTTCTGTCTGGGCTGATGCTTGGGACGTGCTTGTGTGTGTTACAACATGTAGATACAGAAGTTAATATCACTTTTTACTGTTATGATTTAAACACTAAATTTGATATACTCTACAGCAATCTTAACCATGAAGCTTTTTTTAAACAAACATATTTTTTGAACAAACATCTTTGCTTTTTTTTTTGTTTTAAACACTAGTCATGGGTTATTGCCATGGTATTAAAGGTGATTTCTTCATATTGCAGACGTATGGCTATGAACATATATTGACCTTAAACAATTTGGAAAAGGCTGGACTCCTGAAACCCCAGACAGGTGGCAGGAATAACTACCCAACAATCAGGAAAACGCTGCGCTTGTGGATGGATGATGTTAATGAGCAGGTAAATGGGCACTTCAGCAGCAAACATTACCTCTAACTACAGAATTATGTGCAGCAGGAAAACCTCCTTTTTTATTTAATGTTATTGATTTCTTCAAGGCTGTTTTGCAGCATGAGGTAGCACTGACCTGCTGCTCCCTCTCTCTCTCTGTGTCCCTCAGAACCCCAATGACATCTCGTACGTGTACAGTGGCTATGCCCCGCTGAGTGTGCGCCTGGCCCAGCTGCTGGCCCGGCCGGGCTGGCGCAGCATCGAGGAGGTTTTAAAGATGCTGCCAGGGCCCCATTTTGAGGAGAGGCAGCAGCTCCCTACTGGCCTTCAGAAAAAACGTAAGTTTGGCTTTGTTTTCCTGTGGTTTGCAGGGAAATGCATCTCTCTGAGGGTGGAGTGAGGCAAACTGAAATCAGGACGGGCAGAGTCCAGGTCTCTGTCTCATGTGCTTGTCCCACAGCAGTGTTAGATTGATCTAACCCTCTTTCGACAAATTATTTAACTTCTCATCAGAGTACCAAATTAAACCCTAAACTTAGACTGTGATTTTAATAAGTAACGTCATGTGAAAGAGAGTCAGCATCACTGTCAAACAGAAGCACATCCTGTAGCAAATCCAGAGCTGGGAGCAGACTGTGGATTGCTGTGCCCCAGGCTGCTATTCTTCTCTAATTCAGGTCATTTGAGTTTGACTGACCGTTGATGCAGGGGAGCTGAAAAAATCAAACCAAGCCAACCTGGAACTCTGTGTGAACCCACAGGTCAGCATGGTGAGAACAGAGTCACCCTGGTGTTTTTCCTGGGGGGGGTCACGTATGCGGAGATCGCTGCGCTGAGATTTCTGTCCCAGATGGAGGATGGAGGCACAGAGTACGTCATTGCCACTACAAAACTGATCAACGGAACAACCTGGATCAAGTCCTTGATGGAGAAACTGGAGCCTGCCCCGTTCTAGGGTGTGTGGTGAGAGACAGTAAATCTTAGCGGCCCTGTGCGACACAGGCACATCAGCTACTGGTCCTGGCACAGCTGCTCCGTCAGCAAAACACGGCAGTGAAGGAAGCTCTCCTGGGACCAGCTCATGAGCCAGTTACCCTCATCCCTTCTGCACTTGTGTTCCAGCTGTCTGTGGCACTTCCAAGTAGACAAGCAGGGTTGGAAGGCACTAAGGATAAACAGTTGGAAAGAGAGAGAGATTCCCTGCTCATGGTCTGACCTGGCAGCCAAGCACTGGGGGAGCGGGAATGGGCCCTGGTCCTTCTCTTTGGCAAATTGTTGCTTTTTTTCTTTCAGTTTAGCTTTGGTGGGAGATGTGATTACTGCTTTTTACCCTCCTAAGGTGCTGAGGAGGTGGGATGTTCTCTATTCCTGACTTCATACCGGTATTCCCAGACTGTTTGTCTCTCCCTGGTGCCTGATACATTCCATGGATGCATTGGATGTGTTAGTCAGAGATCTGTACACAGCTGTAACTGTGATCCTTGAGCATTTTACTTCACTTGTCCCCTGAAGGGAGCACTGTGAGGGGACTTGTTTGTCCTAGGTACACCCACCTGACTCTGGAAAGCTCCTCCAGAGTATGAATGACATCAGTGTGTCCTGAGTTTATGGTTGAAGACACACAAACACTCCCTGTGTGGGCCTTGGGCCAAAAATAGCAAGAGCAGGGACCCAGTAAACAGTGGGTTTAAAACAGACACTTTTTTCACCCCCCTGTTCAGGTTATAAAGTGTGGTAGTTGCTGTCACAAGCTGTTGTAAGCTCAAACTAAAAAACGGAATTTTCCATGGGCTTGGTGGCTGGGCCCTTGGCATGCAAGAGGCATCTTCTGGCTCCAGAGGCTGGGAAGGCAGAGCAGGGTCTGTGGTGGTGCCTGTGCTGCTGCTGGGCACTATTGGTGTCCTCACAGGCTTTAACAGCAGCCACTGAGGACTCTTCCAAACTGCAGTTCACTCATAAAGACAACTAAAAAAAAGCCTGCTCCTCACCTTAAATCACTCTCTTAGCAAACATTTTTTCCTTAGTTACCATGTATAATATGTCCCAAGAAATCCCTTCATTTTTCCAGGTTGTCACAGTTGTGACTGTGGGTTTTGGTCTGTTGTTTTATTTTCTGAGTTCTGCCAAGTCAGACCCTCCACAGAGCCCCTCTATCTGTTTAACTCCAGTTGACTTATTAGAATAAAATAAAGATGTATTTAATCTTTTTTTGGAAGTGTTTGCACTCTCTCTCTCTCTAGAATACAAAAATAAACAAAATAAAACAAAGCCCTGCACTGTGGTAGCTGTATCCTTGTCTCCCCGTCCCAGGATAACTGAATAACTGAATTACTTCAGTTGAAACTATTTTTCTAACATCCCCCTGTTTTTAAATTAAGGCTCATGCAAAATTTCATAACATACTACATTAGAAGTAGTTGTGGGATTTCTTAACTTTTGAAGAAAAATACAATTTCAGTCACTGGAGGCTTTCTACTTCAGGTGGGGAGGCAACTTGTAGACAGACTTAAAAACATGCTGCAACTTCAATGATGCAAGAAGAGCAAACATGGATTGTTTGCTCTCCAAGTTCCACTTAAAGTAGCTAATTTCAGAGTATTTAAAAGGGAAACTGAATTAGGTTTGAATCAAAAATTAGATGTTACTGTGCAGAGAAAAACAAATTGACGCAGAACAAGAGAGTGTCCTTGGGTTGGCCTTGAGGGTCCAGAGACCTACAGATAGTATCACAACTTCCAGATTTTTAAAAAAATCTTAACAGTTGAACGAATCCCAAGGAAATACTCACCAGGCTGGTTTCTGAGGTAAAGTCCTGCTGTGTAAAAGCTACACCACAGATGAATAAAGGAAAGCACACAAAGGCTTCTCCTTCCCCGGCCAGCAAGTCAGTAACGCTAGAGGCAAAACTTTTTTTGATAAGAGTTTACACCAGACACTTGGTGAACTTTTAATTCATCACCAACATTGCTGCCTATTTTTTTGCAGCCTGCACCAGCACTGAGCCAGAACTGTGTAACCACTCCACCTAGACAAAGCCTCTTCCTGGAACTACTCAACAACAAAATAAAAGCCATCCTGATGTTGATGAATTCCCTGGAGGAGCAATTACTATTTAACAGGCTTCCTGAGCAGCTGATGATGTTCTGCTTCTGTCCAAGGCCCTGCTGACCATGCGGGTAATAATTTGATAACAAGAGAACCTAATTAAATTAAGGGACCATTTTCTACATCATAATATCTTTGTAGGTAAAAGATTTGATTTGCAGTACATAATCTTCCTTCTCTCTGCTGTCTGCATTACTACAAAAAAAGAAAACATTACCCAGCCTCTGCCCCAAAAGACTTTCACTTTTCATACAACATTATCAGAAGCAGTTTTGCTAAAAAATAAACATGCAGCCTGGCTCCCTCCTCCCTTCACTGCAAAGGAGCTGCAGCACTCATGCTCTAAAAGGTCGAGATGACTCCTTGGGAGGGAGGGTAAGGGTGACACTACAGCAGTGACCTGGGGATAGTGCAGGGATAAGGCCGCTTTCATCCCTCACTGACTTTTAGTAAAAGATCCTGGCTCAGCCTGCACAGTCCCACCTGGGGGATGAGCCCCAGCTGTGTGCGAGTATCCTCCTCCTCGAGCGGCTCACAGAGCACAGGGCGCTCAGGGAACGGAGCAAGAGGCACTGCAGCCTTCGAGATAACAGAATAAAACGTGTAAGATGACACAACGTTTTGTCAGAGGCAAATCCCCACATCTCAACAAATGCAGGTTTTGATCTGGTGACTCTAAGCCCCGGCAGTGGAACTCTGGAAATGCTGTTGCCAAAAGCCCCCAGGGGAAGGGGAGTGTTTGGCTGCACTGAGCACCACGGCGCTGTCAGATCATAACCGGTGCTGACCACACCTAGAGCTCAGTCCTCGTGTGGGCTGCACACACACACTCTGCTCCTGCTCCCAGATCACAGCGGGATCAGCCTACGGCACAAAGCCCTGCAAGACAGAAATTCAAGCGACAGCTGCAGACCAAAACTAGGGAGAAACACAAACTTGCTGAAGTCGAGCCCATCATCTGCCTGGGTAAGCAGTTTATTTCTTTATCAGCATCTTTCTAGATAACCAGAAATCTCCCACAGCCTATAGACAGAAAACTCTGAACAACAGGGAAACCTCAGCTGGTTTAAAAATGCTGTAACTCCTGTACTGTATACATGTGCCTGAGCTTGGAATGGAATGGCTGAACTCTTTCAACAACACCAAAAAGTGAATTCTTTATCACAAGAGGTCTTTAAAAAATATTCTAAGCGGCAGGATGGGAATTCAGTTTAGTATAGCTGGCTTTAGGCTGTTCAGAAGAGAAATAATCCTTTGGGGCTAGTTTTTCTCCTAAGTCTGATTTTAAACTCCCTTTATGTGTTTGACCAAGAGCGTCGATATTGTTGATCAGGCACAGTTGCAATCAAAATGTAAAAGAACATGTAAATTGAAGAGATGATAGAATTTTTTAGCTGGGTCTTCACAGCTTCAAATCTAAGAAGCCAGTGACTTTAGGGAAAAAGTTCAGATTTAATTTAAACTAACAAATGAGCAATCACTTCCAAAGCGATGGTACATATGATAATACAATACAGCTACAAGATGAATTCTAAGGCATCTTATCCCATGTCTCACACTTAACGGTTATTTTTAACGAGAGATATAAATATTTGCCTGCGCAAACTTGTATTTAAGCCTCAGTTTACGTCATTCTTAAACAAAAGGCTCAGTTTGTGCCAGTACCTCCATTAGATGCAATTATAGAATTAAATATTAATGGTGGCTTCCTTGGAGGAATTGACCACTTTGATGAGAACACGCTGTTGGTAATGCACCATCAGCGGCTGCTCTGATCCTGATGCTTCCTGGATGCACAGCCACTGTCCTAGGGGAGAGATTCCAGGAGCCAGCTGGACTCTGTAAGGGTGCCCAGCCTCACCCACACAGCCGAGCCCACTGCCTGTGTCTGTATTTCCATCTGCTTCCCTACCAGTCCAGATCTGGAGACTTTGATCAGATCCCAAACTCCCTTTCAACACCTTGGCAGGACTCTGAACAGGCCCACACCAGTCACTAACAATCCCCCAGGTGGTCATCAACCCTCCTGATCACACGATTTCTCCCCAGGGCAGGGTGGTCTCCCTGCTGTGAAGACTCACCTTGTCCCTCTGCTTCCAGGTCAGGAAGGAGAAGGGAGCAGCCAGCTCCCAGGGAGCCAGGAGAGCCATGCCGGACTCCTTCACCATCCACTTCCTCAAGGTGCTGAGGGAGCTGCTGGCCTTCGTGCTGTTCAGCTACACGGTGCTGCTCGGGGCGCTGCTGCTCGCCGGCTGGACCACCTACTTCCTGGTGCTTAAATGAGAGCTCTACTCCTGCTCCTCCTCCCACGGGCTTTCCAGAGACACCTGGCTCCATGGCGCAGCTCCGCACACGGGATGGAGGCCCCTTCCCCCTGCGCCAAACCTGCAAGAGTTTTGTGCTGTTACTGCCTCATCACAGTCTTATTTTCCTATGTAAAAACAATAAAGGTTAAAAGAAAAGGTAACCCCGTGCATGCACTTTACAGATCCTTGTGGCTCTTGCAGATTCTTTGTGCCTCCTGGACGTTTGTTTCCGTTCCCTGAACTATTTAAAAGCCTCCCTGCAGTTTTCTCCTGAGATTCCCGCCCTGCCAAGCGCATCACAGGGGACAGCAGGGATGCAACACCATTCCAACATCTCAACAAACAAGTCCTGCCTTGTCCTACTCTGCCTCATTAAGGGTGTGAAGGCAGACACACAGAAATTACTTGTAATTTGTTTTAGAAGTCCTGGAAAAAGACATTTTAGATCAGCACAAGGTTCCCCTCTCCCTACAGTTTTACGAGGTACAGGGTTGTTACTTGGCGCTCTCAGGCGTGCCAGGCTTTTCTACAAGTGTTTAAAGCACGGAATTAGATGAAGGATGTGTGATACACCACTTCCTCAGTAAAGTAACCTGCTCTGAGTAACTGAGTCTCTGAGAACAGGAGAGAGAATAGGAATTTCTGCTATAAATAAAAAGAATCGATCTAATTGATTGAGGCCTTTTTGTGTGGAATTACACAGGAAGCCTTTGCTGGAAAAGGTAGAGATTATCACTAGCATGGAAGTACCCAAAATCAAAGCAGCATCGTGTAGTTTAGAACGACAAAGATGAATTAAACCAGTGAAGTGAGGAGCAGCATTGGTGTCTCTGAGTTGGTGATCTGTCCCTTTTACCCAACGGGAGCTGATTTCAATACAGATGCAGAGATCGGTTTTTTTAGTTTCTTCCTTATCTTGGGGGTTCTGCCCAATGTCCTCGTGGCCCATAAATTCTGTATTCCTTGTGTACAAAGCCTTCTTCCCAAGCTTTGTTAATCATCCCCAGATCTACGATCACTGGAACACATCAAGCCCTAAACCTTAACGAGGCAATTCCACCACCAAGGAATTTGGTTTTCTAACACCTGGACATTACTCAAAGCTTGTTGGGGACATCACTCAAAACTTGTTGGGGACATCACTCAAAACTTGTTGGCTGCTCTGTTTCACGGATTAAATCTCGTTGATTAGGCTTGAAAAGCTACAAAGATCAAACACCAAAGAACAGCCTTTCTCAAAGCGAATTTTTACACATTCCACATTTTGCAACAATTAGGCAGGACCCTGTTTCAGTAACCCCCTTCTCATTCCCAGCAACTAGGTAAACTGTCGCCTATTTCTGACCCTTAGGATGTTGGGCATCTCAGCCAAAACACAGAGGACCTGTCTCCCACCACCACTTGTGCCCCACAGGGCCGTGACGGCGGAGGGGACGCGAGGACATCCGCGGGGACATCTCTCGCTGCCTCCCTCAGCCCCTCCCGCCTCAGATTCCCGCCACAGCCCTCACGGCCCCGCGCGCCCGTCCGCGCGCCCCCGCTCTGCGCGTGCGCTGCGCTCGGCCCCGGGTGTGCGCGGTGACGTCACTACCCGCGCGCCGGGCGGGCCAAGATGGCGGCGGGCGGGCGGTGGCTGCGGAGCTGCTGCTCCGTGCTCAGGTACCGCGGCGGTGGGCCGGGGGGAGAGGCTGAGGGGGAGACGCGCTGCCCACACCGCGCTCCCCACCCGCGGGGTGTAGGTTAAAGAGTACAGGGCATAAAAGAAGGAAAACCGACCAGTTGTTTTCATTAAAGTGCAGTAGAACAAAAAAAAAAAAAAATTCTCATTGCTCTGTGCTTCTGTTTTTCCGCTCGAGTATTTCCGTGATAGACCCTGACTCCGGGGCATTTGCAGAGCTTGGATTGTAAATAAAACTGGCCACAGACACCCAAGTGTCGCTGGATTGTAACAAACCTGTCACATTTCTCATCTGCATGTACCACACGCCACTTTTAAGCATATTTTTAACCTATTTTCCAGTATTATTCACTATCAGCTGTGTGCTGGTACCAGATAACATACGTTTTCTCTCTGAAAGCTTTAATAACGTCCTAGTTACTGTGCTTGTCTTTTCTTGCACTTATAATTAAACACTAATACAAAATCTAAAACAAACTTACTCATTACTGTTACGTAGCTGCATCATAGAAGCCTGGCATAGACAAGTTCCCCTCGAACAGCTTCTGGGTGTTCCTCTTCGCTTTGATCCCTATTTCCCACCGCACACGGGGGTGCTCAACTTTGCCTCTTGCCTTTCCAGACGCAGCTTCCCAGTTCTGGCCAGCGTCCGGCAGCGAGGCCTCACGAGAGGACGGTGGCACCAGGCTGTGGGGCTGGGGGTGGCCCTGTGCGCTGTCCCCGTCGCGGAGGTACCCCCAGCACCCCTTTCCTTGCAACAGTTTAACACCCAAACCCACCTGCTTGGCCTGGTTTTCCTCCTGGGATTGCATCCTCTGGGACAGCTTGGCTGTGCAGCCTCGCAGCGAGGCTTTTCCTCACCTTTGTGTTTGACTGGCATCCGCAGGGAGGGCGATGGAAAGGTCACACAGGTGTCTTGTGTTGCAGCAGCAGAGCTCGGGGTCCCTCAGCAACGATGCCCTGATCAGAAGAGCCGTGTCCCTGGTGACGGACAGCACGGCCACGCTGCTCTCCCAGACCACCTACGCGCTGATCGAGGCGCTCACCGAGTACACCAAGGTGAGCTCAGGGGTCACACGCCCGGCACGAGCCACTGCAGGGAGTGCCAGCTGGTCTGGCACTAACTACACCTCTTAAACCACGCTCAAAATGAGCTTTTGCAAAATTAATTTAACCAAAGAGGTGTGGGGGGGGGAGTTGAAGATGTCAGGTCCCTCGGGAGCCGCGGGGTCACTTTTCTACGCCAGATGTGGAAGTTACTTTTAGCTTTGTCAAACTGTTGCTTTTGGATTAAAATTTGGCAATCTCAGAATGGTTTGGGTTGGAAGGACCTTAAAGCTCATCCGTTCACATGAGCAGGGACACCTTTCACTATCCCAGGGTGCTCCAAGCCCCGTCCAACCCAGCCTTGGACAATTTCAGGGATGGGGCAGCCACAGCTTCTCTGGGCAGCCTGTGCCAGAGCCTTACCAGCCTCACAGCCAAGAATTTTTCCCAAACTATCCCCTAATTAATTTCATCTAACCCTGCCTTCTGTCAGTGTGAATCCATTCCCCTTTCCTGTCATTCCATGCCCTTGTAAGAAGTCCCTCTTTTTAACTTAAGGCAAAACAACCCTGGAACTCAGAATTGGGGCTGAAGAAACTCACAGCAGTTATTTATATTACCTGTGTACTGAGTTCTCTGTTCATGGGCATTTTATTGCCCTTCTCTGCCTTTCTGTGGCCATGAACTGAGCTCCATCAGAAGAATGGAGTGAGCCATACATAAGTCTGAAACAACAAGACACAGTTATAATTTTGCAAATAAAGTGCCAATTTGAGTAAAGCGTTTGCATTCCAGTTTACATCCTTTTCAGTACATCAAGTATATGAAGAGTAATTTTGCTAATTAACACCAGGTAACACTGAGACAACGCCAGAGCTGTGCAGGTTGTTAAACTGCACTGTAACTGCAAAATGATTCCTTCACAGGCAGTTTATACCCTGGTGTCTCTCTACAAGCAATACTCAGATCTCCTTGGGAAAATGAACTCAGAAGAGGTGGATGCAATCTGGCAGGTGGTCATAGGAGCCAGAGTGGATGTAAGCAAACAAACCTCCCTTCCCTCACCACTTGCCTCTCCAACCCTGCTCACACCATTCTCCACAGCTCAGGAGAGCTCTCAGGTCTGTTACACCTTGTTAATTCTTTGTCCTGCTCTTAGATGACCACCAAGCAGCAGGAATACCTCAGGCTGGAATCCAGCTGGATGACGGCGCTGCGGCTGTCGGAGATGGCGGCAGAGGCTGCGTATCAGTCGGGTGAGCACAAGCAGCAACACTGAGCCTCTGCCCCTTTTCCCTCTCTCAACACAGCTCAGACACACAATGTACATTCAGTTAACATCACAAATGACAGCTGGTGCCTGGTTTTTAGAGATGCTGAGCACATATATTCTTTTTTTTGGCTACAAGTCTGCAGATGAATTGAGAACTAGGCCTGGAAACTTCACATGTGGTTTAGGTCAAGACAAACCACGGCCAAAAGTGTTTGAGGGAAGAGTTCAGTTATTTTTAAATGCAAAGCTCAAACACGGTCCTGGGAGCCACAGAACTAAAGCTGCCTGTGAGTCCAATAGGGCTTTCCAGCTGGATTCAGTTATATTAAAAAAGAAAAGATAATAATTTTGGTCTTTCATCTGTGGAGAGATTTGAGAGCTCCAAAGTTGAGTTATGGGCTGGTTTATGGTAAATATGCAAAGTTACTGGAACAGAGAAGAGAGGAAAAACAGTGAATATACAAACACCCTAACTCTGTAAGTGCCTGGAAAAGACCCAGAATCTGTAGGAGCATGGGAGGAGAATGGTGGGAGTTCAGCAGTGCCACAGATACTCCCGCTACTGTATGTGCCAGGATGGGACAAGGACTGAAAGGTTCTGGCACACAAGGACTGGGCTGGGCTTAGCTCTCAAACCCACTGGCACAAGGTGATCACTCTTATCCAACTCCAGCTGTATCCCACTGGGATGGAAGAATTCAAGGGCGCAGTGAAATCTCAAAGCAGACAAATGGTTTGAGGTAAATGAACAGTAAATGCATTGAGCATTAATACAGCCCAAAAGCCACCACAACACAGCAAAGCAGAAGATAATCCCAGCCATTTCCTTAGCTTCCAGTGCTCCTGTAACCCTGTGTGTGTCAATCCTTCCCTCCAGGTGCAGACCAGGCCTCAGTGACAGCCCGCAGCCACATCCAGCTGGTGAAGTCCCAGGTGCAGGAGGTGCGGCTGCTGTCCCAGAAAGCAGAGACCAAATTAGCTGAAGCTCAGACAGAGGAGCTCATAAAAGCCCAAGGAGAGGACTCCTCATTGCCACAGGGTGTTTTAGGAAATACAGATCCAGGTGATGACCCTTACCTTCGGGAGGACTGAACAGAACTGAAGTCTGAGGGTCAATCACAAATTGAACAATCCCAAGATCTTAAGCGTGGGATAGTGTAAAACTGCTGAAATAAGCCTGTGATTCCATTTTTTCCCCCCAAAAAGGATTGCTTTACAAATCAAGTATTTGAAAGGCCTCAATTTTGTTTGTAACTTACCTTGTTTGTAATACTTTTGGATTCATTTATTTAAATGTTTATCTATGCAAATGTGAAGACTGTTATCAGGGATGGCCTGGTGTTAAATGTGTCTCTGCTTGGAGGGTCCTGCTGCTCCCTTGGTGTGTGTGTGGGAGCTCATTAGGGATCAGCCAAAGATGTGTATTTAAAGATCCTTGTTTTTAACCTGTGAGGTAAATGATGTGTGTGAGGAGATGCCTTTATTAAACTCTGCAACAGCAGCTCTTTGTGGGTGTGTCCATTTGGGGAAGAGATGAGGCCCTGCTTTCTATATGATTTTAAAAGTTTTTAACCTCTGAGTTGGCAACTGCACCAAATTGCACTGAGCTGCAATCAGGGGGAATGTTCGCAGTGGAGCTGAGAACTTCCCATGGAGTCACCCAGGCTCTTGGTGCAGTTTTGTTCAGCATAGCAACTTACTTCACCCAGAGTCACTTCTGGGGAAGGTTCCCCGGGAAGCAAAGGAAAGGTTTGATTTTCAAGATACTGTGGTTATAAACGAAATTGTTTTGGCAGCTGCTGTGTACTGTTCTACAAAGCAGTGAGTTTTACATGTTTGAATGCTTCCCAGTGCAAGTTTCAGGAAATGATCTTAATTATTTCTTTTGCAAGCTTAGTGTTTCACTGCAGGTTTCAATACCACAGGTGTCTTTCACTGTGTTCATTTCCTAACCTGACAGCTGTTGTGAAATTTGCTTTGTAGAACAGCATCCCCTAGAACTTTATCACTGATGATTGCAAGCAGTTAATCCCCATCTGCCAGGTTGTGTAAGAAAACACACTAATCAAAGGTTTTTCACCCCCAATTAGCATCTGATGCACTGCATCTGTGTTGAGGTTGCTGTTACTAAATTTGAGTTGTGCCTCACCAGGAATTTTCTTACCTGCAGCATAAATTGTGTCTCGTTTTGGCTGCCTTTGGAACAAATGCAATCTCAGGTGCACAGCACTGTTCATTTATAGATTAAGTAGTAAAAAAAAATTAACAAACCATCTTTCCTTGCTCCTCACTGGGTGCTGCAATATCCAAGGAGGATGGCACAGTCTTGAATTCAGCTCTCAGGGAACTGCCAGTGTCTCCTGTGCCAAACGCAGCTTTGGGCTGGAGCATTAGGGAAAAAACCACTATGATGAGTGGATTACTTGAGTGGTGGCACAGCCAAGCCCTCAGGAGCCAAATGCACCCTCAGATCAACCTCTAACCACAACTGCTCTCATTTGGTACCTTGTGCAGTTGAAAAACATCTGCCAAGCCCCTGACCTGAGTGCACAAACAAGTTGTGTACCTTTCAGGATGCCACAATAACTCTACTCAGATGTTTGCATGGCACCGCCAGCAGCCTGCAAAGCCAGGAAAGTCCCTCTTCCCCTTTCAGGGCTTGTTCCCAGCTCTGCTGTGACCCCACTTCTCATTTCACTGCATGTCCTGTGTTTTCTTCCCAACAGCTGTTCGCACACGCATCCAGCCTGACGTGACTGGAACCAGCCAGTCAGTCCAGTCAAGTCAAAGTGGGGTTGAGGAGCACAAATGGCTCCACATCACCTCCAAAATGGAGCAGAAGGGTGTCCCTCACCTTTGTTAGGAAGTAAGAGCTGCTAGCTGGGGACTAGCCCATACACCTAAGCCCACAACAGACGTGACATCATGCTCTGTGCTCCTGAGTTTGCATTGGGAATCATCGAGTGGATCACAAAAGTGCTGGCACAGCAGCTCACAGGGCACCACGGTGCCCGCTCTGTCCAGTCTCCTCTCCAGGACCAGCAGCAGTGCCCAGAGAACTGTGCCCAGAACCTGGGCTCTGCTGCCGACACTCGGCCTTGTTTACAAAGCCAACACACCTGAAACTACACACAGTCACTTTCTCAGCTACAGTTAATTAATCCCTGTTGGAGCTGCAGCAGAAAACACAGTAGCAGCTTGCAAAAGACCACACTGAGGATGGACACCTACCAATTCTTTGAGACAAACCCCTACTCACATCTGGCACAAAAACAGCTCATGTGAGGTGACACCTTCTGCCCCAAGAGCCTGAGTTAGCCCTGGGGCTCAGCCAGAGCTACTCCAGGTGCTCCAGAGGGCCGAGGGAGCATATTCTGCTAGCAGTCCCTCAGCCTGTGCAGCCCTGAGAGCTCCCACACACCTTCTCTTGGAGTGTCCTTGTCTATAGGACAAGAAAGAACCTCCTGGCAGCACTTCCCAGGCACCTCTGAAAGCTCCAGCTCCCATCTGGTGGGGGATGGATGCTGGGCAGCTGGCACTAGAGACAGCAGTTACAACAGCACGGCACAAAGAGCTCTGGTTTCTCTAATCACACACTTCCTCTTTACTAATTTGCTTTTTTTTCCTAAGGCTTCCAGGCTGTTTCCTGCTCACCCGCAGCTTCTGCTCTAGCAGCAAGACACCCTGACACTGATAAGCTTCACAGAAGTACCACCAAAGCTTAGATCTATATTTGATCTTTTCTCAAACTAGCAACTCCAGCACATTCAGATTAATCACTTTTGTGTCAATGCATCTTGTCTGGACAGGGCAGAAAACAGCAGCTGCTCACAGAAAAGGAAGTGGTAAGTATCCATTTCCACACAACATTATCCTCTTTAATGTAAATACCCAGCATCAGGTTCTCAGCCTTCCCTGGCTCTTAGCTTTCAGGAGACCTAAGAATATTCCCATGAAAATACTTTTCAAAATTATTTTATTTATACACAACATTACTACAACAACAACAAACCAAACACTTCCCACGCAGCACAGGAAGCTACAGCCACTCTTCCTACCACGATTATTCAAGACACATTGCTCCTCTCAAACCAGATCAGAAAGTGTTTGTGCAAAAGTTTTCAGTGCATGTAAACCTGTAGTGAGCTGCTGCAAAAGGCAAAGGGCTGGAGGCAGAGCCCAGTCCCTTAGATCATCATCATTGCTGTGTTAAGGCCATATCTTTTTGAAGCTTTTTCGTCCCCACTCTACTCCCTTTCTCCTGCTGTCTAGTAGGAGCTGTGGGGTTGCTGCCCTGGGACAGCAGACCCAGCAGGACATACTGGCCTTTCTTCCACCCCTTCAAGTAAATTTCAAATGCTCTGTCACTCGTTAGTCATCGCTGGCTGCCCCACATGAGACTGACTTCGGCCGGTGGTCAGACACCAGTCCAGGTGGCACTTGTGACTTCCCCTGGCACAATCTCACTGGGAGGAGCCAAGTCCCCTGTGCCATGTCTCACGCAGCCACATCCCCACCCCGTGACAATTCAACTGCTTCAAGTAACCCCCGACAGAAAAACACTCACTGCAAAGCAAACCCCGATGGCTCCAGTGCAGTCTGTTAGTAACGGACACGTTTCTACCACAACCTGATTTTTAGTTTAAGTACCCTGTCACCAGCCACAATCCTGCTGGGCTCATCAGTAACTTCTTTTCCAGCCCCTCCTGTAGCTGTGTGTCACCGACACCGCACACCTAATGCTGTCATCCTTCACCAGCGTCCACATGATCCACATCTCCGTTGGGTTCAGTCTGTGCACAACCATCAGCTCTTTGTACAAGCACGGATCAAAAGGATTGAAAGGTCTCTGGATCCCGAAAGTCTTAAAGCCAGCGTGGTTTTTTGGGGTCACTGACATCTTTGCCAGACACATTCCCACAAACACATCATCTATGGGGAAGAGCTCCATGTCCTCTGCGGTGCTCTGGAGGCGACGTACTGTCTGCCTAGACATCACATAGCCCCCTCCCCCTGCATAGAGAGGATAGAAGGCGGCTCCATACATGGGCTCTGGAATAAAGTATTTAACCTTGGTGTTCCTGATGGGCCGGGCGTTGGCGATCACGTCCCCAACAAAGAGATCCTGTTCAGGGTCCAGCTCCCGGAGGAACTCAACGATGTTGTAAGTGTTGACAAACACATCATCATCACCTTTCAGGACAAACCTGGCTTGCAGGCAGTCCTCCGTGAACCAGCGGAGGAAATGCAGCTCCTTGAGGGTCAGGTTGAAAAAGTCGTCAACAAAATCCCACTGCAAGATGTCATCGAACTCCTGGCTCTCATAAGTCAGCAGCTGGTGCAGGGGCTGCACCTGGATTTTGGCCTCGGAGCGCCCTAGGAGGAACACCAGCCTGACACGCCTGCCCCCGATGGAGACCTCCTTCCCCCATGTATTCCTGATGGCCACGCGCCGCTCCACGTTGATGGGGGAAGACTTGATGGCCAGCAGGAGGAACATCTCTTTGCTACACCTGGAAGGCCTCAGCAGGATCGAGAAGTTCCTGCAGTGCTTGTAGGTTAAGAACACGCGGTGAGGCTCCGGGAGGGTGAGAGAAGAATTGGCAAAGGTCAAGTTCGGCAAACACTTGCTGTGCTCAGCGCTGTCCAGAACCGAAGGCGGCAGCCTGTGATCCGCTACATCCACTTTCTGCTCTGCTGATGATGCTGCCAACTTCGCCTCCTTCTTCATGTAGAACACCCAGGCCAGCAGCGTGATTGAGAAGGTGTAAAGCGCGAGGCTTTTAATCCTGGGATACATGGCAGCCTCCGGTGCAGGACCGGCCCCGGGCGGGCAAATGAAGACGAACCGTTCCCTCCCACGTGGGACGGGGACGTTTCTCGGTGCCTCCCCCCGGTTCTCACCAGGACGCGGTGCTGCCGGTAAGGACGGTCCGGAGCCCCCGGCCCCGCCGGGGCGCGCAGACCGGGCTGGAGCCGCCGCTCCACGGTGACCCCCACACGGCAAAACCCCCGCTCCGCTCTGCGGAAGAGCCTCCTCCACAATTCACCGGGAGCTGCCGCCGACCCCGCCCCGCAGCTCCCGGGCCCCGCCCGCGGGCGGAGAATGTGAGGTACCGGCACCGGGGCAGCGTGTCCCAGGCACGGCCCACCCACCTTACACGCCGCACACCCACCCAACACCCCCTGCCCCCTCCAGCTCCTGCAGAAGCTCAGCACCAGCCCCAGACCACGAGGAGCCCCGGGGCATCTCCCAGCTCTGGCGGTTCGGCTAAATCAGGCTCCACGCAGCGTTCCCGTGCGGTTTATTTCCACTCACGCTTCTGCTACGGACACATCACTGAGTCTTTCCCACTGCCATGGCCACGTTCTCCTGGCTCTGGGTGCTGGCTGCCAAGGGCCACCGAAGCAGCTGCATCTGGAACTGAACCGTCAGCAGCACGGGCTGGAGCTCTTGACCCTCCTCCACTTCAGCAGTGTCTTTGTTTTTTCCTTTTCCTGTGGAAAGAAGTACATTTGTCACTGTCTTGAGAGAGTAAATCATCCTAAAAGCAGCAGTGCGCAAGGGTGTCAGCACTGACTGGGCCTCGAGGGAAATCTATTTGAATATTACTTTGGATAAGAAGCCCAAAAAGCATCTTTGGGCTGGCAATTGACCTGGGTGCAACCTTGCTTTTTGTTGTGAAATTGCCCTAGGGCAAAAGAAAAATGCAGAAATAAATTATTTCAAGGATCCTGGAAAATCAAATGTGGTGTGGGGTAAAATGAGACCTACGTGAGACTACTTCTGAAGACATCCTTCAATGTCTGGGCAAATGGTTCACTTGTGACAAAGCTCGCTGCCTTTCCTCTTTGAGCTGTCTGGAAGCGATCCCAATTCCTCTGAGAGGACTTATTATTTGTGTGCATTTGCTGACTGAGGGATGCAAATCAGCCTCAGATCCCGGCTGTGAGAGTGCCGGTCCCTGCACAGCCTCGCTGGACACACGGCTGGGAGCCATCCCCTGTCCCCTGGGGCATGGCCACTGTCACAGCTCCAAGGAGGTGCGTGGTCCCCAGGTGATGAGCAAGTGTCAAACAGCCCGGGAGCAGCTGGTGACTCTCAGGCCAGGCAGGATGTGCAGACACTGCACTCAGCAGGGCTCGAGCAGCACCCCCAAAAGCCACAACTGGGGTGTTGTGAGTCACAGCCATGGGACACTGGGTGTAGCGAGCTGTGGGGCAGCTCATTTTTAGGCACTGTGAATTTTGCACTCATGCTTTGAAATATGCACACAGTGGCCTCCCGGTGTTGCCAAGCCAGTCCCCACCTGCACAGATACATGGGGACACCAAATTAAACATGAATCTCTAATTGCTCTGGGTTTCCTGCAACAACAGCATTTCTGTGCACACAACAGCACCTTTACCCTCGTTCAAGCTGAAGGAAACCTCCTGCACGTACTGACCACACACTGGGGTGGAAAGGAAGGAAGAAACAACCACTGCTGGAGTTGAGCTGTTTGACAGCAACTGCTGAGTGTAGATTAGAAATACACATCTTCTTGTGGGGGACAGCAATTCAGGGAATTTTCTTCTTTTCAGGTTACTGGGAGAGGCCACAGGCTTCCCTGAATGCAGACACAGCCAAGGACTGCAGAGGTCTGGGAGTCTCCCCAGAGATGGGGACCTTGCTGTGGGTGACTAGGCACAGGAAAGCAGCCTGGAGCTCTGTGGGTTAATTGCACTCTGTGGGTTAATTGGACTCTTAAATCTAATGCCAGAGCAGGAAAACAAGGCTCCTTTGGTAGCTCTGAGCCGTGCTGGGAGGCCTGGCCCTCTCCATGCCCTCCTTGACCCATGAGCAGTTTTTCAGCGTTGCTTGGCCACCCCTTCCCTCTCCCACTTCCCCCTAGTCTTGCATTACCCCTCCGATGTGCTGGCACTGCTATTTTTGCAGTCAAAACCAAGATTGTTGGAAAAATAACCTGCAAGAGTCAGGGTGAGGTTTGTCTCTGGCAGATTAAGCAACACTGCTGACTGAGCAAGCCCTGAGCTCCGCACTGGGGAGACAGGGCACACAGCCGGTGCGGTCGGGGTGGTCTCTTCCTGGGTGATAGCAGACTGGGATCTGTTCCTAGCCCTGCCATGGGCTGGCTGGGGCACCTGAGGCTCTCTGTGCATCTCATCTCCAAACCAGAGAGAACAATAATCCCCTCTGCAAAGTGCTTTCAGACGCGATTTGGCAATGGATGAGGAGCTCATTATGCATCCCAGGCAGCCCTCCCTCAGTTGCCCGCCCACGCCACCGCCCACATTTGGCAGCCGACACAGTGGGCAGCAGTTTTCTCACCCAAAAGTCTGCTTTGCCCTTCTCCATTGGCACGGAGTGCTGTAGGTGTGTGTCTCACAGGGCAGCTGGCAGCCCACCCTCGGTGCTTGTGCAGACACCGACTCACACGGTCTCCAGGCTGTCTATCCTGACAGCCCCGCAGTCAATGTCTGTATTCACAGCCCGAGGCTCAGGATGTGAGTAAGTCCCTGCTCCTGGAGCTGGCAGGGTGGCCAGGCCCTGCTCCTGTTTGCTCTCTCACACACCCACCACCCTCTGCCCTGCCAGCTCCAGCCTCTGTCACCTTTGGGAGACGCCGTGGTTTTCCGGCTGGCCTGAGCTCCTTTCTCTTCTTTGGGTGTTTTGCTCTTGTCTTTGCCTTTTTTCACCTCCTGTGGAGAGAGACGTTTCCGCAGCAAGGCTGTGTTGAAACTCAATACCCTCATTCAGTCCTGTGACAGCTGTCACCATCTGGGTGCTGTCACCGGGGGCAGAGGAAAGAGGTGAGGGAGAGCAGGAACACAGCAGAGTGGCTGCTCAGAGAAGAGAATCCAGGAAATAGGAAGTTGGTACAGCTGGTACGTGCTGCCATGCTGAGAGAGAGCACCAGAGGAAGCACGAGTGGCTGCTCTCACATTCTTGAATGGAAAAATAAACTCATCTATTTTCCTAGGCCCAGAAAAAGTAGCAGTACTGCTCGCTAATATCAGCCTTAAATAACCACGCCAGCAGCGATGGATGGTGGTTATACTGAATCCCAGCCTGCAGCCCTGCCCTGGGACACGCTCCTTACCTTCTGCACAGCTGGAGGTTCTGGTGGTTTCTGAGGGATCAGGATCTCAAACTCACACACAGTTGCCACCATGTCCTCGGTGGCCAGCAGGGTCTTCAAGGGCACCCTCCCAGTGCCCAGAATGCTCCGAATGGGAGGGTCACTGCGGAATTCACATGGCTGCTTCTTCTTCTTTTTCTGCTTGTCCTTGGACACAGGACGGTGCAGGACATGGGGACAGGTCTCAGTAGAGGGTTGGGGTCCCTTTATCAGAGAGAAGCAACCCCAACCCAGCCCCTTGCCTGCCACTGCATCCTGGCCAAGGTGTGTGTCAACAGCTGCTGCCTTCCCCCCATAGCAAGGGGGGGATTTTGGGAGAGGTCTGGTTTTGGGGGTGACTCTCTGACACACCAAAGTGATCCAGGAGAAGGATCCTCATTCTCCCATCACTGTTTTTGCAACTCAGATGTAATTTGGTCATTGTTCCCTCCCAGCACCCTACCTTTGCACTGTCCTTCTTCAGCTGCTGTCCTTCCTTCTCACTTGTGGCAGCGTTTTCTTCTGCATCAGCATTCACAGGCCATGAGAGCACCTGCCCGGAGAGGAGATGGCTCAGAGTCACGGCCATCCCAGCCTGCCTCCCAGAGGGAACGTGATGCCCCTGGCTCCACAGCAGCCTCCCAGCAGCTCTTCCCCCTTCATCCAGCTCTGCCACACCCTCACCTTCTCCTCCACAACCGAGACAATTGTTCCAGCCTCCAGGTAGGACTTCAGCCCCACCAAGTCCTTGGCAACGTGTTCCTTCCTGTAGCTGAAGTCGATGGTGTCTGCCCAGGGCTGTCCAGGGATGGCAAACACCTTTGCTGTGTAGGGACACAGAAAAGTTCAGAGGAGACCTCTCTTTCCCCAGGACAGAGGGACCCCCAGGACACAGCTGGTGCTAGGTCATTATCCATCAGTCCCAGAAACAGCTCAGCTGATACTGCGAGGGACATCCTGATGCCACCACATCCCAGGAAGAGCTACAAACCTGCCCTGAGAGATGGAACAGAGGATCTATAATTCCTCATTACCAGAGTGGGCCTTGGGCTCCTCTGGGGCTGCAGGCTCCTGATGGCTCTTTGCTTCTTCTGTGTCCTGAGCAGAGATGTCCACATCCAGCGTGGCCAGCATGGACCTCTGGTGAATTTGTGTTACCTGAAACAGAGACAGATCTGCCTCCAAAATCCTATTCCCCAGACCACCCTCATGGGAAGAAGGAACATCACTGCCAGGGAAAGGGTCTGCCAGTCAGCAGGAGGGGGACTGTGAGTGCACCCTCATGTGCAGAGCTCTGGGCTCCCTGAGAGGGATGTGGAGCGTGGGCAGCTGGGGCTTGTCCTGCTGGATGCAGCCACATGGGAATTCTGTCCCCAGCTCTGCTGCTGCCCACACCACGTCCATCACCCCATAGCCTGGAGATGCCCATGCTGTTCCCCCTGCTGTGGTCTGCCATGCTGGCTGTTTCCAGGAACACAATCAAGCACCAACCTCAGGGCTGCCCCTGTCCTCGAGCTCCTCTTTCTCTGCAAACTCGTAGGTCACACAGTAGCTGTAGGTGATCACTGGACCCTCGGAGCCAGCCTTCAGCTGCTGAAAAGCTTTGGGATAAGGGAGTCCCTTCATCTCCCCAATGCTCACAACCACTCGTCCTTCACTCCTGATCAGCTCTGAAAGGAAGACAATCTTGCCATGAAGCTGCAGCACGTTCCCTCCAGAGTGAGGAAGGAACAGAGCAAGCAGAAACCTCCAGGTCCCGTGTCCCACCTCCTGGCATCCCTCGGTGCCACCCTGTGCAAACGCTGTGACAAACCACTGCCACGTGGGGTCACTCCAAAGCCATGCAAACACCTCCTGGCTTGGCTGCTCTGTTCCTTCTACATTTGAATCTCCAATAAGCACATCCAGCACATAAACTCATTGAGTAGGGGCCATCAAGAGAAGCTTCCCATCCCGAGTGTCCCCAGCCTCCTCCTCCTCTCATCCCAGTCAGGGATGTGCCACGGAGGTGGCACCGCTGTGTGCAGACAGTGCAGCACCATGTGAGCACCTTCCCAAGTACGGATGTTCCTCTTGTCACAGCTCCAGAGGGAAACACATGGTCTGAAACCAGGTGGTGTCTGGGAAGCAAAGCTGAGGCAGGCCAGGACACTGAGGCAGTGCTGGGACTGGGATAGGTTGTTCTTGGACCTAAGGCTGAAACTACCTCGACGGTAATTACAGAGCTCTACCACAATGAAAACCCCACTCCTGAATCACAGGGTCAGCAAGGGCAGGCTCACCTGGCTGCCTTGCCAGACCATGGAATTGCTGCCTCTCATCAGGCCCTATGTGGATGTCATCGAGGATGGACAGCTTGGGCAGGCTGTCCACGAGGAAGCCTCTGTAAGTGGGGATGAGAGCCAGTGGGTTCCCTTGGAGCAGCAGGATGCGGAGGTTCTGCAGAGTGGACAGCTGGGAGACCAGCCCCAGCAGGTCCGTGAGGCTGTTAAAGCTCAGGTCAAGGGAGACAAGGTTTGGCCTAAGGAGAGAACCCAGGGAAGGAGGTAAGGCAGCCAGCACCCATATGAGGATAGAGAGCAACTGCCCTGCGGCAAAACCAGAAACAAAAGTCGTGTTTCCCCAGCACAAACTGGGTTGAACTGAGGAATCCAATCTGGAGGCCAATTCCAAATTCCTGAGCCATACAGTCTGCCCCACAACACAAAAACATTTCTTTAGCATCCATTGAAGACCCCACTGCACCATTTGGTGATGCAGTCTACACTTCAGATCCATCCAGACTTCCAGCACGGGCTTTGGGAAGGACATGGAAAAAGTAAGTTGCCCACAAGGGAAATGGGAACTGTGGTGGCCAGGGTGTCCTGCAGTTCCCCTGGTGATCCCCCCATTCCACACCTTGCCAACGACCAAGACAACCTCTGGGCATGAGATAGAAGACTGCAGAGACAGACTGCTCTGCACAGAGAGTAGACACAGAGCCAAGAAACAACCCTTCTGAAGGGCTGTGATTTCCCAACAATAGCCACCTCAGTGGCTTGAGGTCACCTGTTCACATCTGCCCATTTCCCTTTCAGCAGCCCACGTTCAGCCTGTGGCATTACCAGAAATCCACAGTAAGGTGCTTTTCCTGGGAAGGCCCACATAGCCGGTTGTACCCCAGCCCCAGGTGCTGGAGCTCCGGGGGTGGCTGAGCACACAGGTCCTGCAGATCACGCACAGCATTGCAGCAGAGCTCCAGGACCTGCCCGGGACAGAAGAAACTACAAACACCGTTGCAATGACTGTTCCTGGCACTCCCTCAAACTGTTTGGCTTTCACTGTTTTCCCAGATGGGAATTCCTGCCCCATCCTGCACAAGGCCCTGCTCACTCACCTTCAGAGTCCGGGGCAGGTGGGCCGAGGTTACTTTGCTGATGCAGTTGGCACTGAGGATGAGCTCCTCCAGCTGCTGGAAGCGCAGCACACCCTTATCCACCTCCTCCACCTGCAAAGAGCGAGGTTTGGCCAACGTGTCCCTGAGGCACCTTGTGGCCAGGGTGACATGGACACATGTTGATCCACATGACATCCGTGTAACACGGATCAGCACAGCGTCCTGGGGAGGCTGTGGTGTTCCAGCTGCGACACCTGGGAAGACCCCAGGAGAGGAAGGTGTCATTTTTCCAGGATGTTTTCCCTCCCAGCAGGAAGACACGGTTTCCTGGCGTACAGCTTTACAGGCACCAGCAGCTACACTTACTCCTTTGTCGAGTATCCGCAGGGACTTGACAACCTGGAAGACTCTGGAGCCACGGAGGAGCTCAGGTGCCAGCACGGCCACTTCCCGCAGGAGCCGGTCCTGGGGGCTGCAGTCAGGGGGCAGAGCCCAGGGGCTGTGCTGGTCTCTCAGCAGCTCCAGCAGCGCCTCGGGGGTCTCCTCTCCCGGCGGCACGGCCTCCTCCAGCCCCGATAGCTCTGCCCGGGGGCTCCTGCGGGCATTGAGGCAGGATTTGTTCTGCGGACAGGGAGAGAGGAGAGGCAGTTGCAGCCCCGTGCCATGTCCCATGGCTGTGCCCCCCCAGACCCTTACCCAGGTTCCGAGGCCGCAGGGGAAGTCCTGCAGCCCCAGGTGCCGCAGGTACTCCTGAAAAGCAGCCGAGACGCTGCCGGGTGCTGCCATCCAGCCCCGGCCTGGCAGGGAATCCCCTGGCTCAGCGGCTTTTGTCCCTGTCGCTAGGAGACGGAGCTGACGCGAATGCCATGGAAACAAACTCTCCAAGCAAAGCGTGGAGCAAGGCTGGGGCAGCACCAAGCTCTCCAGGCTGAGAATAAATCCCTGGTTTTCTGGGTCTCCCCTGGGTTCTGGGGGCTGCTTCCCAGCAGGGAAAGAGCAGGTGGCCTCATGCTGCACTTGTAGGGTGCAGCATCAGCATTCTTCCCTGGCCGGGGACCTGTGGCATGGAATTTGGCATTTTCCTTATCTATGGCCTGAGTGTCTGTACTGGGTTCAGTTCGTAAACCGGGCAGAAACCATGTATCATACACACTTTGAACAACTGCCTGTACCTCTGTTAACTTCTTATAAATCAAAGTCACTCAGGTTTCAGGGAGGAAGCAGTCAGGGTCTCAGTCAGTTCTGAAAGCCCAGCTCTCCACTTTACGTGGAGGGCACTGCCACACAACCATGTAAGGCCATCAGAAAACAAGCTCACATACCCAAATACCAGCTCCCACACTTGGAAAAAGTAGGTGAGCTCTAGGAACAAAAGCCACAGCTGTGGCTCAGGTCAGCGTCAGGTCTCCGCACACGGAGATTGATTTCCTTTTTCCAGCGATAGGTGTTGAGGCAATGCCTACAAATTCCACTTTAGAGAGCTGACAGAGCGTCATGTGTCAGCAGAACTTCACCAAATGAATTGCAGTCGCACTGTGGTGTCTGATGGTTACGTGGTGGAAAGCTGAACTTCTCAGGTTGGGTTTTACAGGACGGATGCCGACCTGCTCCCTTATCAGCTGAGCAGCTTATCACAGCCCTGTATAGACCGGAAAGGATGTGCAGAGCATGCACAGGCTATGAGATAATGGCATGTCCTGGAGTGGAGTGATCAGGTGAAGTGCTGTCCTTAGGAGAAAAATGAAGTAAAGTCTTCTGAAAGTCTTAGAAAGAGCATTACCAGTGGTTGGACTGTGTTTTCTGGAAAAGCAAAGCTGTAAAAATGCTGCTGCTTTTATTTGCATCACTATTTAAAATAACTGGGCCCCATTGCCTTCAGTGCTGCACAAAGAGATATTCCTGCTCTTGGAGGAAGACCAGATCCCAGTCCTCTCTGGCTGTGCCCAGCTGGGAGAGGTGGAAGGGGACTGGAATCTTTTACATACCTTCCACACATCTTCCTGTGGGCCACTGACCAACTGCATCTCTGCAGGTTTGGTGCTTCCAAACAAGAAACCCTCCAAGATCACCCTTCTGCCTGAAAGGAGTCATCTGTACCCACCACTCCCTTTGTAGGGATGCCCCTAAAGAACGCCACGCACAAAGAAACATCTCTCGTTCTCTCTGTCTCCATGTCCCCCACAAATAATAAAACCCTCAAATAAAAGAAGTGTCTGCCAGAACTGTCCTTTCCCTAGGCCATGGTAACTCATCTCTTCCTTGGCATTATTTAGCACCTGGGAACAAGGGCTGTGCAAGAAGAAAGACTTCCTGGTGGGATGGCTGCTTCCCTCTGCTTGGCTCCCTCACAGCCCATGGCAGAACCACCTTCACCTTGTGAAGATCTGTCATTGTGGCTTCAAGCAAATACTTGAGGGCTGAAGTTACAGTCTGGTGGGATCCCGGTGCACCACGTTACAGGGAAAACATCCATTCCCATTTCAAGCCTTGGGAATTGGTTCAGTCCCAACAACAGTCCTTGAACCAGCCCCAGAGGAGTTCATTCACACACCAAGCTTTTTATTTTCAAAGAGGGTTATTGCACATGAAAGCCAGAACTGATTATTTTGACACCAATATATTGAACCTTGAAGGTTTTCTGGTGACTTGACACACACTCATCTTTGAGCTATGACTACCTTCCAGGCACATCTCTAACCGCAGAGGTGGGAAGAACAAGTGTGTATGTGTCACAAAGGTATTTCCTATACTCTCCTTTCTGTCCCAAGCCATCAGGAGCTCTGCTCTTCTGATCACAGCCTCATACTTGTAAATCCTAGGGATAATTATTCTCTGTTTTGGTGTGTATGAGAACCTCCTGCACTTGGTTACTGGAAGCAGAAAACAGCCTCAGGGGAGTTGGAGAGATGGGCAACAGGGATGGGGACGGGGGGATCCTGAGCATCCCTTGGGAACAGGGTCTTACAGGAATCCAGCAAAAGGATTTATACATGGAACTGGAGGCCTGACCTACCTTGCATACAAGCCTTTTTTTACTCCCTGCATTGGCCCACTCTTACACTGACTCTGCAGGAAAAGCAATGGCTTTGGGCAGCAATAATGTGCTCCCAACCACCTTTATAAATAAAACAAGAGCTTATGTTCTAAATCCCACACTTTGGAGAGCCCAAGGATTTAAATGGGATGGCCAAGCCAAGTATCCCAAGCTCCTAGTCAAAGAGATGACACAGGACACCCCCATGTCAGTTTGAAACTGCACCCAGATCACAATCAGTGAAGACGCATTTGATGTAATCTTCGAAAAAGCCCCGAATTATCACTGGCAAAAAAAAAAAAAACCAACAAAAAAAAAACCTGTGACGCAGGACTCCACAGCACTTAAATGCAGCCTGGCTGGTCCCATCCACAGCACTCCAGGCAGGCAGAAGCTCCAACGCCAGGTCCCAGCCAAGCCACTGCTGTCTGAGCCCACCATGGAACGCAGAGCAGGTGGGTATGACTCACCTTGCTACAGGCTGTAAGGTTGCCCTGGTTGATGTGCATCTTTAGCTCAGCCACTTCATGCCTATATGCTTTAAAAATGCATCATGCTGCACAAAACTTTTAAGATTTGCAAAAACTATGCAGAAGACTAAGACTAATCATTGTATTCTTTCTTTCCTTTTGGTTTCCTCTCTTCACCTGAATGCAGAGATCAACAGATTTGCAATCTTCCTCTTCTGTTTATTGGTTCCTTTGGGCTCCTTGGCACCGATAGAGACATCAGAAAGCAACTTGACTACAGCAGAGAGGCGGAGGAGTTTCGCTACAGACATATGGACCACAGCATCAGTGATAAAAGACCATGCACGTGACTTGTTTGAATTCTATGTAAGTGCACCATTTTCTGTGTGCTGTGTCTGTGGAGAAATCTCTTGAATTATTATAAAACACTAGAAAAAACATTAGAAAATAAGTGTTCGGTTTAGAACCCAAAGTAGGCTCTTCTCTATATTCCATGCAAGAAGGAAAGCATTTACATTGCGTCATTTCAGGGCAGAGCTGGAGCAAGGGCAGCTGCAAAAAGCTTGGGTGACTTTGCCTCAGCTCATTGCCAGCTGGGATCTTCCTGATTCCCAGTGTTCCTTCTCAGTCTGAGTCCCATTGGGCACCTTCTTGCAGGACTTCAGTCAGATCACTGGAAACATGGCAAGAATTGCTTTGCCCTTTATTCTGACCCCAGGGCTTGAGCACTTCTGCCAAAAATCCTGTTCACCCATCCTTTCCTTGGAGATGATAAATTGTTCACTGAACCCCAGTGTCAATGCCTCTAAATTCAGTTCCTGGAGTTGCCTTCCCAAGAGTATGTTGATAAAAATCAACATTGACATTTCCTCTGAATTCATTCTTGAAATTCAAACCATCTCTGCCGAAACAGATGAAAATACACTCAGGCCAAACCAGATCTCTGGCATAGGTAAATTTTGCCCCTACAGCAAGATTTAGAAAAGCTGAGAACCAAGGCAAGCAGGGCATGGGAAAAGGAACTGCACACTCTGTGCAATACCTGCTTGATCAAAGGGGTGGAGGTGTTAACACAGAGATTGAACCACAACCAAAAACCCTTCAAATGGGTACAGATGAGAAAGGGAAACCAAAGGATTAACAATTTCTCTCTCCTCTCCTTCCCCACAGCAAAACTGCGTCTCTGGAACATTCCATTCTGAGCCCGAGAAGTTCAGGTCCGAAGCCAGTGACATGGCGGAGAAAATATTCACATGTCCACCCTTCCATGAAAATTGCTGTGTTTTGCACGACATCCAAAACATTCTGAAACCCCTGGGAAGCCACATAGAAACGATCTGCAACAAGAGCTCCAAAGTCATCGATGCCAACCTCAACGAGCTGAACATGACGCTGATCTCTAATGCCAACTTTTACACCTGCAAGGGCCGGGACCCGCCCCAGGGCCCGACCATGGGCCTGGCAGACACAAAGACCTACACCTGGTGGTTTTTAAAGAGGTATCACGACATCATGCAAAATGCAGTAGAACAGCACTCTAGTTAAATGCAGCTGGTTAAATGTGACTTGTCAGGGGTTATGGGATCAGTTCGATGCCAGGATCAACACTGATTGTATTTGCTATTCTCTATAATAGAGAATATAATCTAGTTTAATTTAGTATTTAAAGGATGAATGTGTTAAGTTATTGATTGCATTTATTATAAAACTATTTATATTGTCTTATTTGGAACAGCATATAATAAGGATGGACTAATGTGAGTCAAAGTAATTTAATTAACCAACCCTGGCATATATAAGCAAACAGGAAAGTGCAATTTCAGTAATTTTCATGTTATTTATATTTTTATCTTTTTTCAAAAGAAAAGTTGATGGTCAGCAGGCTGATTTTGTACTTCTCTCTCTAGTACTGAACTTTATTTATGAATTTATACAACACATCTATTTGTATAAATCTATTTAAGCATATATTTAGTTTATATATATATTTATTAATATTTTTAACTCTTATATTTTAATACTGAAAAGGATGTATTTGCTAGTTAGTAGATGAATGGTTTTACTCATTTCCCATTGTTACCTTTGGATGGAAACTGGAATTTAATTAAAATATTAAATAAAACAAATATTGCTGGATTCTCTTTTTACTAATTCTTTTTTACAATATACTTTGCACTGGCCCTGTCCTGCTCAGACTTCTCCAGGAAAAGTGGGTTTGATATCAACTGAGTTACTTCCAGTCCCCCAAAAGTCTGAGGGGGGATCCTAGAAAAGCACTCAGGTTTCCCAAACGGAACAGAGGGACCAAGCTCCTTGCTGGAGCCAGGTGAAGAATTCCTCCCAAATGGGCCCCATTTCAGACACAACTATGGAGATGTCCCATAGTGGTGACATGCAGCAGGTAAAATTCCAACTTCATATCCTTCGTTTTTAGTAGAAAAAGAAGAATGGTTGGGGAAAAAAAAAATCACTGCCTGGGGATGTGCTTATCCCCAAGACTGAATCAACACCTGCCTGACCTTTTCAGGTGGGGTCAGCAAACCGCTCCGGGCAGGAAAACAGCCACATCCCGAGGTGTTAAACATCACCACTGCCAATGATTGACACAAACCACTTAAGCCTTGCAAAACCAGAGGATTACACAGGGCCGCTCCCTGTGGTATCCTCTCCCATGCTCGTCTTTTGTTTCACCTTCCAAATGTATAATAGCTCAACAGAAGTGTTTTCCTTAGAAAGGGAAATGCTTTCTCAGCAGTGCAAACAAGGTATCAAAGTGAGTCAGATGGTCTGCCCCAACTCACATCACAGGAAGAGCTACCTGAAAAAAAAAGAGTTGTTCTTCCCCAGTGGGGAAGACTCAGACCAGTCACTGCCGAGAGGAAAAGGTGCCAGCCCCAGACAGAACAGTGAGAGAACACCTGCAGCCCTGTGGCTTTCCTGGTGCAGGGTCACCAGGGCTCAGATAAATCCTCGCCAGCCCTGGAGGGCTGCAGGTTGGGGGATACACCTGTGCCACGGGGGGCATCTCTGCTGTGATCATGATTTGGTCATCAGCAAAGATCTCCTGACAAGCAGTTCCCCACTTATCCTGACTGAAAACAAAGCTTTTGAAGCCTGTGAGGAACGAACAGTTTGTATGGAGGAGCCACAGAAGGGCTCTGTAAGGAGTGTCAGAAGGGCAGCAGCAGCAGGACTCAGGGATGTGATGAGTCTCATCTTTTGTGGGTTTGTTTCCATTTGGTGGTGGAAAGGCAATGGCTGTGTGACACAAACACCTTATTCTGAAACAGGAACATGTTAAACATCTCTCTGGATGACAACAGGGGCTCTTCTGTGTTTGCACACAGGGAACTTCCCCAACACCCAAACAGCCATTCATTGTCTGCCCACCTCCTGGAGAAAGTCCTCAGGGATGAGAACAGGCAGAGATGAGCTCCTGAGGGCAAATATAGGTTAAAATAAATAAATAAAAATCTAGGGAGCATTCCATTCCATTCTTTTAGATATAAAGAGAGCCCTGAGTCGTCTGCCCACTGAAGGGCCAATTCCCTTACAGCAGTGATTTCAACTGGCATTATTTCCACAGAGCAAGTGTAGGCCCACTTGTGGCAGTGTTCAAAGATCAGCAGAACCAGCCACAAAAAGAAGCCACTTCATGAAATCTCTTGGCACCTCAGCTGAAGTTACAGCAGCCTCTCTGAAATCACCACTAAATCAGTAGTACAGAAACAGTGCTCTGCAGCCACAGCTTCCTCCCAGAGAGCTTCGATAGCATCGCTGCAGTAACTCTGGCATTTGTAGTGCTTGGTCAAGAGTGAAGGCAGGTTAAAGAGTTGGTTTATCACTGTTGAAATAGCACTGCTCTTCACTCCCACCAAAATGCTTTATGTGAGATCAAGCTTGTGATTTCTGAAAAATTAAATGCAGAGTTCAAAAACTGCTGTACCTCCTGGAACCGCAGGCCTGACTCATCAGAAGTTCTCATCAGAAATACTAAGTCAAAGGCACCAATCACAAGGATAAGATCAACCAGTACCAACTCTTGTGCGGTGATTTTAAAATAAAATCCTTCTTTTCACTCTTCTATTACCTTTCACTTCAACTAGAGCCTCAACGCTGCATCCACTAGGCAAGAAAATCCAAAATGTCAGGGACGTGACAACTGAAGCACAGAGAGCTGGAGTGTCCTACCAGGGAAAAACAAAAATCAGTCATTAAAGGCAGATTTATTAATTTCATTTCTTAAATGGACTTAAGAGGTCAGTGCCTAACACTGACATCAATTCCATGGGAATACCGTGTTATCCAATCTCAGTGCTGCTCTGCAGAGTATCCACTGTCCAGGCAGTGTGTCAAACTCAAATCCAAGCCTGCAAGAAAATAAAACTATCAGGGCTCAAGACATTGGTGCAGCACCTACAGGCTTAATTAATTTTACCTGTCTTGGAGAAATACCAGGGCTACCTGGGAATTACTGTCAGTGCAGAGATGGAAAAAAAAGCTTTATGCTTAGTTTCATCACATGAGCTCACTCTCACTGTTTTGCACCAACTCCATATAGAGGATACAAGCCCTGCTCTGGGAATGCCAAACACACATATCCAAAGGTAACCCCAGCACTGTTCATAGGGAAATGGGCTCTTGTCACCTTTTAGAGCTGCAAAAAGGATGCTAGGTGCTGGCCCTGGTCCAGGAACAATTCTACTTACCATTTCCCCACTTCCAGTTAGAAAACAAAGGCATTACAACCAGTTTCTTCCAAAAAATATCCTTTATTGTTTTGGTTGTAAATATAAAAAAAATGCATTGCACAGTTTAACAGACCTACTGAAAAGTGCTACATATCAACAGCACAACAGAAGTTGTCATGCAACAGAACAGGAAATCTAAGCAAAGCAAGAGCACAACCTGAAGTTCTCATACCTTCAAGCTTTTTTTTTTCTTCTTTTTAGCAAGAATGAATTCCATTCACTTAAAACACATTTAAATACAAGGTCAGAAGAACAAAACGAGCTATTTATTCATTGTATTGTTAAAAGGCTTGCTCATAACATTGATATATTTTGATTGAAAACTTTATTCATGTTGGAAAAGTTCAGATATGAAAAGTTTAGACAATGGCTAGAAATTAATTCCATTATATTACCTAAGGTGTGTTTCTTTGTAACTGAAGTTACTGTAACTGCAACTGAAGAACTCAAGTTTTACAGACAGAGCTACAGTTTGGTTCTACCACTTCTGCTCTAGTACAGTAAATGAGCAGAAAATCCAACCAAGAATGAAACAAAAGAAAACTAGAGCTTTAACTGATGTTGTAGGAAAAATATTGGGGTCCTATAAAAGAAAAAAAAAACCAAAACAAATCATCTCCTCTGAAACTCAAGTGTATAAATTAGGGAGTAATAGAAAAACTCCGGATGTCTCACCTAATTAAAAAAACTAAAAGTTATCAACAATTGTCCATAGTCCTCCAGACTGGTGTGACTGAACCCCTAAAGAACCTAAACTGGATGTCATCAGCCTTTTGATTTTTGGTAGCTTTCCATGCAATAAAGGTGGAAAGGAACAAAAAAACCAAAAAACCAAAAAAACAACAAAACAAAAACAAACAAAAAAAAAAACAGGAAAGGAAAAGGTGAAAAGAGTGAAAAACCCATTCTATTTTCAGCAGTACCTTCTAGCTGGCAACATCAAGAATTATCCACTCCAGAAACTGATAAAGTGAAATAGCCTTCAAATAATTTGTATTACAAAAGCATTATCTTACTGAACATTTCTGCAGTGAGCTTCTCTGTCCTGTTCTCAAACTGCTTTTCAGGAGTTTTGGGCTTTAAAAGCAAACAGAACTAAATTTACCTGTCCCTGTCACTTCTACCACATGTGAACACAAACACACACTCACAAAGGAATGTAAAAAAAATACAAAGGGATGCAGTTTTTCAATACCTTTGACAGCCCTTTGTCTTTTCAAGCCATTTCAGTTTTAGAGGTTTAAGCCCTCGCCTGTTTCCTGGGTTTGTCATAGCAGAGGTTATGTCCATGTGTGCACAGGTGCTCCTACACATGGCAGTGGATTCAGCAGGAAAGATGTAATTTTTTTCCATACATAGACACAGTCACTCTCAACCTCAGTCTGCAAGGGTCACAGTAATGCCACACAGATAAAATCCTCTAAAAGGCCAGGGAAGCCCCACTTCTTCCATTCGCTGAATTTTCCAGCGAATCATTTTAGGGGGAACAATGTATGACTTATGATTAATCAAATGCATACACAACACCAAGATCTAAGGCACAGATGGAAACATTCTAGTAGGCCCCCCTTCAAGGAAGCCTTCCCCAGGGGTCTAGAAAAGCATGGAAGAGCATTCCAGTCAGGTCAACTGGTATTAACCGAGAATCCTTTGGTTTTGTGCAGAGATCAGGCTGTCACGGTGAAGAGTGCACTTGTCTCTGATCCCACTCGTCAGTAATTCCTTCAATTCTAGTTTGATCCTGGACTTTCACCCCTTACTCCTCCTGCTAAAAGGAGGCCAATAACTGCAGTAAAAGCTAGTAACTACACCAGATAACGCCCAAGTTCTCCAGAACTTGTGTTTGGGGTGGGGCCATCTACAATATACCAATTAATACAATTCAAGGGCAGAAGGAACCAGTAGACAATCCCAGTTTGACCTTGTGCATATCACAGGCCATAAATAAGTTATTTAGCCACTCCTTTACTGAGTGAAATACGTTGGATTTGATGGAATACAACTTGTATTCAATTATATGGGGGTTCTCCAAAAGTTTAGCACCAGACAGATGTGCAGCACCTGCAATTATGTGCAGACTTATAGGCACTGTGTGTTTGGCTTGCTTACTTTGGTGACACTGAGGAAATCAGAGTGCTTAAATTAGGGGAGAAAGTGTTACCAAACTTTGAAAAAAATAAAGTATTAACACTCCTCAATGGCTAAGAAAGACAGACTAAGGTGTTTAAATATAAATCAAAGTGGAAAACTATGCAGGAACTAATACATACGTGGTCTATCTCTTTCCATACCAATCTTTACTGGTTCAACTTGTTCAGATGTGAGACATAAACCAGCTTTTTTCCTCCTGTGTTTCCAAATGAAGTGAAATCACTCTCCTCACAAGGCTGACTGATAAAAGAAAAGAATTTGATTTGCAGTAACAGGGTGACAAGAATATATTGAATCACTGCTTCAAAGAGCAGCCACATCATTTCTGGTAATTGCACTACGTGGAAAGTATCTTCACTTTTCCTTTCCTCCCTCCTACACCTCTTGCCTAAGTAAGCAATATTTAATTTTTTTCTCTTTAAGTTTTGCAGTTGTTTAATAGTGCTTTGAGTTTGTTTCTGCACCACAATTTGCTAAACAAGCACTCCTCCCCCCAACTGTAACCAGCTCACGGTGCAATCAGACTGGTAAGTTTTCCATCCACATCCGCATAAAAACGGCGAATGCACAAACTTTTTGGCAGTTCAGTTAAATTACCCCTTCCTATTCCTTTAAGGTTGCTTTCAATTTCTAATCCATTCAGGGAGATATGGATGTTAGGGTTTCATTTGTCAGATTTCCCTGGGCCCCAAAGTACGATTGCACTGCATTGTGCTTGTTGGGACAAAACTCCCACGTCATCGATACCAGAAATGGTAAAAATCACACACCATCACTGCTGACAAGCAGGAGACCACACGGCAGGGGAGGCATTACAGGATCTGCTCATCTGAAAAGGTCAGCAAAAACACCAGTTCTTGGACAATATGCCTTCTGCTTTCTTGTTAGGAACACAGACATGTTTTTAACACACAAACAGCGAGATCAGCCCACCGAGGAAAGGCTGGGAGGGACATCACAGCGTAAAATGATTTTACTGGAGTCAAATTCACCACCAGTGATAAAAACGGGAGGATTGAAAGCACTGATTGAAAAAAGGATTTACTTATTCAACACTTCTTACCCAGATGCACCCAGAAGAATATTGCTTAATTGATTACAACATTATGAAAGACCTAGGAATGGCACCCTCCAGAAAATCTACTCACTATTTCACTACTATGACAACCTTTGCACACCATCCCTTGGCTGAGACTTGGAATTTTGCTGCTTCTGTCACAGGGACACAGGTTTTCACATGTGCCACAAACTTCAAATTATATGTCCAATCTACCGTAAAAAAAAAAGAAAAAAAAAAAAAAGAAAAGCATCTCCCTCTCTGCCTGCACAGCTACAGGAAGGTGTGTTTGTACAAAATGTGTCATTCTGCCTTCCCCTTCAGCCCCTAGTTCCTCCATGCAGGGAGAGGGCCCTGGGGCTCACCTTTTGTGCCTTCTCCTTGCTACAGTGCTGCTCACACAGAAGGAACTCTGCAAGGAAAGCCATTAGCTGCAAAAACTCAGGACAACGGAGAAACAAGAACAAAACCACCCCCTGTGCTCAGTCCTACTCCCCAGGCCTACTGTTTCCTTTCAAACTTTGACCCACCAAGTGGAGGAGATTGGGGACAATACTGAGAAAAGCTCCTTTCCCCCAGGAGAACCTCCTGAGCCCATTAGTGTGTGCAACCCCCAAGTGTTCCAGCTACTCCTCATTTTCCCACTGTGAGAGGCTGCACATCACCTCCAGCCTGCTCTTGGAACTGGAAGAAAACTGCTCAAGGGAAGCATTCCCACTGTTTGCATAGCTCTGAACAATCAGGATCAAGTTGTGAGTGGAATTACAAGGGTCATGGGACCATCCCAGACTATGGACAATCAGCTGGAATGAACATCCCAGTGCTATCTCAGGAGGGACAATCACTGCTAGAACGGGACTCAGTTTACCTGCAGCAGAGGACAGTACGTGCTGAGACTCTCGCAGAAAAATGTTATGCAGTACTTTGAGTTTTAAACTTATTTTTACAGGTTTTATAATTCATGTTGAACATAACCTTCCCATACAGACCAGGCTTAGCAAAGTCCTTCAGGTTTTTCAGACAGAAGGCAAAAAGAAAAAGCAAAAAAGACAAAGAAGCAAAGAACTGACTGCAAGTCCATGTGGTTTGATACAGCTTCTGAGATAATAAAAAAGCCAATTTTTTAACATCACAAACTCAATTCTTGTCTCTGAAGTGCTATTACATTTACCTATGGGTGTGTTTTATATGTGCACATTTTGTGAGGATGGCAGCTAAACTGTGCAGATTGCAAAAAACCAGTTCATTGATTAAACTGGTATAAAATTCATATATTTATCCTAATTGCAGAATGTATACAATCTAAAACTGCTTTCTTGCACTTACTGCACGGCCTGCCACTCCCCTGCAATGGCTATATTAAAAAAAAAATCAGCTACTTTACTTACTAGAAAATAAAGCACATCTTGAAATTGATCAAAAGCAATGATACGCTCAATAAAATAAAAATACACAAAACACAGCCTGAGATTTTAATTCTAGTATTTTTGCCATGAGTTGACATCGCTGACGGATTTTTCTTCTCCTTTGGTTTTTCATATGATCCTGTTTAACAATTTCCACTATTCAAGTAAAACAAATGGAACTGAATACCAGAAAACAAAATAAAAAGCATATTTTGCTTCATGAAATCAAAAGTATTTTTTCCCCTTGAAGAGCACATTCCTTGGTGTACAGGATTTACACTTCAGAGAACTGAGGGTGTTTCATAGGAAATCTCTTAGTTGCATACAGATGCATTGATGGAGATCTATTGCTGCCTGCAGGGCTCAAACCTGCTGAGTTTACCTGAGCTTGGTGTTTTTTCTCACTTGATGGAGCACAGCAGAGCACTGGAGAGGAACCAAAACATTCTGACAACGCTGCATCACCTGCACCTCTTCGGAAGGCAGGGCCAGGTGCCCTGAACAATGTCTCGGGTGATGGAGAGAATCCTTGCTAAAGTGCACCGACTGGAGGAGCCTGGGCAGGCGGGGCCTGGCGGGTTCTCCAGCCCTGGGACAAGCACCTCAGTGTCTTTGGTTGTTAGGTCTCCCCAGCTCTCTTGTTTGCCTTCATCACGGCCTCCCGGGCCTGCTCCGGCAGCCGCGACGGGTCCGACAGGATCGAGGTGGTCCTGCTCAGGTGCCGGAGGGTGTTCAGCACCACTATAAAAAAAAAGGCAGGAAGGCATCAAGAGAAACCATTAGTCCGACTGATCTTTCTTCTACAAAAGAGAGCACCCCTTGACAGTTATAAATGCAAATTAAATACTTGCTGAATGGCATGAGGGAAAGAATCAAGCAATGATGCCCAAACAGAAGGTCACTCCAAAGCTGAATACAAATCTCAGAGGTCTTCCCTCATTACGAGATAAATCACACTGCCAAACATACCCAACGAGAGCCAAGCTTCTGAAATTTAAATGTAGTTAAAGACTGTTTCAATTCTGGTATACTCAATGATTTTTTTTCTGTCTTCACAGTCAGAAGAGGCTCTTATTTTTTCACTGAGCTAACAAAAAGGAAGCGAAAGTCACATTCAACATCATGTGCTTTCTTTGTCATCCTCTGACTTTTAAGAAATGCTACTATATTATACTTTCTATGACCTGGAAGAGCAGCTGGATGGAACTTCACTTACTCGGCCTCAGAATAGGAAGAGAACAGTGCTGATCCAACCAGGCCAGTGCAGTTTCGTTCAGATCCTTAAAGCTTGCTGTGGAAACCATCCCATTGAAGGACTCAAACAATGGCTTAATAATAATGCTGAACTGCAGACCATCAAATGTCAAGGGAGACAACAAAGCAGGAGTTCAAAACATTCTACAGGAAAGGCTATGACAGAGAAAACATTGGATTCCTAAATGGACTTCAACTGCCAGAGGGACTGCAACATTTCAAAAATTGTACTTTCAAATCTGTAACACTAAGACTAAGGAAAAAAAATTGAACCTTAGCTCCTAGTGATATTCACTGTACTTTGCAAAATTCCTCCACACTGACCTGAAAGGGAAAAAAAGGAAAGGGTAATGTGCAAGTTTTTGAACAGCTTCAGTAACTGTAATTTTCCCCTGAAATCTTTGCTATTGTCTATGTACATTTCCCAAAAGACAGCCAGAGTTGCAGTCACAGCAGAGTCCAGAGAAGACTTCTTGCAGTACAATAACCTAGCAAGAAAACCTTGCCTCTGCGTTGCATTTTACTTTCCAGTTATCTCCCACACTTTGAGGTGAACAAGTTCTGCAAGAATCCATATCCACATGCAGATGTGGATGAAAACTGAGGACATTTGTTATTTAAGTAACTTGGCTTAAAGTCACAGCATCAGAATCCCAAGCTCTTGGCTCTAAAAGTACCAGTACCAAAGCCCAAGTTCATCAGGTTGGTATAAAAGGATACAATCCAAAACTTCCAGTTCTGCAAGGTCCTGCTTCTCACATACTCATCAAACAACTTCTTCATGTGGTCAAACCTTTGCCGTGTTACGGGAACTCCAGTAGCAGGGAGCTGCTGCTGGCAAGAACTGAAAAGATGTTTGGAGGTCAGAATCCCACTAAGAAGGACACATTTCTCTTCCAGAATAAATTGCAGCAGGAGAAAAGTGTGTATTCTTGGTATCTGTGGTGGAGGGGCTTCCCAGTGCATGATCCCCTCAGAGTGTAACTACTCCAGTCAGGAATACAAGCTGTTCTCCCAACAATTTTGTCTATATTCAAGCAGCAAAGTGATTTATCAAGCTGCTACAAACACTTCTTCTTACAAACAACAAAACTGAAAACAAAGTATAACACAGAACTAAGTAATTTTAGGCATCCATTAAGGACAAGGCACATCAGGAGTCAAGGAAAAATTTACGGGGTTACTCCTAAGCAGTGTTACAGAAGAAGATGTAATGGAGATTCTTATGAAACAGATCAATTTAAAATAAAACCAAGCAGACTTCATTATATTTTGTAAGAAAAACAAAAGTATTTTGATTTATTGCTAATTCTAACATCATGCCTAAGCCTAAAACTTCTGGAGCTGGAAGCAAAGCCACTGGTGTTCTCAACATGCTGTGTAATAGTATGTAACTGTCATAAACCCACAGAGCAAAGAGAGGCACCGGGAAGGTGGAGGGATTTACCACAGTTATGTTCAGCCAGTGACAAAATTCTGGAGCCCAAGCCCTGTGTCTCATGTACTCAATCACATTTTCCTATAAAAACGGACTGCATGTGAAAAGAAACCTGCAGCAAAGCCATTGTGAAGAGTGAGAGCTCCATCACCAATGAGCTTTATAAAAACATCCTTGCTGGCTTCTTCTCAGAATTATTCTGACCAGACACATCCTCCCTGATGCTGCCAGTGTTGTGCATTCTGTGCTCAGAGCTTGCTGAAAACCCACACAGTTTGCACCAGTGCCCATCCCACAGCAGCTCTACTTGGAGCTGGCAGCAGCTCTGTTCTGTCCAACACCCATCTGCTGCCTGGTGTGACACTGAGCACACACTCCCTGCTGTTTGGCCCAAGCACCACTGAAGCTGCTGCTCCATCCCTGGAAGCTCCCCGGTCTCACAGGATGGTGGCGTTCAGCTCCTCGATTTCCTCCCGAAGGCGCCTGGTTTCCTCCTGCATCTGTGTCCTCTCCTGCTGCAGCTTAGCGATGTATTCCACTGTCTTCTGGAGCGTGCTGGCATGGCTGATCTAGACCAAACACAGACACACAGTTCACCTTCTGCAACAACCTGAGATTCATGAAGAGTTGGTCCTCCTACCCTGCACTTCAGCACCTTTTAATTTTGCTTCACTGGGTGTAAAAGCACAGGGTCAGGCAGAGCAAAACACTTCAGATACTCAACTCTGCACTTCTCTGACTCCTCTTCACACTCCAGTACAGAGAAATGTGGCTACAGGGGTTGTTTTCTTCCATAAACTACATTTCTGCTACTTTGTTGAAAGAAGTATTTTAGTAATTTAAAATGTTTTATTTCATTATCTGTCCTCTTAAAAATATTTACAGTTCTTACTGAAGTACTGAAGGATGCGCTACATCTCCAGACAGATTTGTAGTGTTGGTAGAAGCACTGCTTGAAGCTGGTAATATAAATTATTTAGTTTGGGAAACCTGAAGTTATTAAACAGAAGGACCCACCAAAGGAGACAAATAATAATGCTCTTCAGTTTCGAGGAACCAACTAAAAATCTGCACTTGAGAAATAAAATAACCAGACATTTTAGTAAAGCTGAGTTTTCAAAAAGGATTTCCTTTCAAATAGGCTATTGAAGTCAGGAAGTAAAATTCTGACAACATATCACCTAAATTTCTGAAACTATAAAAATTATGTAAGCAAATCAACATGCTTCACAAAAAGCTTTCATATTTTCCATGTTTCAAAGCTACTGGTATTTAAAGGATACTAAAAATTTTGTTGTGCAGACATATCTGTATTTCAATTTAGTGAACTAAGTTAACTAGCGTAGCCAGAGTAATTTCTTAGTTTGGAGAAAGTCATTTGACAATGAGAAATCAGTTGGGAATTTTTTTCTCCGTAAGCCCGTGTACAAAAGACAGGTGAAAGGGGAAAAAAAGGCCCTGATTCTTAAAGACAGCTGGGTGGTGTAAAGAGTCCTACAGAGATTTTTCCATATCATCTGAACTGGCCACGCTTCTGACTCCTGCTGGGAGGCAGAGATCTCAATGGTGTAGGAAGTTTTAGGAATTTACCTAAGCTTTTCCATTCTACCTCTGCTCACTGCTGTGTTCCAGCAGTGCATGCTCTGCTGTGCTCAGCTGACCATTCAACAGTGAAATGATGACATTTATTAACAAGACTTTTAGAATGGCTCTTTCTTACATTTCACATTAAACTGTAAATGCTGCTGAGGTACTTACCGACTTGGAGTTGGCTGACACCAAGCTGTTCAGAGCACTGAAACCGATCTTGATATTAAACCTTCGTTTTTGTTCCGAGAGATGCCTCATCCTTCGATTCTGCATAAATAAAATCAGCTCAGTCTATGCTGTTCTCCTTTACTGTTCCACTGCTATGACTATTTCAGCTATTCAAATTCAGTGTCATTTCTGTTGACTTGTTGGCATTCACAGTCTCCCCTGGAATGACTCTCCAGAATTTTAATAATGTATTGACAGTGTGTTTGTGGACCAAGCCACCTCTGACATCTGCACCTATTTTAAACATCACACGCCAGGATGGCAAGGAGAAAACCTGAAAGATATTATATTACCTGGAGGTTCTAGACTTGTACAGTATGCACATGATTTGTTACTTGCCAGCACGGCATATGAAGGTTGTTTGAAAGATACTATTTGTCTGTGTAGTGCTTTAGCAGAAAGAAAAGGTCACCCTACACCTCCTTCTAAGCTTTAGCTGTGTCATCAGGAAATAAAATATTTAGGATTTATATTAACAAAAGAACAAAGATCAGTAGACCCAGAATTTGTCCAGGCTGTGGTAGAAATACCTCGCAATCAGTAACAAAGAAAACAACTGACAGGATTTTTTAGTTACAGGAGGATCCCACAGCCCCTGGATCCCAGGACTGGAGAGCTACATAAACTGCTGACAGGAGCTCCCAAGGCTGGTGTCCATAGAAAGAAAAGACTTTCCAAGCTACAAAGGAGCTCTAGTTTCTGCTCTGGCACTGGGAATGCCAGGTTATTCCAAGGTCTCTGAGCTACTGAGGACAAAGGAGCAGCCGGCGGATCCCTTCCCAAAGCTGGGGCCACACCGCCGCCCTGTGGCTCCTGCCCAGCTCGGCTGGAGCCTGGAACAGCAAGGGATCATCCCTGGGACGGTTACACATCACAGCCACAGCAGGGACACAGAGAAAGGATCCAGGAAGGAACGGAACTACTCCATATATGAATCCAAAAATCCCCACTCCACACACAGGTGTGCGCCAGGTGTGTGAAGGAGGTGCAGAGACCATAACTGTGTAACAGGCCAAGGATTTCTTTTTTCTGAGTCTCTCTCTGGCAGCACCGGCTCAAGTTGTTCCTATTGCTGCACCACTCAATTACTACTTTTTCCTGGGAGTTTGCCACAGGAAATCTGGGATGAAGAAACTTCTTTAACAGATTTTGCACTTCGAGAACACATTCCTGGCAGAGTGAGGCTTTCTGGCAGCAGCTCACCATCACCCCACTTTATAATGAAGGAAAGCAGTGTAATAAAGCAGTGAAGTGGCTGCCCAAAACCACAGAAAATGCAGGTTCAAGAGCAGAACTGAGATTTCCAGTGCCCTCTATGCTTTGCCAAAGTGAAATAACCATGTTACCTACCAATACAGAACTGATTAATCTAACTAACAATGAAGAGAAACAAAAGCACATACATCTGGAGCCTGGCAAATATCACTGTTCCCCTCTTGTCTTACGAAAGGGTTACTAACAGTACACATCCAAAGCAATTCCTGTCAGAGGAAGTGTGTTTACATGGCTGTGAAGCCTATTTCATTGCAGTGTCCCTGCTTTTAAGAATGCTCCTCCATCTAGTGACCACTTTCCCACCATCAGCCAGCCCTACTAATTTGTTCCTTTGTTAACTTACTCCCTAGCAGCAGAACAGGCTGCATCTACTGCTTGTGAGCATTCATGCCAAGCAAATCACTGCCAACTTTCATGAGTAACTCGCAGCATGGTCAGCAAGGGGCAGTTCTGATTCTCCTCTGCAACAGATCTAGAACTGAGTCTAGTCACAGGCTGCAGGTGTTAAAACTTCCGTTTCTACCCTGAAGTAATCAAACTGCCATCAACTCACAGGGTACACAGAGCCAGAGAAGCCAGAAGGGGGTTGACACTCGCAAAGCAGTTAAGTAACACTCCCTTTCACAACAGAATGAATGAGAGGGTTACAAGCTGATTGTTCTGATGGGGTTTTTGTGGAGAAGTTTCTCATACCACCACAGAAAATGTTCTGACAAGGTCAGCTTGTGTGTGAGGTACAACCAGTGCTCAGGTGCTATCTCTAGACCGCCGAGTTCTTACCCCAGTAATTCTCCAAGGGTTTTACAGGTGTAACTTGTAGAGTCTGTGGAGCTGCTTCTCTGTGGAGCAGCATAGCATCACTGGAGACATGTAAGTAACTCAGCAGGTCAAGAACTTCCCCTCCAGCGATGGCCAGAGCCCTGCAGACTGAAGAGCCCCAACAGAACAACGGCAAAAAGCCACGGTTTAGAACACTAAGCCTGAAACCTTTGACCAAGTAAACTGACACCTGTCACAACACTCCTGTGAGCCACAGCAGGAACTGCTGTCATGACCATAAGGACCTGCAGAGGTACAGCTAAGCCTGGCCCCTCTGGTGACACATCCCTGAGGAGCAGAGCAGATTATTGGAGTCTCACATTTTAGATTGCACAGAGCAGCACAGATGCAGCAGCAAGCTAAGCCAAACACACAAATATGCTACTGTCCTGAAGCACAACTTTCTCTAGTCCATGCTCAGACATCAGGACAGAAAAGTAGCTACGAAGGCAAAGAAGAAAAGCCCCTCAAAGGAAGGGACACACACCTTAAATGCAGCCATAGTAGGGTCAGTGGCAGATTTTCCTGAGCAGCTGTTCTGAGGAGACTGCGGACTGGGGCTCTGCTCAGAGGTGCAGGGGGAAGCCTGGCCTGAATTCTGACAGTCCCGGCCTTCATAAAGGAAAAAAACACAAGACACATTAACAAACAACTTTCTTTAGCAAATGTAACTGCTGAGAAGTTTCTACCCAGAATTGAACTGAAATGCAGTCGGCAACCAAATTACACTGTTTGATGCAGCAACCACATGCTAGAAAACATCAAGACTGCTGGGAAAGCTTAGGGTACAATGTCACAAGTGTCATACATCCTGAATAGCAAGATGTAATGGTCCTTTCACACACATATTTCAGCAAAGGCATATTGGATGTGCAGGCTGTGATTCCATCGTCCTGCTGCACTCCCCCATTTGTCTCTAAAGGCCTGGGACATGATGGTGACACTTACAAGCCATTTACCACCAGAACCAGCCCAGGGAACGCTCCGTCGATGCACATGCAAAAGGCGTCTTTGCACTTACCTAAAAGGATTGTGTCTGAGATCCTCCAGTCAAAATCAGAGCTATGACACTGAACAACAAACCTATTCAGCACTTCCTACACAGATGCCTTTCATTTCTTGGACAGCACATCCTTTTAGAAAGGAGCCACTTACAGAAAGCACAAAGTCACAGTTTGTGGGGACGCTGCACAGTCATTTGAGACAAAAATTGCAAAGTACTGGATGCAACTGAAGCTGTGGGGAAGAAGGGCCTGAAAAGCTTTTCCTTCAAAAATTATCTAGGTATCCTCAAGGCCCATTTACACTCTGCCTACCCAATAGAAACACACTTCCATGTGCAGGGGAGAGAATGCTTACAGCTTTCTAACTTACTAGGTGTAGGTGAGGGAACTTGTGAACTGCAACAGTGGGAAGGGATGTGCTCTCCTTTCACCAATACATCCTGGACTACACTAGGAGGGAAGAGATGTGAGACTGTGGACTGGCTTTGTTGACTACTTGGTGCTCGCTGTGCTGGACCAACCAGAATGTTACTACGGAACTCCGTCACCCCGGGAGCCTGGGAACAGCACAGAAATAGCACAGAGGAAAACAGAGAGAAAGAGAGAGCAGGAGGGCCAGTGTGGGGGCAGAGGGAGAGAAAGGATGAGAGAAAAGGAGAGAGTGGGGGGAGAGAGATTAAGAAAGAGAAAGAGAGAGAGAGAGATTTGTTACCTTGCCTTTCACTAAAAGTAGCAAATTAATACATGATTAACAATCTGATGACATGAAACAAGGGCTAACATATAAGGAATTGGCAGGCACCAAAGTCAGGCTTCTGGAAGGAGACCAGTATCCTTTCATAACTTAAAGCAGTATTACAACACATCAACAGCATAATATACTAAAATCTATCTCCATCTTCCCGCACACAACATATTGGGGAAACCCACTCACATACCCAAGGCATGCTTTACAATATGGCAGTGGAAAGGTGAGCTCCCTGGGCTCCTACTAGTTTCTGCACAGTTAAAGCACAAACCATTCTCATCCACAGCACTGTGAATACAGGCCTCCTTGGAATCTTATTGTTGTGTGAGACAGAGTCTGTCAAGACTATAAAGTGCTTCCAGGCCCATAAAGTGACTACATTAAAAATAAGCAAACATAATGCTGAATGCACAAATGCATTCGTTGGGTAACAGATGATTTAGTGGACTCGTTACCCTCAGCACATTATGGCTCTCACTACTTGCAAATAACAGGCCTAGAAAACAAATATATAATTTTTTTTTCTTCTCCTTACTCTGACAATTCCAGCTGGTGCAATTGCAACATTAGACTGAGACGTGGCTGGCGTCAAAATCCCCTCTCTTTTTAAAGGTGCTGGAGTTACAATCACAGCTCTGGACTGTCCCTGAAAGGCAGCTGAAGAACACAATTCAGTTAGAATAGTTAATGAGACAAAACAAAAGCTGGAGATTATTTTGTATGAATAACTTGTCATTAAACAGGGGGATGGATCAGTGGGCATCTATTTGGTACTATTTCACTGCAGTATAAAATGTCACCAGTCTTCCAATAATCTCAACCCCCTTAATCCAGTACAAAGGACTTCAACACTCCAGCTATTTCTGAGTTTTCTAGCATCACTGTTTCAAGGTGAATTTACAGAGGCATGTAGTAATTCAGGGAGATGCAAAGTGTCTTCATTCTATCAGAGCTGGGTTTAACAGGAGGAGGACCATCTTCAGCCCTCCTCTCCCATCCACAGTTTGGGATCTCAGGCTTGCTCTGCTGACCCAGGAAGGGTCAATGACTCAATACTTCATGCTTCCTTGTATATTTATCTTAAATCCTTTCCCTCAGCACTTCATCCTACCAGCTTCTTTCACTGGTTTTACAGCTGCTTTAGATGACACACATCCACAAGACAACCAAATGTGACTGGGAATCAGCATCAAAATTCCAGAAAATATGCTAAAGAACCAGGAGTTCTGCAGTGCTTAGACAGCTAGAAGTAATTCTGAACAGCAGCAAATGTCTCCACATGAATCTGTGAAGATCTCCAAGTAACCAATGCAGATGTGCAGTTACTAACACAGCATTCATGCTGACGTGGTTCTTGCCCAGTCTAGACAGAACATGACTGACCATCCTATACTGTTACTAAGGGAAGATCAGGCAAAGACACAGCTTCTGTCTGGGTTTTGATAAAACTGAACCAAACATATTTGGCTTCTCTCTTGGCTGTATTGGTTCAGCTCTCCTTTGTACAAATAAAGTCATGATGCAGGAGCAGTGTCAGCACAGCTCAGTCCCTGCCGAGCCACCCCTCTGCAAGTCAGCATCAGGATTCTGAAGGATGCACACAGAGCAGGACAGGGAGACAGCACAGGGTTATCCAATGTCCCCTCCCTGACAGCGTCACCTGTGACTAACAACTGTGTTTTGACTCAACTGGAGTTTCTGCACAGCCTCCATAAGAGAGGCCTGTGGATTGCACAAACCTTGTGCCAGCCCTTGCGTGGGTCTGTCTGGAGGAGAGCTCTGCCACTGACACAGGGAGTTCATTCTTTGAGCATTCCCACATCCAAAGCTGGAATCACAACCCTCCCACTGTTCACTGTGGCTCAGCTGGACTTATGACATCTCCTTTGAGCTCAAGAGCCTACTCTTACCAGTGCATTATGCTGCTGCACAGGCTTGGCCTTTCTGACTTCCATGTTTGGGGAACTGCAACAACCAGCAACAATATTTAGAAGTCACTTTACATGATTCATGTTTCTGTCCTACACATGCATCTTTTGCAGACTTTCCTCTCAAAATCAGCACATTTATCCTGAAGTGGTGATAGCAGTGAAATCTTGCACCTGATGAGACAATCTGTACAGGTTTTTAAGTCCTTATACCACAAAGCAGTTCTAACACAAGATACAATGTAATTTGCTTTATAGTCTGGAGATGATTTGTTTGTCCTGAACACAAATGACAGGCATAAATGCCTCGGTTACAAGTACTAATGTTTATTCCATTGCCAAAAATAAAGCTCTAGTATTTATATAAATTCTTGGATTTGTCCCCTGAGCTTGATGTCCCAGTAGTTTAAGAACAACATGATCCCCAAACACATGCCACTGATCTAGATGAGAAACAAAGCCACTGGTTGTGATGGTCTAGAAGTAAATGGTGGAGCACTGGGAAAGTAATATATGGGGTGAGGAACAACCCAGGAAGCACTGAGAAAGCAGGAGCAAAGGCTTTCTGAAAATGAGTTGCCTACAATCTTTACTAGGTGAGAAATGCATGTCAGGACTGCTGAAGGTACATGGACTGTTGGTTTGTAACATGCAATAGATAGGAACACTGCCATTAACACTCTCATGCTATTAATCATGGACCAAATTGATCCCAGTGACATCCTAGAACTAGATCTTGGATCTGTTCTTCTGAACAGTGATTTTTCTTTTTGGTGGGTAACCTCACTATCAGGCCCTGGCAGACTCACCTGCTCCCTAGTAAAGCCTGTTTAACAGTACTCCTCCAGGCAGGCTTTTTCTTGAATTATTGTTGCACATTTCAAGTGGCTGAAGTCACCTCGTCTCCAGCCAGCATAAGTCTAAAAACAACCTGCAATAATTCTAAGAAAAGCATGCTGTCTGTCCTGCTCCAGCCTTGAGCTCTCCTACAAGGACCACCTCAAGCAAAATTCTCCCTCCTCATCTTGTTATTCTTTGCCTTGTGCAGCGCCAGTGGCTCCAAACCCCACCCAGTGTGGAGGTTCCAGGTATTCCTATTGCGACCTGAAACCCACTCCTGACTTAAAGCATCTCAAGAGTCTCTAGACTGCTTGAGACAAAGATCTCTAGCTCTCTCAGGAGATCTCCTTTCGTCTCCTAGGGGAAGGTAACACCCTCTCCCTACTATCTCCTCCTCCACTGTGGCTGAATGCTCCGAGGGGCAGTTAATCACAACAGCATCACACCTAAATCCAAGGTTTCTGTGGGGCAGGAGCACATAGCTGATGCAGCTATGCAGCCCATCACAGATGTTACAAGGAGAGACCCTCTTTTGCACGTCAGCTTTTCAAACTCAACCAAACTGCTTCCAATCCTTGCAGCAGTCCAGAGCATCCCACTGAACAGTGCAGCCACTGCATTCAACCAGTGGATGCAGGGGTTCTGCAGACACCCTCAGAAGCTCTATTTTAACTTATAATGAAAAGCAAGAGGGTTTTTTCCTCCTGCTAGTCCCACTCAGAAAAGGAAAACAACCCCCCGCAGTGCTCCTCACCTGGGGTGATGAAGGCATTCTTTACCAGTAAGGACACTGTTTCAAGCTTCGGAGCAGGCACTATTTTTTGTGACTGTTTGGGTCTTGTCCCAGCACTGGCCAGAGGAACAGGTTTGGGGAGTGCAAATGTCAGCTGGGACTGCAGCTGGGGCCGGGGCTGTCCCTGCACAACAGCAGTCTGGAAGGCCAGGTTACAAGGCACTCCTGCCCCTGGCTGCTGCGTGGCCAGGACCACACTCTGGCTCTGGCTGAAGGTGGTGGCAGGGGCGTTGTGGGTCAGCGTGGCAGAAGCCGTGTGAGTGATGACCGTGGATTCACAGAGGCCGAACTTGGGGGTTTCCGGAGCAGCGAAGGCGGAGGGAGCAGGGCTCAGGCTGGAGCTCAGCGGCACCGCGGGCAGCGGGGACTGCTGCTGTGCACTCGTGGGTTGCAGCAGCGGCAGGGGCGTCGGGAACACTGACATAAAAGTTTGTGGCCCGCTGAGAGACGAGTCGGGAGGGAAGTCTGCTGGCTGGATGAAAGATCCCCCACTTCTAATGCTGGAACACTGGTCTGCAACAACGTCAGGAATGACAGGAGCAGGTACTGAGGAAGGAATCAGTCCATCACTGATGTTCCCTGCTGGAAGCGTGCTGGGCAATGAACCCGACGGCAGGACAGGAGACTGAGAGACAAGAAAATATCACTGATTCAGATATGTCTGAACTCCTCCTGAGAAGGACATGGCTCATGTCAGAGCCATCTGTTTTAAACCTCTCTTACCTGGGAAGAGTGGCTGCTGCTGTCTGTGGTAGCTGAGCTGACAGCAGACACAGAAGGGAAATAATTACTGGAGCGACTGGGCGTGAATAATTCTGAAACATGAGAAGTCACTTATAAATTTTCTACTTTCCATACTCAAGGTACAGTATTGCTAGATCCTGAATATCAGTATTATTTAGCAAATAATGAAACCATGAGATTTTTGCTTCATACAACTGCTGTTGACTGAGCAATGAATTGCTGTCTTCCAGAGGAACTGATCTCTTTGGGACTGACTTCATCAACTTTCATGCAAACTGGGACACTGCAAAAATCTGTTTAAGGTTCATCTACACACCGACAGCCAAGAGCTGATCCTCAGTGCAGTCCCATAAAGCACAGTTATCTGATGCAGACTGCTTGCAGAGCTAGCAAACAGATATATGACTCTTTACTTCCATGAAGATCCATAACCATCAAAGTTGTCAGCGGTGGTTTAATGTCATATGGATTCTTGACAGTGCCATAAAACATTCAAAGACAAACAAAATGTTAAGTGTCTTCATCACTAAGAAGTGTGAAATGAGGAAACCTTAGATATCTGTAACACTTAAACTTATTTTAAAACCCAGTTCAAAAATCACAGCACTATCTAAGAAATTAATGAACTCTATATGATTCTTACCCTGAAAAGGCTCAAAAGTATCCATAAAATCAAAATTTGGCTGGAGAGGAATAAGCCCTGGTTGAATCATATCAGCATTTCCTAAGTGTCCTGCAAAATTCAGGAGATGGATTAGATTAGCTTCACATCACTGACATAATAGCAGCAGGAATAAAACAGTCCACAGCCAAGCTTGGCCGAGATGTTATAGAAAAACTGCTGCTGAAAGGAACTGAGCATCTGCTTCTCTTCAGAGCTACAGCACAGTCCAGAACTCAAAGCCATTGGGGAATGAAACTTTCAACTACTAAAATGGAAGAGGTGAAACCTGATGGCTCTGACATCTGGGACTGCCAAGCTCGGATGCTTCCTGCTCCCAAACCCCCTGCACTACACACACAGCCTTGCTGGGAAGCACAGCCTGACCCACCACAGCTCACAGCAGAGTATTTTAAAGTAAACCACCACCCTTTAATTTGCCTTGAGTACAATCCATGTGAACCATAGCTGCTCTGGAGTTGCTCAGACATCCATGCAGCAAGGATGGTGCACAGTGGACATGTCAGAGCCTCCAGACAGAGCTGAACAGCTCTTGGGATTGTTTGTACAGATGCGACTTGCACTGGTTCTACTGGACAAAGCCAAACAAAAATACACAGGCATTCCCTTAAAAATACACACACAACCATGCTTTGAGATAAATCACAATGCCTTCACCACTGATAAAGTAAATACTGCTCATTACAGATTTATTCAGAGCAACATTAGAGGGCAAAGCTGGGAGCAGCACCTAAGAAACTAAGATAGAAATTAAATGTGGATCATTAATTGGGATTCCATAATCTACAGAATCGTAAGACAGCCTGACCTGCTTTTATCTGTATCAGCAATATAAGATAGATTTCTTAGGCAAGGCTACAAGAGCAGCAAAGCAACAAACCAGAGTTTTTGTAGAGGTTCTCACTGCAACATAGCTACAATCAACAAATACCTATGTCCCTGGAATTTGGCCAGGAAACCAGCTGATGTGAAGACAGTGTGGAGAACAGGGTGTCGGTGAACTCGGACATGAGCATGTCTGCATCCAAGAGGCTGCCTTCCTCCATAGGGACAGGGGTTTCTCTGCCATACCTTCTTTTTTGCCAGAGAAACACATCATCATCCTGTCAAAGCAAAGGAAGAGAGGTCAGGCTGCCTAGACAATGCCGAAGCAGCCTGGTGTAGATCTATAAAAGCAGTCCTCATTTTTCACATTTTTAAAGAAAGAACCTCTCTCTGAGGAGCCATCAAATGGACTGAAACACATCAGTAGTGCTTCTGATACACCAAAAATTTCAGCTCACTGAAATACCACAACATTCTGGGAAAAGTTTTTATCCAAAACTCAGATGTTGACTAGAAGGATGTAAGACAAATAACAACACTTCCTTGTTTGATTGATTACACAAGTATTTTTGCACCTAGTTTAACAATCCCTAGGTTTGAATAAAGATTAAAACCAACATGAATAGCCAGAATGCAAAGCAAACAACTCCTGTCTTGTGAGATGTATCCGAAACTCTGAAATGCAGTGAAGTGTAATTGTACTCTGAGTTTGCAGAAGACACTTTTTGCCCATGAAAAATACAACATAATGTGACTTGGCTTACTCATCCCCCACTACAGGCTGAGTTAAACTGCACTGCCTTGCAAAAACAACAGAACAGTGCTTCTGATCATCAGTTTATATACCCAAAGCAGGTTTGATAGCTTAAGGGGACATATTAAATGTGATACCACTGTTCCTTTAACCATGTTGTCCTCTTTTAGGATCCTGGCATATTATCTGCCTCAGCTGTGGGCACAGCAGGAAGATCTGCAACATGTAGCTCACACATCTTCACAGATCCAGTTACACAAGCAAGGCAGCAGTGCCAGTTACAACACAGGAACAAGACGAAATCATGTGCCAGCCCTCAAAAGAGACTGATCTCTCTGGGCATGCAATGATGATTCCCATTTCTTCTGCCACAGCACTTTACATTCAACCTCTCCTCCATCCAATTTAAGCTACTAATCTTACATCGCTCTCTAAGGCACAGAGCATTAAGGTGTCTAACCTTAATTAAGGCTTAAGCAAGATGCTTGTCTTTAGATTTTAATCAAAGCAAGCTACTGCATGTTACAGCTTTGTTATCTACTGCGGGTTCTACAAGCATAAATGCTGCCACTTCTCAGTGGTGTTACCTACCCTGACCAAACTTGAAAGATCTTCATCTTTATGTTTCTGTAACTGCAAAAGGAGAACAGAAGAGATGGTAAAGTCAGAATACGTCCTGTATTTGCCACTAGAAGACCTGATTTGCAGAACTTTTAAGACCCAATCATGCACAATCAGTCCCAGCACAATAATTTTGAGTTAAGTGGAACTAATCAGATGAACATGTCTGTACCAGCTTATCATCTGTTTTAAGTACTCTTGCATGTCAGAAAAAGTGATAGAAAAACTCAAAAAGCAACAACATGCTGACCAAACTCAAGTAAACTACTTTCACTATGTAAACCAACAGACCCTTTTCTTGAAGTACGTTCTCCACTTGTGGTATTCCCTGATGACTATTTCAATTCTTCGTTTCCAGTATTTCCCTTCTGTTGCAATGGCCTGAGAACACAAACACATACCATGAATTACACGGAATCACATAAGAGCTGAATATTCAATACATTTCCAAGCAAATATTCAGGCATAAAAAATGCAAAAGAAAGCATGCTAATTCTGTTTGAGCTCATGTATCAGCAGCCCACACTGTCCCAGGGTTCAGCTATCACAGAGCAAATCTGACAGTACTAACTTCATCTTTCCCACAAAAACCAAACACGAGATGATGTCTGACTGCACTGTCAGCATCTCCCACAGCAGCTCAACCATAACCAAGAGTTAAGAAATGGCAAAAAAAAACGTTTTAAAATTAATTTACTGGAATATAACAGATAAAGCACACAATATCCTGTGAAGGTCACATGCACAGACACATATATAAGCAAAAGCTGCTATGAATGACACAAAGCAATAGAAATCTGATGTCCAGCTCAGGGAGGACCTTGCAGGCCACACACTGATGGCAACAAAAGGATCAGACAATATGGGTCTTCAATGTATCACAGAGAGCAGTGTGTAAGTTGGGGAGAGCAGACTAATGAGAGCCTTAACTTTGTGTTCGAGGGTCACTTTCAACACAAACATCAACACTGTTCTTTCAAAAACCTGAGACAGTTCCACAAACTCATCTGGAACTCCTTTGAGTTATAAATTATTCTAGAGTTATGCAGTATAGAGAGAGTCACATATTGCCACATCAAGGGCCTCACTGGTTTTCTGCAAGGAGCCAGAGGGCAGATGTTAGTTTCCATTTATGTTTACAGGAGCACAAAAATGAAAGAATACAAATTCATATTTACTCTGTCTGTGAAACTACCCTGACACAGAAAAAGAAATTGCTTGCTCTCTTGAAACCACACCTCGCCAATTACATAAAATACAGAAAACACTCCCAAGGTCACTTAGATTCAGTCCTGAAAACAGTCATCATTCTGATTTCCCACCGACTTCCAATCAGAAGACAGCAGTGGCTGTCAAAATCCTAACTATTCAAATAGCACTTCTATGACTTACGATTCATTAAACTACAACATTAACATAAGTTACACAGATAACAACTGTCCTTCTGGTTGCACCCTGATCATCTTAATGTGATGAACTCACAAAACCAGGTTCACTCTGCTTTTAATGGTTCCTTCTAAATAAAAACAGAGCACAGATTGGCTATGCTGCCCTTGTTTCCAGCAGACCAAAAATCCTGTTACAAACTGCAGAGCCTGTTCCTGGGGTTTCACACACCTCTGGCCGACGGTGCTCATCGACGTCCACGGAGCCGTCCAGTGGGGTCACAAAGTGGCACACAGGGTTCTTGCGCTTCTCCAGGTCTGAAACAACAGCGAAAATGCAAGTGCTGAGCACGTGCAGGGCCTGCAGAGAGCTCTGTCACTCTGGTGGCAAGGTATGACAGTGAGTCTAGCCAGGATTCCTTCCCAATAAACAGAAACAGGGAGATCTCGGGCTGTGCTTGGAGCACTCAGTACATCCCCAGTGTAGGCACATCTAGGAAAGCCCTGATCCAATGGCACTGCCTCTGAAACGTCAGGCCTTGAGCAGATTCCCGAGCTTTTCACTAGACAGTAATTTCAATTTTCTTGCTCTCACCCATGTCTCACGAAAGACCCGCCCCCAGCGCGGTACTTACACTGCATGTACCAGGCCCTCCAGATGGCGTTATTGAGACGGATTTTATCTCTCCACTGAAGCTTCAAGCCCTTAAAATTTTTCCACTTTGGTGAAACCAACCTTCCGCTGCAACAAAACAGACAACAAATCATTCTGCTTTCAGTTTTTCTCTCTCCCATCCTTTCAAGGCAAAGCATCCCCCTAAAACAGCCAAACTGTCAACAGATAAAACAACAACAAGCTGTGCTTGGCCAGTCACAACTTTTGCTGTCCACAGCTCACTGAGCCAGGAGCCAGAGATGAATCCAGTCTTCAAGACTCCTCCATGTTCTCATCCATGAGAACTAAGAACTGTCACAACTGGTCTCACAAATATCAGCAGGAATTAAATTCATTTCACCCAAACTTTTCTCTTTGCCAGTATCACACCTTTTCAAATCCCCTCCGATGAGCTTCCACCAACTGGGAATAAGATTACTCAAAATTAAGAGGCTTCTGCATGTTTGGTGACACACAGTTGTGGCTTGGACTTTCTGAAGTCCATTTTTACAGTTCCATTCGATTTTCCAGGCTGGTAACACTGGAAAGGAAGAATGAAATGCCAATTCTGGCCCACGAAAAAATACAACCCACCAATTCTACACTGCTGGTAATCAGAGCTGGGCACAAAGAAGTACCAACAGGCTAGAAAGAGTAACTTTTCTCCAAGGAAAGGCAAGGCGGGAAAAAGAAATGGCTGATCCTGGGAGGTGGAAGGGAAATGGAAGGAAAAAGGAAGAAGCAGCAGGGATTTCAGTAAGCACTGTATAAACACAAACTACCCAGCCCTTAAAACACACCTTTATGAATCATTAATCCATACTATTCACAAGGCAGAGGAAGTAGGAAATACTCATAACACAGTAAATTTCAAGCTGGAGATTAAAGTATAGGAATTGTGCCTATCCCAGGTTCTCCCTCTTGTTTTTGGGAGTTTTAGCCCCACATCTTCTAAGTTTATTTCTCCTGTGCTGTTTGTGCAACCTTGCTATGAAGGAATCGGACCAGCAATACTAACTGCAACCCATATAACAACAAAGGAAACAGGTTCACCTTGGCACACGACGAGCATCAGGTCAAGAGGTGATGGACACGAAGGAGCGACAGGAGCAATGTCACCTACAAACACACTGTCCTCTCAGAAGAGATCCCTGAGCACCAGGTCAGTCTGGAATAGTCTCTGCCATGCACTGGAGATGTACCAGCACAGACAGTGCCCCACTAGTCAATCTGCCTCACACATTCAGTACAAATGAACTCAGAGAGGAATTATCAATCCTTAAAAGCCCATTTCACATTTAAGCTCTAAAATCGCTGTGCAAATAGGAAGCACATCCTATAGAAGTGCCAGGCACTTCCTTGAGCTCACCAAAGCCCATATACAGAGCCTGAGGCTAGAGAACTGATGATTCCCAGTTTACTACTTGGTCTGGGAAACCTCCCAACAGCAGCTCTTCTAAAAGAAATCTTTTAATAAAACTTGCAATACTATAAAAAAGTAAAAAGTTCTCAGCCTAAACAAAAGCAACCAGAATGCCAGAGCTGCCAATAACAGGATATTAAAAGAACATTTTTTCACGTATTTGGCTCACCATTTCTTTCCTCCCTTACTGACACCACAAGTTCCCTCACACTCCAATATTCCCACAACTCTGACAGTAGGAGAGAAGCAAATGCCAGACTTCAGCCAAGTGACAGGTAAAGAAAACCAGCTCTGCTCTTTCAATTTTGCTACTATATAAAATGCCAGTTGTGGCAACAGGTTGTAGCAATGCACCAGCAGGTGAGTTGTTGCCTGACCGCGAAATTTTTTTTCTCCCCTCCTTGTCCTCTTTAAAAACAAACTGCAATGCTCTTGTACGCACAAGGAAGCAGATGAAGAGACCAGGTATGAACCGCACTAAAAAGACAATTCCCAGCAGCAAGAGAACAGGTAAATGACCAAGTTGTGAGCCCTGTCCATGCTCAGCTGCCCCTTTGGGGTGTAGGCTGTACACTGGGCTATGCTACAAGGCTCTGCTGTGGCCTTTGGGATGCTGGTGCTTGATAAAAAAAGAAAGTATAAACAAAATTCGGTACATGAAATAGAACATCAGCACCCCCATGACAAGCAGACCTGCTGGAGTGAGCAACTTCACTGACTGGGAGTGAGAGCAAACCATGTCAACTATTAGCAAGGAATAGAAAACTCACTGTTAATGTATTTGTGCTCTATTTTCTCTGTCACTGGGCTCTAAGACACTCAGTACAATCAGACTCCGTATGGTCACAGGCATTTAGGAAATCCTTCCGGATTGCTTCTTTTCAGTAGTGCATCCATATGCCACTCTTTGAAATACATCTCCCAAAACTCCACTTCTAAACTTCAAAACTTTTAGTTTATGGAAAGACCTCCAACTATTTTATCTCACTGTTACCCAGCCCATGTGTCAGGGCTGAGGGTGAATCTCCACCCATCTAATATTTCTCCCATCACTGCAAACTGTCCCAACACCTTCAGTGTTCACTGCACAGCCAGCTCTGCCTCAGAACCACTGCACACCTTATCTTTCCATCTAAACCCAGACTAAAGCACATCTTTTCCTGTTTCTCATCTGTACATTAACAGTTTGGAGACAGGAGATTACTGTGCTGATGCATCACCAGCACTGACAAAGTGCCCACATGCCTTTGACTAAGAAATCTGTCAACTTAATGTTCATCTCTTCTGTGTGACTCGACAGTTTGCCAAAGCAACAAAACTCTAATTATCTGCACTCAGAATAACAAGAGCAAATGCTTTTCCATAAAAAGACTAAAAGGAACTGTAATCAAGTCTGGTACACTCCTTGCATCTTCAAAGAGCTAATTAAAACTGGAATTAAAACACAAATAGTTTAAAATATTTTCAATTACATTCTTAGAAAATGGTAAACAAGACTAGTACATCAAAAGAAGGAAGTGATTAAGAACCCATTCTTAAAATAATTATTATTTTTAGTTCCCATGGGAGCAAAACACAAGTCCAGCTTGAGGTCATAAGTGAAACGACTTCAGCCTCAGTGGAGAGGAATCAGCATGAAGCTGACAACAATATTTAGACACTATTCCAAATTCCAAAGTCAATGGAAAGTCAATTACTTTGAACAACACTGTGACTGAGAGCAGCTGCCTAACTGAAAGCAGTCTTCAGATTTTAAAGCAGCAAAACAACAACAAGAAAAAAACCCAAACAACTGGAGAGACCATCTGGCTGCTGCTCCTGCCAGTTCTATTAAGACCACGCCAACCCCTAGAGCAAATGTGAAGCAACTTCCCAACAGGTCACAGTGTACCTGCAGCACAACCCAATAGCACACCCGTGGTCCTGGCCCCCTCTCCAACAGCTGCTGCAACTCTGCAAGGATGCTGCTTCCAACCAGGGGAGCAGGAGAACATCCCAAGGCAGAACGGGACCCAACAGTGCACGGTACAAGCCAGGACAGCTGCACCCACAGCATGTGGGAATGCTGGTGCTGCACAGAGGGTGCCCAAGCTGAGGAACACAAGGAGCCAGGCTCCTGGGTGCATCCTGCAGGGAATGCTGCTGCCAGAAGCTCAGCTCATGTAAGCAATGCTGGAGAAAGAGGTGACTCTCATATTTTCCTCACTATCACACATATCAAATCAAAGCAGCTGAAAGCCATCTGATGGGTAACTAGCAACGCATTCCAGCAGCTCAGCTCAGTCTCCCATGTAGAAATCTCTATCTCCTGAGTCCAAACGCCCTCATCAAGTGATTTGATCACAGCAAACCAGCCAAAAGAGCTGGAAATCCCCTTGGACGCAGTTGCCCCAGTGTGCTCTGGAGGAGTCGCAGGGCTGTCACAGGAGAGGCTGCAGCCACCTGAGGCTGCCACTTCCATTTGCTGCAACTTTCACCTACAAGTCCTGGATACACCAAGAGAGGCTGGAGTCCATTCCCAAGGTTTTTTTACGTGCTGTTTCCCAGCTCAGGAACTACCTTAGGCAGCTGAGATCCAAGCAAGCAGAGAGGTAACACAGCACTGATCTCTCAAAGCCCTCCATTTGTAAAAATGGCAGTGGAAGCAGCTGTGTTTTAAAACAATTATGAACCTTCAAACATCACAAAATTTGCAACAAAGTACAAGAAACAGATATCCACTGTGAGAGTGTGACCTGATTCCCTTCAACACCTTTGATTTTTGATTTTTTTCTTCAACCAACTGAAATACAATTAGGAAGCAGGTTTGTATTCTAACAGTACCCTGACAGTATCCACAGTACTACAAGTAAAGTTTTGCCTCTGAGAATCTCATCATTTCGTTCTAGGCTAATAACACTCAGTTAATGATCTTGCAGGATATTTTAGTAATGCTTTTGATTCAGCAGAGACAAGGCAAAGGGGTGACCTCCTTTCCTAACAGATACACGTGAGATGCCATTCACCACTGCAAAATTTAAACCAGTAGCTCTCCCTAGCACTGAAACAACATTCAATTAATAAACTCAATGAGAAACTCCTTCCAACACCTGTAGAAGCACGATCAAGCTCTGAGATAAGATGACTCACAACAGAAGAATCCCCCGTTCTCCTCCCTTAATCAGAGGATTTTAAGATGGACTTCAGTCAGCATAAAACCACATGACACAAGCACCCTCCGGATTTGGGCAGAAAGGGACACTTATCTGCGTGCAAACCCAGAAGAAATTTGGGGATTTTTCATTACTTATTAGCATTAAGAAACACCAGCATTTTAGGAAACTTTTCTACAAAGAGCACTGAAGGGACAGAGAAGCAGACTTTAAAATATTAAGATAAATTCCATCTATCCTCCACTTAACAGGTGGTTCAAATACATGTTGATTAAATGGAAACTATAGGGTATAGTATGGTAGAACTTATGGGTTTTACAGAGCTCAAATGCTTTATTCAGCTGTTTCTGATTCAACTTGCAGTTGCCCAGTTTTTATCTCCCTCAGAAATGCTCACAACAGTACCACAGCCTTATGTTTAAATCCTTTTCTAACAGAAGGCAATAGGGAGGATTTTGCTGTAAACATCAGCCTGAAAAAATCCCCTTTCTCCATTCAAAAAAATTTAAGTTCATTCTCCACACCACGACGTGTAAAAGTTGCTGAGCAGGAATTTCAGCCGGGAAGTGATCTTGGGATTGTACTGAACTAAATGCTGCACCAAGTAAAAAGCCTTTAAAATACCCTCTGAGGATGGAATGCAGGATCTCCTGCTCAAAATAAGGAAAGAGTGAATTACATGCCCGTGGCTACAAAGTGTGTGAGTGACAGCTCTAGAAGTAGGACATGGATTTCAGGGACAAGGAAAATTTCTGGCTACATTTGGCTCCCTAACTCAGGAGGTGTTATTTTTTTCTCTTGCACTCAGAGAGCACCTGGCCAAGATCTATGGTACATGGAATTTAAACACAAACCTCCAAGCACTGTGGTTTAGATTCCACAGGCCTGTCCTGCTGCCCAAATATGTATTCCCAGCAAGCCCAGCAGATAGGCTAGAAAGCAGCTACTGCATGTCTGCAGGAATCACTTCTACAGACCACTGGAGTCCAGTGTGCTATGGCTGTAAACAAATCATTTTGTTTTCAAATCTGAATTTTGTCAATTCAGTTTACGGGAACAAGCTACAGAAAAGTCCTGTGTTTTCCTGCTTAGGTAACGGATTCCCACTGCCCTTGTGCTAGAACAACTCTATTTTGCCTTATTAGCTCCAGCCTCAAAACCCACTTCCTCTGTGCCTTCCCCCAGTTCCTTCCTGTACATGATCACGCAGTTTTTTGAGGTAGGGTAAGAATTTTACTTTTATTACAAGTAATGGCAATGATGCTCTTAATTTAAGTAATAGGACAAAAATCTGATTTGATAGTACAGTAGCTAAATAGATTAGCTTTTTCAGCAACACAGAAAAGGAACTTTCTGGCTTCTCCCCAGCATTTTTTTTCAAAGGCGTGGTTTTAGTTTGTTTTTTAATCTCCAATCTGTTTTGTTGGGGAGTTGGGCCTGTCAGCTCAGCTCTCCAAGAGCCAAAACTAACAGTATTTCCCCAAACAAAGGTTCATTCAGAGAATCAGATTATATGCATTGTGTGTTGGAGCAAAGGGGCAGGCAAGAGAAACCAAAACATTTCTACACGGCGTGAATGTGTGTAGGACTGGCAAGGAGACCACGTTTTAGCATCTTACTATTCCTACCTACAAAGTTAATCCCAGCTGCAGCCTGAGGATACTAATCCCAGACAGAGCTCATTTTAAAAGCCAGATTTAGGGCAGGTCATTTGCTTGGTTACCTGGTTCATCCTCCTTACCTGAAATCCTCCCACAGTAGCAGGCTCAGGATTGTGGAGGGATGTTCTATTCCCCACAGACCATGAAGGACAGCAGGGAGCTTTGTGCTGAAGTTAAATCAAACATTTTAAAACAACCAAAACGTCCCCTCACTATTTGATTAATCTCCTTTTAAAAATAATATTTCCATCTTGAAGACAGAGATACTGAACCCAAAAAATATTTTTCCTCTCTCATGAGCATTATCTATTAAGAAGTGTTAGAAAAATAAAAACAAAGATCAAATTTAGCCACTGGCAAATTGGAATTGCAACACCTGCCAAGGAACATGTTATCTGGACTGATTTCACGCAGGCAGGCTCAGGTATGCACCTCCCGAAATGGAACAGTAAAGTGAAAGGTCAGCTGTGTGCCAGAAGCAAATACTCCTGCCCCAACAAATCCACAAGAAACTTTGATTTATTTATATTATAAATTCAATGCTATTTTAAGCTTGGAAATTTAACTTAATTTGCATAAATTTTGCAGTGCTGATAACCTTGTCTACACCAGACTCAGGAATGACCAGGCAGGTGCTGTGCCAAGGCAGCCTCCTCAGGGAGAGCTGAAAAACTCACGTTTTGAGAGCATTATCACACCTACCCGACAGCTTTTCATACCACCATCATTGTGTCAACCAGGGAAGGGAGCCTCATGCTGCAGTTTTAGCCAAACACAACATGGACAAGGTCAGCTGTGTGCAGAGGGAGGCTGCACACACAACCTGCAGCTGGGAAGGACCACAGAGAAATGCCTTCACCAGATGTAGGTTTCATGCAGGTTATGAAAGGGTGAAAAGAGCACTGGGCAAACATAAAGAACAGTACAAATATCAAAGAGACTTGAAGGCTATAGCGTCCTTCAGCCAGTGGCTATTTAAAGACTCAGAATATTTAGACAGTTTCTCATTTCCAGTCAGAAATCAAAGGATATTTCTAGAAATGTTCCTGCTTTTCAGACACTTGTACAACAGTGGCTCACTTTAGTACAGAACTGGAACAGCAAGAAAAGAAAAAAGCTGAAGTAATGTTATTAATACGTCAGCCAAAAGGCTGAGAAAATGGGCTTTACCATCAACATCTGTCACCACTGACCCTCCCAAAACCTCTCCCTGATCCCTGCTGTCCTTAACTTTGCCCCTTTACAAAAGTCACATACTTTGTAACTTTATAAACATTAACATTTTATAAAATGCCAACACACTTCCACTGTCAAAAATCATGACCTTCTTAAAGAACTACCAGAAAACCCGTCATGGAAAAAGAGGCTGACACACAGAAGTGACACAGTGCTCTGAGACCCAGGCTGAGAGGCAAATCCCACCCCTTTCATTGCCTAAATCTGAAATGCCATGATACAGAGCAGCTGCTCATGGGCACAAAGTGTGTCAGTGGCAAAGCAAGCACAGAACACCAGCCAAACATATCCCAGCCACACACCCCACACTAGAAATGCTACGAGCAAGAGTAAGCTTTAGCAAGGACTAGGTTTACATTTTTCACATCAGATCAGTACATTTGATTTTCCTTCTTTGTCAATACATTCGGTTTTCCTTCTCTTTGAAGTGCTTCCTGTGCTCTCATGCATGGTGGAAAGAAGTGACATTTTTAGAGCTGCTTCAGTATAAAGAGAAGTGATCCTACTTTTACTCCAATGTCTTCAAATTTTCCACTTCTTCCTAAGACTTGATTTCTGCCACTGGCTTTTCATCAAACTTCTCAGAATCACAATATTCACTACAAAGAGCTGTTTCCCAATACAGATGATCAGGAACCGATAGGGTTTTGCAGTACACGCTCATTTTCATTTAAAAGGATGGCTGTTGGTGAGGACCCTGTTGTATGGAGAGCTATAAATGTGTCAAGATCTTTTGAACATTAAGTCCCCAGCCTAGAATGATGAACTGATCAAGATGTGATGATCTGGGACTTAAAAGATTTTTCACACACGGAGCTTCTGAAAAACCCAAACAAACTTTACCAGTGTGGCAGATCAGCCCAGCTCTCTGAGCAGCACACATACCACCGGAGCTCAGAGCTGTTTACCATGCTCCAGAAACACGAAACCAACACTTCTGCTGCAGAGGATACTGTAACATTCTCTGAACAACATTACAAGCCTATAAATAAACGGCAAGACTTCGGGGATCTTATTCTGAAAGTGCCTTAAGGGTTTGCAAAAGCAGAGATGCTCCCCCAGCTCTCCCCTTGTGACACAAAGCTTTCATCCCAGCTGTCTGCAGCCAGCTCCCTGCAGCTTGAAAAACACCAGGCTGATTCCCAAATTCAGTTATTACAGACTCAAGACTGCAACAGCACACACAGTTTATTCAAAGTTTACATAAAAGCTGAACCAGAAACTACACAAGAGACAGAAGCAGGCTAAAGGCACCATTGTGTTACTACTGAAATTACTCAAAGATCAATCAAAATCCCATAGAAAGATGATGCAGGGGGAAAACTCCTTCCAGAATTAACATAAAAGAGCCTGGAATGTGGAAGAAAAAAAAAAAAAAAGCCTCTAAAAGGTCATGCACAACTCACTGGAAAAGTCTCCACCCAGAGCTTTCTTGGGTCTATGTGCAAACGAGTGCTTTGGCAATGCTTCACCAAAACCAGCCCTTCAATTCACGATGAACATCCCATGGCCCTGTGCATGGTCCTGCCATGGGGGCAGCCACATCTCAAACACAGCAGTAAAACTCCCCAGGATCCACCCATCCAAGACCACAGGACCACCCCCAGGAAGGCTGAAGATTTAGAGAACATAGAGTGGAAAACAAACTTTTCACTTCTGGGTCACCAGTCAAACAGGAACTGTGAAGATTTGTCTGCTGCAATGCAGGAAAGGCTGTGTGAGTGACCCTTCCTTAATTAATTGGGACACAGGGCTGGCAGGAAAGCAGCTAATGCTCATGCCACATAATCCTCACCACGCTTTTCCCAGATGGCTCTCGTTGCCTGTCTAGGATTGGACAGGCCAAGGGCTGTACCAGGTTCCCACACACAGATGGAGAGATCAATCCTGTCCTTAGTGGCTCCAGTCTCACTGAATTGTTGGATCTGTGACTTTATAGTGATGATGGTTATGGTAACTATGCACAGCACAGGGCACTGATGAATGTTTCATAGCAGTTAACTTCATAAAGCAATATTTAACCTTACTGTATGTGGTGAGTGTCAGAGAAAGACCTTGTTTTATTGCATCACACCCTTATACAGTCATTCCTTTGCTCCCAGTAACCACCATGATTAAATATCAAGCAGCAAAATGGTTCAGAAATTCTCATGCCATTCATATGTGCACCAGTTAAAAGACACAGCTGGACAGACTTTCAAATGGACTGAGATGGTTCACGCCCCAAAGCAAGTGGTGACTTCACCAGTAAAATATGTCACGGCATCAGCACTTTCACAAATCTTACTACAAGCAAAACAACAACAAATTCACTAAATGACCCTCACTCAAGTCTTTTCTTTAAACCGTGTTCTTCCTAATGTGCCAAAATCACAAAAAACTAGCCTCAACCTTCATTCTGTAGAGTCCTGTCCTGGGGACATGACAGTCCCTTGGGAATGCTCATATGAAAGGTAAATAACACTTTTTACATGTTTATTGCTATGGAGAGAAGCAACATCTCTAAATTTCCTAGGATTTGTCTCCCCATTTCCAAAAGCCTGCTACATCCACCCAGCCTATAATCACCACATGCCAAGCTCAGACACCAAGCCTACTAATGTGCTAATAAAAACTGCTAATAAAAGTTTTAGTCTCCTTAAGCTCTGCTAAGATTTTTACTGGAGATTTGAGGGTTCTACTTGTACGACTGGATACTAAAAACAGATGGGATCCACGCTGAGTTCCTAAACAACAGTCTTCACAGACCAACATTTTATTAGAAACAGTAGTGAATTAGTTTTTATTGCAGAATTCTATGCATCTACTTGCAGAGCTAAGATGTGCTCTTCAGTAACACTTGCTGATCTGATAAAGTAAGTGCAATTTAATCCCATGGTTTCCATTAAGGGTTAACAATTTCACACAGCATGAGAGACAGACCAGGACTTAGGAATGCCTCTGTTTCCCATGGGGTTTGATTGCAGATTACCCCTCCTCACAGGAGGAATGACTCAGATCACAGTGTCATCCCAGTCACAAACATACTGGCTCTGTTCTTTCACGAGACCATGGAACACCCAGCACCTCCAGGCAGCCAGTGAGGGAAGGCAGCAGCACAGAACTGGGCTGCTACCACAGAGAGCAGCCACAGCCACACACCCTGGCCTTATCTGCAGCTTCCAGAGACCAAATGCTGCCTGGAATTTTTTCCCAGCTGACTCTAAAACATTGTGTAGCTCACTCCAGCACTTGGCACCTGCTTAGGAAGAGCTGTAAGAACACCTACCCAGGGTGCCACAGGTCCAGCCTTCCCCATGCTCAGTCCCAGCAGTGGGTGAGCAGGTGCTAGGGGAAGGGCCAGAACAGGACAAGCTTGTCCCTATGGTGTTCCTGCCAGCTCCCAACAACCAGCCCCTCTCAGCTCTAAAGGAAAATGATATTAGCAAGTATATTAACTCACTCCCTAGAAGTGAACTGGAAGAACTACACAGGTTCTCTTTTTGCCGTTTATAGACACTTTCCCCCCCAGCTGAATATGTATATTGATTTGGCAGGTCTCTGCTTTGAAAAGGGACGGATAATGACATTTTTAGTAGAGAACAGCCACTACGGTGACTACCGCAACAGCTTGGATGCCCCAGCTTTTGGATATATTGCTTTGGTTTCCCATTTATTTCACAATCTCCGTTTCTATTTTCAACAAGTTTTAGGTGTCAAACATGGTTGCTAATAATTACCTGACGTGAGTGCAGTTTCCTTCTTAAGAATATTTGTATTTCTGATCACGTCAGTTCTCCCATCCCAACACTAGGTTCATTTGAAATAAGTTGACGACATGCAAAGAGCTTCTCTGGCTCTGTAACGGATCTAAATATTTCACAACCACATCCAAATCCTTTGACTTAGTCCTTCCTTTCTAGAAATTTCATATCCTCTAACCCAGAAGTCATTTTTGTGTGTGTTCCCAGGTGGCAAACCTATTCCCCCCTCTACAACCCCTGCACTCAATTTTCTTTCTCAGAAGCTATGTTTTAAAGAGCAAAAACAAGTAGGTAATTTCTTTGACTGCTTCGTGCTTACCCGTATCTGGCACACCACCAGCACATTTTCTATCCAAGTTCCCTCAACCCCCATCCTGCAGGGACAGATGTTCAGCAAGCAAACAGAAAGCTGGACTGAGCTGTGCAGATACCAATATGCGGGAGTTTGTACAGGGAAGCAGTGATACGCTCTGTGGACACTGTACAGGACGAGCTAACGTGAGAAGCATGACATGTAACATCCAGACCTTGGTGTGCTGCTAACAGACAAGCACATTTCAGAGCTCATTCCTGAATCCACAACACAGCTTAACAGGACCAGGACTTCGCTGTGTTGCCTCTCACTCAAATACTGGGAGTTCTCCTGACGCACAGATGTCACTGTAAATATTATTAACAGAGCTTGACTAGCCATGGCTAAGCTTACTCAGACTACAGCTTCTATATAAACATACAGAAATGCATCAGGATGCGCAGAGACTGACCATCCAAGAACAAAACAAATGATATCATTCTTTGCTCTGGAAAACGTGGCAGCAGATAATACCCATATCCAATGACTGGCAGATCAGGAATGCAACAAGATCTTCCACTGCCCTCTTCCTGTTTGGCACTTCCTCTCTAACAGCTGCCAGACCCACAAGCTCAGGTATTTCCTTTCTACCTTTTTAAGTTTTCCTTTTTATGTGCATGCCTTTCCTTTTTTACCTTGATCACTTCTGCCTCCAAAGTAATGGCTTTCAACAACTAGCACAGGCTAAATCAAGTGTCACACCACAGCACCAAAAGCAAAAGTCTGCATGATAAAAAGATAATCAAGAGCAGTCATGGACTTCAAAGAAGAATCACAAAGACCTGAGACGCTCTTCCACAATTCTTGCTCCATTTGGTCTCTGTCTCTTTGTGAATGGTCTGGACATTGAGGATAAATAGAATAGTACAGATTTAAGAGCAGCCTAAAATCTGGATGCAAGATGCAGCAAGAAAAATTGAGCAGAACAGCCTGTGATGGTTCACATTCACATCAACAAACTAAATGCTGTGGGCCTGAGTTATTTTTAGGTCTATTGTGAAACCCCACATTCCAGCTGCTCCAAAGATACACCAGCACTACCACACAGGCCCGGGCTCTGTATCATCAGCCTGGCTGGCTGCAGTGAGTCTAACCCTTGCCCTACATTAGAATTTTGGCGCCAAGGCAACCAAGTCCCTGGCACAGATTGGGGTGATGTGGACAAGAAGACTGTTTTGGACAACAACCTCACACGGGCTGGGGAAGGGTTTGGCTGTTGGATACAGAAGTCACTGAGTTGCTGCAGCCTGGCCAGAGGTCTCCCAGCCATGCTGGCCAAGGTCACTTTGGTTGTCGTGTCCTTGAACTGCTGCAGGCAGAGCACCAGTTACTATGGGACCTTGAGGGAAGGGAGAGTAAACAAAGCAGCAGAGGGAAAGGAGGCCAGGATTTCGAGTAAACATCCCATGCTAGAGAGTTCTGAAAACAATGAACTTGACAGATTCCAGAAGCAAAGCCTCCTTCGTGCCTCTGCAATGTTTGCTTGAATTTAGTTATGCAGACATGTCTCTCATAAAGAACAACCCTGCTGATCTCTGAGGAGTAACAGGGTCCACTGCTGGTAGGAGCAGTGAAAAGAAAAGGCCTCATCCTGCTTGCTGCAGATCTGTTCTAGGCAGCAGTACAGGCTGCAATACAAACTCCTCAGGACAAAACGCTTGCACACATTTCTTCCTTCGCTCGCTCCGCCTGGCGGGACACGGGACCAAGGTCCTGCACTCACCACAGTGACTCTAATGACACTAAAGGCTCTGGTGTTCACACAAGCTCTCAACACTGACACCTCCGAGGACCCACAGCGGCAGGACACTCGGAATACCAGGGCAGATGCAGCACAGGACAAAGCTGGGAGGAGCAAACACCCCACACGGAGGGTTCAGGCCAGGTCACACTTGCAAGCTGCCACCTTCCCCCCAGATTTGCATGACCCAACTACAAACAATGCAGCTGCTATCTGACTTCCAAAACCAGTACCAGCAATCCTCTTTCTTAAGAAGGGCAAACCTATTACACAAGAGCAAGGTTATCTGGATCTTCTCCTTACCCCCTCAGTCACCCTTAAGGTTCCACTCTTCAATTCTTGCTCTTATTCACAAGCCAGCCCTAGGACAAGTAAACCCCACCCAAAACCAGCAAAGACAAGACCACCCTTTATCTCCTGAGATGGAAGAAGCCCTTTCAAGCTCTTGAAACACAGAAACAAAGTTGTAACAAGCATCAGACCCCTGTACTTGAATAAGGACAACTTTTCATGGACTAAGGGTGATCTCTCAACCATTTTTCCCCTGTTCTTTCAGCTGAAAGCAGCCTCAACTCTCCCGTTTCTGCTCTGAACTGTCACCCCCAAAATTCTGCTCTTTGTTCCCCAAATGCATAGGGAAATATTGTTAATCTGCAATGAAAGAGAAGCACAAACACCACATAGGTACTCTACCCATAAAGATATCCTCTACTTGCTCTGGTGTGGTATAAACAAGCAATAAAGATACCTCTGGAAATCCAGAAATCTCCCACTATAATAAAAAAAAAAGAAAAAAAATATTTATCTCTGTATGTAGGAAGACATTACCACATACAAAAATTAAGTAAGAAAAGGCATTAAATATAGCAAAAAAGACTGTATCCACTGCTTCCTTGCACTACACCATCAACTAAACTAGAAGCAGAGAGATGAAAATGTCTCTAACTGCGCATTACTGTTGTAGATAATGTGCTGCAAACACAAAACCAAGGATAAAAAGCTCTCTAACAAGTCATTAAAATTTAACAAGTCATTAAAATTTTTCTGTGCTTTTCAGGAAAAGTGATCAATTCATTAAGCAGCAGTGCTTAGCTACTTAAACAGCTGAACCCTTTCCTCACATCATGGTACATCACCAACCGTGCCATGGCAAAGGGTTATCTGTAGGTCAGGAGTACTCTGGCCAAAACACACTGACATAACACTAATTGAAGTGAATCAGATTCTTTCACTAATACCCTGCTACATGATAATCCACGCAGTGCCCTGCAAGCCCTTTCCATCTGGCATGTCACCTTTTCTCTTACAGTCCCACAGGTGACAAAGCAGCCCTGAGAACCACTCCTAACACTGTGGGCTAGTACCTACATATACCTTGCAAGTGGCCACGGTCTGGATAACCAGCCCAGGGAAGGAATCTTTTTCCCAGGCCTAGATGGCTTCCTATGGTCCTTTCCAATCCCATTTTCTATTATCCACTGATGTCACAGCTGGACAGCAAACTAAAAATACTAATCTTTCACAAAGGTAACTGCTGCTGAGCTTGCTTTTAAGCAGCACTCAAGAGCTTCCATACCTTAAGGCACAAAGTGAAATCTGCTTAACAGAGAGGGAATGGCAATTCCCCTGCAGCCATTCACACCACACAGAATGGCCGAGGTGTCACCAGACTCTCCTTAACACTTTCTCCTCAGAGGCATTAAGCCTGGAGGTGACCTGTAAGAGATCATCACACGTACGGGAATGGCAGGAAAATAAAACACTATCCCCACCGAGTTCCAGCAAACTTCTGCTCAATCCAGCAGTAGATTTAACACAGGCAGGCAGAGTCCAGCAACTGCAGTGCATCGAGCCGAGGCAGGAAAACAGACAAGGAGCCCTCGCCATTTCTGCTTGCAGAGTAAAAAGTTCCCAAACAGGCAGGGTCCTCCTGTTGCCCGGAGTGGCACATTCAGCTCCTGAACAAACCTCTCTTGCAGAAAGGGGTCATGCCTCCAATGGCTATTAACCATTTGACAGCTCAGAGAAGCTCACACCATTTAGACCTCCAAGCCCAACAGAACAACAAAAGGGTTTTCTGGATCCTCCAGAAGACTACTGTCAGCACACTCAGGAATCCAGAGTGATGCTCCAGATACTAAAGGTTTTTTGGTGACTGCACGATGAGAGCAATGATGCTTCTCAGAACCAGAGTCAGGGCAGGGAGCAGGTGCTTCTCAAGCAGTTCAGTGAAGGCCAAGGGCACTCAGCAGAGCACTGCCTTCCAGAAGCATTACGATTGCCCTTCAAATATCAGCCTGGTTTTATTACCCTGTAATTTGTATCTGTGGGGTTCCTCACCAGTTCAGTAGCTTTTCTAAGGCAGGAGTCAGTAAACTGCATACCTTCTTCATCATTCCCTCCGAAATCTTTCTTCCATTTGTCCTCTTTCCTTTATTGAGTTTGTAGCTGAAGTGCCATCTTTGACAGGGCTTCCTTTTAAACTCCTATGTCAGCTCACTTCTAAACTTCATGCCTTTGTTTCCCCCTTTCAAAAAGGCCAGCACACACGTCTGGGGCTCTGAAGTGCTGAGACTGTTTCGGTCATTTTCAGAAGGGAGAAAGGGAGGAAAAAGCAGTAACTGATTTATCTACGATCACCAGCCAAGAAACCAAGGGTTAGTGAAGAGCTTTGTGCTTGTGTGTCACAAAGGAAATAAGCTGTGGCAAACGCACACTGGAACATTTCCTATGGCAATGGCTGCTTTACTTACCAAGGGATGGCTATATTAATTTTATCAGGAATGACACCAAGTCAGCGTGTTTTATGTTCAAAACCAACCAAAAATGACCTTCCAGCTCCCATTTGAGCAAAAAACCAAAAATTATTTGAAAAGATCACGGTCAGAATTTCTGTTCTGATACTAAAACTATTAGAAGCAAATTCTGAAGAACCTTGCTTTTCCTAATACTGTTTTTAAAGCCTTCCTGCTTCAGAAACTGTGACAATAGTGTAACTCTAGCTTGCACTAAAAACAATCAGATTCAGGTTTTTCCATCACTGTCTGAAACACAAAGAACCAACTCTATTTTCTTTGGAGGCAACTGAAACAAGTACTTTTCCTAATCATCTTCATAATTGTTTTATGGACATGTTAAAGGTTTCCTTCCCAGAGCGAAAAGAAAATTGTATGAAAGCTGTAAAATATTTCTATAGCCATCAAAGACTTTAGAAAGCTTGTCTTTTTCCTCAGAAGTAGCTTAGAAGTTTTGTCTTTAAAGAACTGTTTGTGCCAATGATATTAAGATATCAAAGGGCAGATGAGGGAAACTGTAAATGCAAATAATTTCTGCATACAAAGAAAGGAAGTTGCAAGCATATAGCCTGTAATCTGTTCATTAAAAATAAAATACCAGATTAAACCCAAACTGGTCCAGGTTTCTCAACTGATAAGGTTTTTTTGTTGTTGTTGTTCGGTTTTTAAAAGAGAACCCTTTCTCTCCAACAGCAAAAGGCAGCAGGGCAGCATGAGAAGAGCCAAACCAGGAACTCCACATCTCCTGCCCCAATCTTACTGCTCAATCATCCATGACTTCCGTATCTGGGTCCATCCAGCTCATTCTCTCCTTTATCAGGCACACCCTCATCAAGCGCTTCCTATCTAACTCTCCCATCACAGATCAAAGCACAGCGAAAAAACACTGGACTTCCCTAACTCCAGCCACACCTTCCATCATCTACCCTTACTTTCCATATATTCTTCCCTTTCAATCCTATTTCTCCTGCCCTGAACAGGAGAACATTATGACATTCTCTTTTCTCCCCAACTCATCAGGATCATTCACCTCTGTCCTTTTTATCACATCTCATCTAAGTACAACTCCAACCTCTTTCCTTCTCCAGAGCCCCCACCACCATTAGAGACTTCCATTTCCTTGCTGTCATTCCATCCACCCCTGCTGCTGGATGTTTCCTCACTCACACGGGTTCAGTGCGCTTGTAACCCAGGCTCAAATCCACCCAGTCAGCTGAGACATCTTTTGTTCAACTTGAATTTTGCAGTGTCTTATTTTTTCTTTCCTGTTTCCATCCCTGTGGCCTCTGTCAGCACTATCGAGCTCATTGTGTGGCTTTATCGTGGCCCTTCTAATTCACTCAAAGCATTCCTCAAAGATCCCCTTAATTTTACTCCACATCTCAGTGAGCTTCCAGCCTCATTCCTTGCCCCTTCAACTCTGCCTGCTTCACAATCGATCTCTGAGTACTGTTATTAGGGGAAAAATTCCACCCACCCATAACAACTTAAAAGAGTTCACTCCCTCCTTCAAGCCTGTCAAAATGCCTCTGACATCCCAGAAATGCCCAGCCTTCAGCTCAAAACGGCTACAAAGCTCCCTTTATTCCTCCCCACCCCTTCCCAGCTTGCAGCATCACTAGATACCCTTTTGTTTGATTAAGACTAATCATAGCTTAAGGACACACAGCCAGATAAGCAGCTGCTCAAGTGACTGAATATCAACTCTGCTTTCCCAAAGAATGGAAATTTTTTTCCCCTACATGGGAAAGTAACAAACAAGAATGGTTCAGTGACCTACTAAAGGGGTGTGTGGAAAAACATGAGTAAAGCCAAGACCTGAATTTTGGGTTTCTTGGCTTTGATTCCTCTTGCCACTCAGCAGAAAGAAATAAAAACAGGTAAGGGGGGAGAACTGAAAAATCAACGTATTAATTTCTGCTGCCATTCAAAGCACATCATAATCACGCAGCACAAAATCTTCACTAAAAATAATGCCAAATCTCAAAGTTCAGCCAAATTTTTTCAGACCACGCAAAAGTTCTTGAGAACTGGCAGTCTGAGGACAAACTAATTCCCTCTTCCCTATTTCAGCAATCAATCAAAAATTATGATTATGAAATCCATGTTGTATTTAAGCCAGAAAATAACATCTGTAAAAACACAAGATGATAACTACAACAAAACATGTAGACTAAATGGTAAATCAAAATATTACAACAGTGTGCTTTTTTAATGAAAAACGTGACTACTGTGCCCCGCACCTCAGTATTAACACCCTGCACAACCAGGTCCACAGAAACGAGCCTGCAGAGACACCAAAATAGCCAACAGCAAAACAAACAAAATTGTCCCTCTATCTAAACGTCTGTCTACAGAATTTGTCTGTTCTTCCTGTAGTCATTGTAGCCCTGAAGACACCAAAACCTTAGTTTGAACCAAGGCATTCTCACACTACCACGACTCAATGTTTACTTTGGCAAAGAAATGCGTCTTTGAGACAAGAACAGCTCAGCAACCTTTCTGCAACCCATCCGGAGGTTCAAGGTCGTCAAGGTGGAATTTCAAAGTGCATCTTACACAGAGATTAAAAGGTTGTGACTGTATCAAGCATTTGACATAAGCAGGGTAAGAGGCTCAGTACCAATGTCCTGATTCATACAGTATCCTTGCTTTGAAGGGACCCTTACTATGGTTAAAATATACTTTAACAGCAACTTTGCTCAAGTTTGGCTAAATTCAGAGGTGTTTTTTATCAGAGTAGTCTCTACAAGCAGCATGTGAAATATGTAACTAAATTCTGGAAGTTTTTTATCTCCAAGAGCTATCAGCACTGCTGAGAACTTCCCCAAACACATGCTGCACTAACAAAGAATGTGTGGCAAATGTGCTCTGGAAACAAGCTGACCCCTAATGTCAGTCCACTGAGGAAGGGAATATTTTTGGCTTACATCTACATGAAGTGAAGGAGTCATATTGCTAAAGAGGAGAGATGAAATCTAGAAATGACCTGGCAAGCTGTTCACAAGGCAGCCTTTGTCCCAGTTCCCAGACCCCACTCTCCTGCTTTTGTGCAGCTTTAGCAAGCAGGATCCAGAGGGTTTTGGACAAGTGTCTCATGCCAACATTAACACTCTTACCTCAAGCACAATACCTGGCATGTTCCTTAAGCTCTTATTAAGAGGTGAGAGAACTCTGAGGCTACTTAAAAATAAGTGAGCCCACAAAGTCATCTTCATCTACCCTACCATGCCCTACGCTAAGATGGGTGGTGACTGACATAATAATATATAATAGTTTAAAAAGAACATTACCCAGTGTGATCATTAATAATTCCTACAACAAAGCTTGTGCTTTGTTTACACAATGTACATGACCACACACATCTGAGGAGCCCATTTGCTCCACTGCAGGATTGTCTCCCCAGCACTGCACAAGACGGGAACCTTCACACACAGAATTAATTATTTACATGGTCTCAAAGCCTCATCAACCTCTTATTTCTTCACAGGGCATGTATACAACACACTGGCTGAGTAACTGAAATCTGCGCTGTCATTTATCCATTTTACACCCAGAGAAAATAAAGAATAGTTTAAAACCGACTGTATTTCCTACTCCCTGCAATAATTACATTTGTCATTCTAGCAGGATTTACCTCTCTGTACTAGAGATAAACTAGCACAAGGTCACTGATTCCCAACATGCATTTTTCAGAGCTCCACATGCAGTTCAGAAAAGTTCCTATTTCAGGTTTTGAACCTTAAACTATGCATCATTCTTCCCAAAGCAGAGCTTTCCACAGGGAAATCCAATGTCCCATTTTCCAGACTGTCAGGGCAATAAATGGTTTACAGTGCCCTTTTGTAAAGCACAATTTTTCACCTCACAGAAGTCTTCAGCCTGCATTCTACATGGAGCTGAACACGATTCTTCTGCTGGAGACAAGAAGTCTCCAAAACAAAGAGAAAAAATTCTTTTGACCCAATCTCAGGGAAAAAAAAACTTCATGATGTGCCATTGTTGGAACACTTCTGAATACAGTTCAGCTTCGGGAAGTTATTTCTGGGTAATGCAATTACTTGGATAATGGTAAAGTTATTAGAGGGCTTTACTAAATTAAATATCAAGATGGCATAACATTTTACTTAATTCTGCATATTGTAGGTCATGTAACGAGGAGCACAGTTTTTCATTAGAATGAGCAGTGTCGAAGGTCTTTCTCATTTTGAGAAGCACATTTTTTAAGCCCTTTTTGACTTTAAAGTGGCCTGCTGGCAACAGGTCAATTCTAGCTACCTACATGTCAAGGTCTGCAAGGTCACATTGGTTTAAAGAGCTGAGATGAAGGGACTAAAAGGGGAAAACCAATGTTCTTTTACCTCTGTCAGTGTGGTACAGCTCCCATAATCAATCTCATCAGAAAAGCAGGTCACATTTAGATAAAGTACAGCTCGCGTGACACCTGTTGTAAACCCCAGTGGTTATAAGTCACTTATTAATTTAAAAAACTGTTTTAATCTGCTCACTGTACAGGGGAGTATGATCTAGGCATATTTCTCCCTCTGAAATGGCTTATCTGACATCAGACTTTTCAAGCTGTGCAACTGGATATGTGACTGAAACAGCTGTGATGAAAATTAGAATCATGTTGGTTTGTACTGCTCAAAGGCATGAGGGAATCACTTCCCTGGTGTTCAGAAATAACTTTCTTTATCATAAAAAGTTTGACTGTTAACAGCTCAAAGCCAAACTCAAAAAAATTTACAACACAATTAAAAGAGCCCAGGTTACACCACGAATCCGTGATCCAGCATAAATTTGGTCACTTCCAAACAAACCACCCGAGGTAATGACCCAGGTAACGATCAAGGTAATCTAGCTTTCTAGTCCATCAGCAAAGCTAATGGAGACCACACGTTCTACTGCTTCTCTTTAAGACTCTGAACACTGAAATACCAGCAATGAGTGTCACGCATAAATAAATATTGCACAGAGAGCTCCGTTGAAGCAGCTTCCTTGGGTTTGTGTTTAACACAGCTGCATTGCCCAGCTCTGCAGTCAGCTCATGCTCCCACAAAGCAAAATCCACACATCTTCACCTTTCTGTGTTACAGTTTTTGGTGTTGGTTTCCACACCCCCAGTTCTTTTCTAGAATGAATTTCTATCCAGCAAAGGCAGCGCGGAAAACATTGACATAGAAACTGTGTGTTTTGTCAGTGCTGGATCTGACAGACAATAATGAGAAAGGTACAGCTGAGGCAACAGCCACAAAAACATCCCCATAAACCAGCCAAGATCAAATCCAACCTGATGAGGATGTGGACAGAGAGAGACCTACAACCTAGAGGCTCAACCATTTGTTAAAAAGAGATCATTTCTCATTTCATAGCCACATTCATCACCTCAAATCAGACTTTCCAAAATTACTTTAATCCTTTTTAGACCCAGGTTTACAGTTGGTTTGTTTGGCAGATTTAGAAACTGTATCCCAAAGCTGCTGAAGAAGCAGGCTGAATTTGGGCAGGATGCTTCAGGGCTGCAACTCAGCAAACCCTAAGCTACCCAAAGACAGAAGCATTAAGAGTGTGCTTTTCTTTGGCAGCCTCTAAGAAGGTATTTTCTGCACCTTGCCTCACGCTATCATCAGCAGGCAGGATAAAATTATTTTTTCTGAAATAAATTTATTCACCTACATCAGAGTTCAGTGCTGTCAGTAAGTGTAACAGAATTATTCCTTTGCACTAGATGTGATCCTCAGTTTCAAAATCCCAAGGACACACTAGTGGAAGCACAAAATAAAATAAAGGTGATAGAGGCCAAGGAGCAGATGCACATGAGCAGTCCAGTTCTGTCCTTCATAATACCTGTGGTTCCTTTGCAAGTTCCTCCCAGCTTGTACAATAAAGGCAGATTAATTTTTAGTTAAGGCTTCCATTTTTATTTCTTTTGTGAGTGCAAAGTACTTAAGTCCACTGTTGCATGCACCTTATCTGAGGTTTGGTCTCTCTCCAATAACTAATAACATGCTTGGCCAATATTATCAAATTTTTAAGATTAACTTATATTACATCTTCTCGCTACTGTACAGAACAGATAGCTCTGTTGTTTCCTCTTCATTGAGCAATACTTAAATAGAGGAATTTGGGGTGGACAAAGTTATTTTTCTTTTAGCAAGCTAATGTGGTTCCTATAGATGAAAATAAATACTGCCGTTGATACGGCAAGAGGCATTTTCCATCAGCCCTTTTAATCAACTTCCAAAATACGCTCAGGAGAGAACATCAGATTGGATCCGGTTTCTGCTATATCACACGGAACAAAAGACTCGAGCAGACACACATCTTTCCAAAACACTTCTATTCCACAGCTCTGCCTCCATTTTGGATGACAGACAAAGGGGATAAATGTGAATATAACGCCTTATTGAAGAGATGAAAAGCACAACTGAAGTCTGAGCAAAAGGTGCAGATAACCCCAGGAAGTGCTGCTGCCAGCTGCAGCCACCACAGGAACAAAGGAAACAGCGACAGAGCCCGCTTGCTTGACTTTGTTATAAAAATAAAATTTGGGGAGGGGAAGAAGGAAAATTGGCCGGGTTTCACATCGAGCAGGGCACTTTGCCCTTTAAGGGTTTCCGTTTAGCACTAGAGGCTTCCACTCGCTCCCAGCCTGGCCGCGGGATGCTGAGGGTTTCCAGCGGCACCAGCTGCCAGCCGGGGCGAGCGGGACCCCATCCCTCAGCCCTCACGGCGGGGGGCAGCGACAGCCCCCCGCTCACCCCGAACCACGGGCCCCAGGCCTGCGGAAAAGCACCCGCCAGGATCCCCAAGTTCGCTGAAAACAAAAGCGGCACCGAAACCCCGCGCGTGGGTCGGGTCGGGTCGGGTCGGGGGGTCCCCGCTCGGCCTCGCCCCCGCCCCTCACACGGCCCCGGGGCACCGGCGCGTTCCCCCCGCCCAGCCCGGCTGGGGCTTTCCCCGCGGCCGGGACTCGCTCCCGGGGCCGCTCGGCCCCCCGCGGTACCTGTAGGCCAGGGACATGCACTCGAAGAGCTTCGTGAGGGACGCGTCGATGCTGAGGCGGCCGCCGGCGCCGCCGCCG
>VZRS01002221.1:81438-104193 GCA_013398055.1 Ifrita kowaldi | reverse complement strand
TAAACCAAACTAAAACACAAAAAGTGTCACCTCAACATGAGGAAGAACTCCTTTACGTTGAGGGTGGCAGAGCACTGGAACTGCCCAGGGAGGCCGCGGGTTCTCCCTCTCTGGAGACTTTCCAAACACAGCTGGATGCGTTCCTGTGTAACCTGCTCCAGGTGACCCTGCCTGGGCAGGGGGGTTGGACTGAGTGATCTCCAGAGGTCCCTTCCAGCCCTAACGATTATGGAAAACATCCCTAAATTTAAGGCACTGTGAGGAACATGAGATGTAAAGGATAGCCCAGAACTGGCTGAAGAATGTTGAGAGAGCAATTGCACTAGAAATACTTAAACTGTCTTTAATACACTAAATTGCTTATTATTTTCCAGAAGCAGTCTGCAAGAAGCCAGGGCAGCCAGAGAAGCTGGAAACCTGCAGAGTCACAGAGAGGTCAGGACATGGAGCTTCTGCTGCCAGGCTGGTGGCTCACACCTAACCCAGTACCTGCTCGGTGCCACACGAAAAGGAACCACAATTGTTCCAGAGGAAGTCAAGATTTGATTTCACCCTTCTAAAAGCATAAAGGAAGCAATGGATCCTGCAAGTGAGCATAAAAGCATGGCAATAGGGCCAGTGTGGGGAGAGAGCATCATCCCACATACATACACGTATGTATGTGTACACAAAGTCAAGAGAAAAGATCTCAAACTTGCCCTGTACTGCAAACCTCTGTGACCAGGAGAGCAGTCAGATCCTAGGACACACATTCCAAAGCATTTATACTAATTGCATATATTATTTCAGTTCTAAGACCTCACACTTAAAATGAAAAAAACCAGGCTCTTCTACATAGCCACCCTCAAGAGGGAAAAAGCTTCCAAACATTAAATAGCCACATGCTACTTTTTCTGGTGTGTTAAACCAGAAATAAGATGAAGGGAGACATAAGAGATTGAGAGCAAGTGTTGGGCAAGGAGAGAAGAGGCATCCCTGCAACATCCCAATTACGCCCATGCAATGATCTGACATTCCCCATTAGCATGGAATCAAGGCTGATCCCTGTGTTTAGGGGAGGAGTGGTAGGTCAAACGCTTCCCCACATGTGAAAGCAACAGTAAGGAATGATCACATCATGCGAGAGCTGTCTCAGATCTTTAAAAAACAAAACTAGCATTTAGCTCTTAGTCAGCATCACATATGACTCAAATTCTGAAGAAAAGGCCCGTCATATTTAGCTTCAAAGCTGGTTATTGCTACTTTATATTAACATCTGCTTTAAAAAAAGAAAAACAAAGTGCTGCCTCTCAGCAAGGCATTCTGAGAATATTTTAAGTACAAAAAAATTAAAACATTTCAAAACAACATTCACAGTTTAACAATACCTATTAGAAGTCTCCCATGTAGTTTGTTAAGAACTAAACCTGAGCTAAAAAAAATCACATCAGTAGCAGCACTGTAAGAAGTACTTCCATGACAACAGCCTGTACATTGACCTCACTAAACTCTAAGCAAGCCACACGTGTTTCCTCCTGTAGGAAAGAGGGGTAACTTGTTAAAATAAAGTCATTAGGTAGCAGTGCCATTTTCTAGGAAGAGTTAGGAGTACACCATGATTTAAAGAAAGGGCAGCAGCCTTGAGCTACAACTACTAACTTAATAAAAGTTCAGGGTTTTCTCCTCTGCCAGATGCAAGGAAAGGGGCATCCCTTAAAATAAATCCACTTATTTTGGAGACAGACCTCTTGGTTTGCCTTTTTAAGATGAGCTTTTAGGTAATCAGTAACAGTTCAAGACTGCCAACAATCCTCTCCTCCTCCACAGCAAGGAATCCAGGAGGCACAGGGAAGCACTAAGAGGCCACAGCATCTTTTGAGTGTGTCTTTTCTTCCTGTGTTTCATCAATCCACAGTGCAAGGTGAAACACAGCCCACCAGCTTCCGATGATGCTCCTTCAAGGAACATCATCAATTCCTTGAAACAGGCTTTTAGCACAGGAGGAGGACTCAGAATTTGACTGTAATACACACTGAACAGAGACATCCAAGCTGTTTAATGCCCACAGCATATCCCACACCACTTAGTGGTGAGATTATCCTCCCGAATCTACAGACAGGAAGATAAGCATTCCCATATTGATGAGGGAAAGAGCTCAAGGAATCTTACTCACAGCCTGGGCCGGAGCTGAGTGCGGGAGTCCAGCCCAGCCGTGCGTGCCCCCCTCTGCCAGGGCTCCGTGCCTGTCCTGCCCCCAGGAAACCACAGGGACAACCTCCAGCCGTGCCCTGCTCCAGGCTGCTGCTGCTCATTCCCTGGCACAAGCCTTACCTGTTCAGAGGCCTTTCCTTCTGGGACCCATCTTGAGTTACAGCCTTGCTTCTACCTGTCCTTTCCTCTCTCTCCAGTTCCACCCCGTATGGAACTCCTTGATATGCGTCTCCTGGTGTAATTCACCAATCCGGAGGAGGAAAAAAACCAAACTAAAATAGTTTCCTCCCCAGGTTAGTGAATGTAAGGGGTTGGTGAGGATGTTACGAGCACCCCGGTAAATGTGAGGGAGGCAACAGAGCCAAGGTGGGAGCGGGCTGGAGCTCACCCCTCTGGGAGCCAGAGCCAGCAGCCCAGTCCAGCTGCCTGTAGAACTCCAGGCCACCCTGGGACAGAGCACACAGAACACTAAAAATAAGCTGGACACTTTATATCCATCTTGAACGTAAAGAATCTTTCCAAAACTCTTCTGGAGTTTTACCCTTGCAAGCATCAGACTCGAGCTCGTTTCCAAAGTGAAGCACGTTTCCACACTCTGCCTTCCCTCCCCCCTCCAGTTTAAGTTACCACAACACATTAACCGAGCACCAAACGAGGAATTTGGTACTTGAGTTATCTTAAATTACCAAATTATTCTGCAGATTGCTGTAATTACATTGGCCATATCTGTTTGTTTTTCTTATAACCACCACCTACCCCTGCCCCACCACACAATTATCGAGACACCTTTGGACTGCTCAAAGGTGGATAATTTTACACGTTACCAAACAAGACAACACCAGAGAATGCACATTTTAAAATACCATTTATAAAACCAGAAATTTATTGCAAATTTTAAAAAAACCCCAAAACCAAAAATTAAATTTCTTGATAAAAATTATTCACACAGCATTCATGTTGTGATTTTTTATTTTATTTTGAAATGAAACCATTGTACATTGTACAAACCATAACTACCGATGGAATAAATAAGTGAAAAATTATACTGCTGTACAACACACACACACACAAATCATAAGATGGAAAACGATTAGGTATTGAAGAAAACAAAATTCGTTACACCTTCTAACAGGCCCTTAGATATAAAGAACATTCCAAAACATGACAAGGTTTATGTATGAAGATAGCCACCCAAAACCGGTATTTTCTACTGCCTTGTTGATTTTTTTTATTTTTGTTGTTCTGTAAGTGCCAGCACTTTTTGGAATGTTTAACAACTACTTTCCCAAGCATAAAAATTCCAAGGAATAGTTCTGCTATAAAATGTTTGGCTGAGTAAATCGATTATCCGGAAGGCCTTCCCACGTGTTCCACAAACTCAGCTTAATTACTTGCTTGCTTCTAGTTTCTCTTTTTTTTTTTCTCTTTCTTTTTTTGTTTATTTATTTGTAACTGAAGCTCCAACATTCAGCATTGTAGCAAGGAAGCACTTCTTGATATTTGCACTATTTCTAAAACATCAGCTGTATGAGAACTTTCAGTCATCTTGAAAAGAATTACATCTCTCCTCCTGCTCCACCTCTCAATGCTTTCAATAAACCCTTATACAGTGAGTTCATAAAACAAGTTTTGGGTAGAGATAGGTCCAAGCCAAAAAAAGCTGATTTAGATCTGGTTTCAAACCTCAGGTGGATTTGAATTCCATGTTCTGGTTTGGTCCCATCTGTACTTTCTGGCATTAAAATGTGTTCAATCACATCCGTTGGCCCATAAATGTTATCAGGCACTTCAAAAAAAGACTAATAACAGTCTTATACACTATTTTGGATTTCTTTACACCAGATAATGTCAAAGTCTCTTCCCTCAGAGACTGACAATAACAGGTCTAAGGAACCCAAATCTATCTGCTTGTTCAGTTGTCTGTTGTCACTAGAATCTCTGGTTAAAATAAAAGATCTGAATGCATTCTGTAGAAGCTGTAAATAAAGGATTTCTACCTCAGAAATGAAGCCTCTAGGAAGATGGTTATGATGCCTTGTCTCATTAGCCACAGAACAATGAACAGTTCTGAGCAGAAGCCACAGGAGAGAAAAGGAAGTTTATAATTAAACCTGTTGATGTCAATAATGCCAATAAATGCTTCTATCTAATGAAAAATTTGAGGTATTTTTAGTGCTATTTATATATTTTATTTCTTCCTAAAGTACAGGAATTAGTTCCTAAATGAAAAGTCTATTTACTCCCTTGGAAACGTCTACAAAACGAAAATTAAAAACTTGCTGTGATGCACCTGAAGAGAAGGATTAGTAAACACAACTGCTTGTCAAAGGTGGCATCAATTTGTTTTGTTTTAGCATTAATAATAAAGAAAAGTTAGTAAATCAAAAATATTTAAAAGTTTGAATCTTTCTAGATTTGCCCATTTAATATATCAATAGAACTTCTCACAAAATATCACTTAAATCTGAATGTAATATACATACAAATCAATCATCATGGACCAGTTATCCACATTTTAGGCATACACACAATTCAAGAGAGAATTCTACCGTTTCATTGCATATATCGTGCAAATTCAGTTTTTGGCTCCTCATTTCTTTATTTTCAGAATGTTAATGGACTTCATGATCAGACCAGAAATCCCAAAATCTTACTAGGGAGCATGCTGTTTTCATGAATGATTTGCAATCAGATTTTATTCAGTTAAAATCCAAAATGTTTTATTTCAACATAAAGGAAAAGTTGAGTGTCATAGGTTATTTGGGGTTCAATCCTACAAACATGTTACGGAAGGTCAGTATTGGCTCCCCACTCGTCCCTCCCCTTTTCCCTCCCCCCAATTCCTCATTATTTTTCCTAATAAAGTGGTAATTGCAAATGTAATGCAGTAGTCTAAGTGCAAGCCATTTTCACTATTGGAGAATTCAGACCTAAATAAGCTTCACGAAGACCTAATTTATGAAAAAATGTTATCAACTGGAAGCAACTTCTTTTTTTTTGTCTAAAAAAGTATTTACAGTTTTTCAGCTTACAAACTACACGCAACCATTTCCAGAGCTGTGAGATCGTATTTTAAATTACAAGTTCCATCTGCCACACCAGGAGAAGGCAGAGCAAGGGCCCTATCCAGCAGCATGAGTGTACACATGGATGGGTGTGTGTGCATGGAAGTGGGAGATCAGCGGTTCCACCGACACCGGGTGTTTATTCCCTGGAAGTACAAAGCCCACTGGAAGACCAGACCCTCGTGACCTGATGCAGATGGTTCCTCACTTCTGCTTGCCAGGAATTTGAGGGGAGCTGCACCTACCTTGTGCCTTTCCATTAGTTTAATTAGCATAAGCACACTTCAATGTAATTGGAAGAGAAGGAACATTCCTAACTGGTGTTAGGAACTGGACTACGGAAACAACAAGGCTTATTTACAAGACTTGCTGAAAGAGAATAAGGAACCCCCCCTCCCCCCCAATACAGTATTTGCCTGGAACATAGAAGTAAACATCTCATAATGAAACAGTACAACGAAATCCAGTTCAGTGAAAACATGATATCAAAAAAGACCAATTGAAAATAAACTCACTGTGCATCAATCCCTTTGATCCTATTTATGTACATAGTGGAACTTTTCTGTAAAGCAAGTTGTACCCAGTACAGAGATCTGGACCTAATACGTAAGTATTTTAAGTGCCTGTGTTATAGAATCTATTCAGATCTGGACTATAAATGGTAAACAGATCATGTTAACTTCTGATGAAGTTAAGTATTTAGAAGACCAAATTTACAGTTGCGAATGCCATGCATTCAATAAAAGATCTCCACTATAGCTGCTAAAATAAAATATCAAGCTCCTTTTTCTCCTTGGACTCCAAGAGTGAAAATGGCTTCCTGATTTGTAGTTGTTTAAAAATTTAAGCACCAGGGATTTAAAACTTAAAAACGAAACAAAACCCCAAACAAAAAAGAAAACAAAAAAAAAAAAGCCTTACTACATGGCATTATGCAAACATAGGCCACTTTGCAAAGGAGACAGTTGCAAAACAACTTTTAAAAGTTAGCACTGTTTTCAGAACACAAGGCACAAAACAAAAGCAGACATCACGCCAGAACAATGAACTTCACATGAAAGCTAATACCTGACCTGTACCATCCTTAAATATCTTACAATGTTAAATAGAGAAATGAAAAAAAAAATACAGCAGCAACATAATTGTAATTTTGACTTTAGAAACAGTGCGTAGACCCCTCCTGAGTTGTTTACTCCAACCATTTCAGAGACAGTAACTTAAAAGTTCTCAATGTTTGTTTCACAGGAAAAAGTTTTCAGTGTCTGAGAAGTTAAACCTTTGTTAGGCTTTCTTGGATTTTTGCTTGGTAACTTGAAAAGTTAGGAGTTCTGTCCTCATCCAAGAGAAGATGCTTAAGTAAGGTTGTTCTATAATTAAGCCCACTGATGTACCTTACATAAAAACTGACCAGAAAAATCTATAGTCTAAATCTCTTCAACATTTTGTTGGGAAGCCTCTACTTTCATCTTTTTAGAAGGTGGCACTCCTTCAGAGTCCTTAATGAGGGGGAAAAGAAAAACAGCCACGTTATCATTGCACTGAAGTTCAGGCACCATAAACATCAAACAAACAGCACCAACAAATTCCCCGGTGTGTGACGTGTCCCAGACAAAGCATCCCTGGATGCCAGAATATGTCCCAGTGCTGCCTGAACTTTTCCTCTACTTACATCTTACCTCAGCATCTTTGCACTTGTTGTTGTCTACAAAGGGCAAAATTCTAGTTCCAGGCTTAAAACCCACAGTGAATATTCCAAGGAACAGCCTCGATGGAGGGTGCACTGAAACCGAGGGCCCTCAGGAAAACCAGGAGCAGCAGTGCTCTGCCTGAGGATCTGGACTTGTCCTGCCCTGAGATGGGCACAACTGCAGGGATAATTTCTTCCTCCCACCCACCCACCCAGAATTTTTCAGTGTTTCAGTGAGTAAACACCCAAATATCCACAGATTAACTCTCCTAACTGCCATAAGCATTTACCTTTATAGAAGGTGTTTTACTTCTGAATAGTCCTCAAAGGGTCCAGTAGGTTTGTTCCAAGCAATTTATTAATATAAAATGTTCATATTCCCTTAAAAACATGGTCTGGTTTAAGAAACCGAGAAATCCATCAGACCTATCTGGTCTTACTGCTCCAATTCTGTGAGATTCAAGCAGCCAGTCACCTGCACCACAAAACCAGGCACAGGCACATTTAATACTTTACAGCTGCTTTACTGTCCTCACTTTGGAAATTAATGGAAATACAAAACTGTCCTCCTTACATTTGCTTTTAAGTAAAAATAAACTTTTCCAAGATCCATGTAATCTGACTTTTGCACTTGAAGTTACCTGAGAGTTTTTAGATGCCTCTGTAATTAAATCATTTTCTCCAGAGGACTGAATTTCTGCTTTCTCTGAACTATTCATGGAATTCTCCATTGAAGACTGTGAATTCTGTTCATCGGAGGTATCTGAAATGTCAAGAAATAATTTTAAACAAACTAATTAAAGCTTTCAGCAGGAGCTTGCCAGAATGTCTTCCCATCAGCAACATCCCCAGCACACACATTTCACCCACACTGTAACCATCAATGACAACACACATAACAAGTGCACAAATATGGTGAATTAAGCTCAAACTCCAGGATCACAACCTGGCTGCTGCCAGAGCTTTTCCTTTCCGCTGCCAGAGCACAGACCCTGGGATCAGACCCTAGAGGGAGCCAAGCTCCCGCACAGCCTCACACAGGATGTCCAAGCCCTCAGCAAACAAATCTGGACTGCAAGGGAATTCCTTCAAACCAGAAGCAAAAGGGCTGAATTGTTACAATTAAAGGCTCTAAAAACCTGTGGTTAAGCAGAGAGAATAAAGTTACCTGAATCAAAATTCAGACATATATTTAAAATCCATTTTTTCGCTTGATGCTACATTTGAGATAGAATTCAGAAATTCAGCTAACTAGCTTAACAACTAAATTTTTAATTCTGGTACATAGGTGTGAAGAAGTCCTCCAGCCTACTATAGCTGTTACTTGCTTCCAGCTTTCACTGGGAGGATTTTTTTTGGTTGATGGGTTGTTTTTTTAAACCATTCTCTCTCTTAAAACAAGACTTACAGAAAACTCAAGGTTAAAGCACCCATTTACTTAAACAGGGGACAGGGACATGTAAAATGTACTCCTAGATCCCTGACCCAAAGAACATATGAATTTATTCCAGATGAAGAGAAATGCAAAATCAAACAAAATTGCTGGACAGCTTTGGTTAATGAAGATGCCATAACCAGTGAGTAATGGATATTTTTGTGGTGTACTGTATAAAAAGCATCACAAGCATTTCTGAATTCAAGACAAAGTGACACCCATGATGAGCATCTCAAAGATCACATTCAGCAAACTTGGAGAGAATTCTCCTCCCGTCCATGTCTCACCAGAAAAGCATCCTCATGCTGATAAAGACACAAGTCCCAAGGCTCCAAAGAAACCTGAGTTTCGATTTTTGCTGTGTATGTCTCAGCACCTACTGAACTGAGGAGCACTCTGCCATGTGCCCATCTCCCCGTGACAAAGCCAGCTCATCACCGCTGTTCTCTTCCAGCTGCTCCTAATGAAACACTCAGGCTGCTGCTGACCTTTGGGCAAGGGGATTCATACCTTACACCACCAAACCTCAAGCTATTCCAACGCCTGCAGGACTTGTTCACACAGCAGAATGCTTTGAATCCACCTTATTTAAGAATTCCTCATTAAGCATTTCTGACCCCCCAAACTGGCTTACAGGAACCTCCCTCATTTCAGTGGAGTAACATGAGATAGACATGCAAGGTCAGGTCATTAACCCCGTCCAGCTGAATAATGTCCCAATTGCAGGGTTCTGATTGACCACAACAAGGTACATAAATGTTAAATAAATTGTTTAACACAGTATTTAACCAACTGAAAAAACCCCACGTTAATAACAGGTATTTTTTGCCATTATGTCTCCCTTTCATTTTACAATAGCCGGCTCTGGAACTAATCCAGAGGACTTGGTATGATTTTCCCTGAACCTAAATTTAGCCAGGGGAACATGTATGCTATGTAACAGCTTCACATAAGCAGGTTCAGACAGTATTAGACCTGGGAGTAGATCCTTACTGTTTACTGCAGCCAAATATGCAAGTGGAGATTTTCTTTGAAGGAAATGGTGTCTGACTTATTCCCATTTGGTGATGGTTCCGTTGTCAGATTTTAACCCCAGTTAACAATGACAACAATTAATATATTTCACCGCTCTGGCATTACCAAGATAAAAGTTCTAAATTTAAATTGGTCAGTGGATCTACTGAGTGAAGAACTAAATCAGGAGGGCGTAATTTAATTGCTTTAGTATGGGAAGAATTCCTCAACCAAATGGTTAGAATGGTGTTAAGGACATCTTTTATCTGTTACAGTAGGACAAAGAAAGTTATCTTTCCAAGAATATAAATACAGAGCATGTTTCAATTACCCAAAATACCACTTAAAGAGTGAGGTTCAGAACAATTTCTTAACCCACATGTATTTTTATTCTGTGCACAACTGCAGTAGAATCTTGTAACGCTTTTAGAAAATTAGGACAGAACTCAGAGCTAACTTTTGAATAAGTAGCCAGCAGGGTTAAGAGAAAAGAAAGCTTGCATTATAGTTTACACAATTTAAAAAGTAATTTCAAAGTATCTCACCTCTATTTTACTCTCACACTAGAGGGCAAACATCCAGAGATTTACACAAAATAATACCTTCCAGGATTTGTGTGATTACATCGTAGCAGCCATTTCAAAGATGATTTCAAATTATTTCTTCTTTCAAGGCTGAGATTTGAGAACAATACACCAGTATTTTGTTTGTTTCTCTCTGAAAAGACCGTGAATGTCAGTGTGACCTTTCCAGTTGTATGGAAGATCACCAGTAGGTCAGAGAAACTGTGGCCCATTTTCACATAAATGCTGAGAATTCAGAAACCATTTCTTTCAAATTGTTATTTTCCAGTTCTTAAAGTGGATAAGCAAATAAATAACACACTAAAGGATAACTTTTTTTTAGTTTGGCTTTCAAATGGCCCTCCCAGCTCACCTTCTGAACCAGGCTGCTCCTTTGCCTCTGCCTGAGTTTCGTCAGACTTGACTTCAGTGCCGTCTGCTTGTGTTGCCAAGTTCTGCTCTGGTGCTGGACTGGAATTACTGCTGTTTTCCTGTTTTATTGGAGAAGCATCAGCTATTGAGCTCTGGTTGCTATTGTCATCTGTTAACAGAGGCGTGAAAAGCAACAAAGTTTGATTTGACAAGATACAAAGTACACCTTAATTCTTCCACATTATTCCCTGGTAACACATGATATAATTCAGTTCATTAAGGACCAAGTCCAATCATTTAGACTCACACTACACATCCAACTTTTTTTCACAACAGCCCATGGAGTTTTCAAGCAGTTACCAAAAATCTAATTCTAACTAATTTTATACATTAAAATAAAGAGCGTTTTACTCAGATCTGATCCCAAAGAACCCAGAATTCTGTAGTATGGGTAAACCAGATCAACTGAAGTGATGGTCTCATGTAACACAGGGCTAAGTTCATGCTGCAGATTTACAAATACTCATCACTCCAATGTTCAGATGAGCAGGTATTTTTTAAATTGTGTCCTGAAGGTAAAAAAAAAACCAACCCAAAACCCCCTTCAAGGTAAAATGCAACATCCAGTCCCAATATCAATAGTTTCGAAGTGATAATTGTCCAGAATATTCTCTAGCTCTCAAAGACTTGGATCACAGGAATTTTCTGCAGCACAGATCTGTAGATAACAGGAAATATTCTGCCTGTGCCCTCTCCCTGTGACAGTGGTGTAAGTAGCTCAGCTATTATTTTATGGATAGTAGTAGGGTACAACTTCCTTCAAGCCAGACTAACACCCATGGATAACCAAGAGGGAAGTTCCTGCTCCCTAAAGGAAACTAAGCCTGCAACACATTGTGAATTACATTACTAGAATACAAGACAATCCACTTCCCTCTGCATCTGTACAACTATAACATCCAAAGGACTTCAGGAACACAGAGCTGCTGGTGGGACCACCTCTCTCCAGAGCAGCCTGAAGTCAGATCAGATTAACTTCATAACAAAATTGCACAATGTGAAATTGTACAGTTAAAAACACAGATGATAAATGATTAAAAAGCAAGCAGTACATTCACCTCATGGATGGGAGAATCAAGACTTGAAAAAATTAAATGATCTGATCTGGGTGAAAGTTAAAAGGTTCGAAACAGATGAAAAACTAATCCAGATCTGCAAAACTCCTGCTCACTCCTTTAACTGCAAGTCCACACTTGCTGTCAGCACTGCAAAAAGCAACCACGAGGCAACACAAATGCAAATAAAACTGAAATTAAAAATTTACAACCCACTAAAACATGATCCTCTCTTATCAGCTTGAACAGTGCTGCGTTCTCAGCTGTAACTGTTATCCAAATACCCCCAGAAGGTAAAAACCTGAAGCAGAGCTGAGCTGTGCAAGCTGCTCTGTAATAAACTCCAGGCTAACACTCAAAAGTCACATTTTAAAAAAAAATTAAATGAAATAAAATTGACCTCATAGTGCCTGACTGGCCAACAAAAAATGCTTTCTTGAGCAGTTAATTTCATCAAGCTGCAGCAGAAGGAAGGCACCACAAAATCAGAGCTCACTTTCCTGGCTCTTGCAGAATTCTCTTGACCTTAATCAGTTAGAGAGTTAGTAAGTACAAAACCTGCCTAAATTACAGCAGGTACCACTGAGACTTTGGGGGTCTTTTGGTTCTTCAAGCAGCAAACTCGACAGAGTTATTACTTCACCTGAGTGCAGTGCTTTGAATGACAGATATTTCTAATTTTATTTTCATATTTAGCTCCCCTAACAATATTTTTCCCTCACACTCATAGCCCAAACATAAATGGCATCTAAACAACTGTTAGTACATCCACAGAAGAGAAGTCCAAGGTACCAAGTGAGTATTTGATGCTGTTTTCACTTTGATTCAAGTCCATACATTGGAGCAATGCAGAAGCTGAGGTTGTTGGTTTACACTTTCACAGCAGTGTAAGAGGGTAATTGGGTCTGACCTTCTCCCACTCACCATGCATGTCCATCATCCCTGGGGAGGAGCTGTTCTCTGGAGTGGTCACTTCAGAGCCACATTTTTCATCTTTGCCCTTTTTCTTATTCTTATTTTTCTGAAAAACAGAAGGCACCACACACAAATGAGACTGCGGCCATGCAGAGAAATCCACATTGCTGTGTAAAACCCTCCCCACTCAGCACTTCTGTAAGAACAGCTCACAATTTCAAGTGAAACCTTCTCCTTCTCTACAACTAATGCTGTTTCTTCATTCAAACTGCAAGATGGATTAAGAAAAATCAGATTGACCTAAACCAAAGAGCACAAGCACAACAGCCTTGCGTTAACTGTAGGTCCCAACCTGCTCCCAACCCACGAGGATTAAGACAAAGGAAGGGACCATGGCATCCATCACGTGGGGAATCTGTGCCTGCTAAGGGATGCAGCATTTGCAATTAGGAGGTGACGTAATCAGTCTCACAGGAAAAAGAGCCAGCTGCACTGCTTTTGGAGATCCTGCCTGCTGAGGAGACAATTAAAAGCCTGACTCCAGGAAGAATGCTCTCAGCCCATCCTTTCAGACAGAGACTGTCCTCCAACGAGGGAAGAAACTGAACCACAACCAAATATTGTCTAAGACTGCAGAAGAAATTCAACAAGTGATATCTGGAGGGACTTTTCTCTCTATTTTAAACAGATTATTAAGCTTCTTTCTAAATTGCATTTTTACTTCAGAGAAGCCAGATTTTACTTGCTGATGCATGAAATAGACGTGAGAGCACATGGACTTTTTTACCTTTGCAAAATGAAAGGTCACAGGGGTCATGATCTCTCTCAGGTTTGGTTTTGTGATTTTTTAAAGATAAAAAGGACTTTTGCCAGAAAAGAAATATTGAAAATGACTGTGAGCAATTTAAGCTGAGAAGTATTTCTTAAAGAGGTTTAACCATCAAAGTGGTGAGGTTCCAGAATAGCCTTCCACAACCAGCAGGAGAAAGAGCCAAGCTAATTGTAGTGCAGAGAAATGTCAAAGTGTCTTAGGAGCAACACATGAGGGGGAAAGTAATTTAATTTCTGTTCACCAAAATCAAAGACAACTTCCATTTGAAATAGGGAAGGTCCCATTCTCCTATTTTAGTGAAAAGCAACTATCTTGTCTGGTCCTTCACGCTGGATGAAATCGGATATAAAAGGATGTCCACAACAAAATTTAATAGCCAAAATTATCCCTGCCTCATATTTATTGTTAAAATATACGTGCTTGTGCTCTTTGTGAGAACTTCCAGAGCAACAGGACAGAAATATTGCGACACCAAGCCTGCAACAACTGCAGCTGCACAACAGCCTCTACTTGAAATGAAAAGAATGTGACTGTAGGACATCACCGTAACTGGTCTTAAACAAGTGTCCCAATTTCAGCAAATCTGGAGCCTCAGCCTAAAGATGATGGCTCAGAAAACACAATTAAACTCTGCACATAGAGACCATTATATAAACCCATTCTTCATAATAGCGAACCTGACTTTGTGCAGCAGTGACCTTGAAAATTCATCCAGAAGCTCACTTAGATATTCTAAGTCCCACAGCACCCATCCTGCAGGCACAGCTGAACAGCAGGAAAACAACTGCCAGAAGCCATGAGCCTAAATATCCTAAACCCTGCACTCCCTCCCACATGGATAGCACAATTTTCCCCCACTATGTACTATAAATAATAAAATCAAGACCAAACATTTGACAACTAGAAAGAACGAACAGGTTTCCCAGTTCCCAAGGGGGAACTTCACAGAGATGCTGCCCAAGCACTGGAAGAACCCCCAAGGTTTACCACAACTCTGACAGTCCCTGAAATCTGTGGGACAACGAAGTATAGAAAGAAACAAACTCAGGTAAAACAACCCTACTAAAAAAAATAGGTCTTAAAATTGGAGTCTGAATAAGACAAGGTCATGACACTGTCTTGTCTGAAAAACCACCATTTTGCACATCTATTAATGTAGAAGTTTTCGTCCAGATAGGCCTTCACTCCTATTTCAGGTAAAGTAAAAGCACGTGACAGCCCAAGGAAGGAGTAGCAAACTTAGGGTATGTTTTCTATTGTATCATTAATTCACTGTGGTATCATGGGTTAGTGTTCTCTCTATCACAATATTACAATTTATAAGATGAGAGCAACGATCATTTTGAAAAGCAGTTTGTAAGTCCTATTGACTTTGATTTTTACACTTGTTTTTACACCACGTGAACAGAGCACACAAGGAACATAAACATGATGCACAGACAGAACATTTATCAAGGGAAAACACACATGACAACAGAAGCATGTGCTGCTGTATCACTTGGGCTGGACATCTTAATACAAGTGATGCCAGTGCCACAGGATATTCCTACCCTCATGTCAGTGTTTTGCAACCTATTTTTGAGCAGAACAACAGTGACACACACATAGAATATGCTCTCTGCCCTGTTCCAAACCAGCTACTTTCTTTAAATCATCAGAGAGAAAGGGGAAAAATAATCCATGTCAAAACTTACCCTCCCTGCCTCCCAGTTAGTTAGAGAAAGGTTTCAAACTCAGTTTCAGCTGCATGTTTAACAGTTATCTGTGAACTGATCCCAGCTGACTCCAGGGAGACTGTCACACACTGACCCATCAACATCACTTGCTGGAGAGATCAACATCTCCCTGGAGCTTGCAAGACCCACACCAGTCTTAGCTTAAAGGCTCAATGAAAATCAAAGAATATTTCTTTCGACTTTGCTTCAACAGGAGCATCTACATCTGGAAAAAGCAAGATACTGCAGGATACTTACATCATCCACTTTAGGCTCTGTTACTGGTACCCATTTGTAAATCCTTAGGGATGTGTCGCCAACTGTCACCCACTTCTTCTCCCTATAAAATTACAACGCAGGAGAAGTTAAACTTCAGATTCAGAAGAGAGTGATCTACTATTGTAAGTTGTCAAGGATTTAAACAGCCTATTAAGTAGGATGATCTCTATTACATCGTCTTTAGCACTGCATTGTGCAAATTGTTCTTTGCATTTCACAACTTGCTAGAGCACTGCTAACCTCCAGATTTCTCAGGGCTGTTACTTGACTGGGTGAGTAACTGCAGTAGCAGTAATAAGATCTGGATTAAAGATAAAGTTAAGAAGAACAGCAATTGAAAATGCAGATTTAATGCCTACAATTTTCACTTAAGTTTCTAGACAGCAGAAGAGGGTTTAGACAGACCAGTGTGTTTTGATTATCATGAAGCTGTTTAATGGGATTAGAAATCTAGATGCATTTTGACCATCTGAGGTTTATTTGGGGGCAGAAATTTGCTGCTGGCAATTTAATGTTCACTCCACACCCCTGACAGACAGCTCTGCAATTCCAGCCGTAGGACCAACAGCCTCATGGGGAGCAATATGTGCCGTGGTGCAGAATCCAGGCTCTGGAGAGCCCAGCTCTGGGGAAAGGCAAGGCTGAGGCTATCAGAGAGGGGAAAGCACAACCTCAGGCACTGTGTGCAGACCCTGCCAGCCGTGAACGGTGACACTGACAAATTGTGAAGGAAATGTGGCTGCAGGGCGGCTCTGCCTTAGGGGGTCACAGTGCTGGGGTGGAGAGGGATGCTGAGCGCTCGGCTGAGGGATGAATTCCTTGAGCTCTGCACATCAGGGCATTAAAAGAAGGTCCATAATGCCAGAGAAATTTCATCACGTTTCTGTGATCAGTTTTCAGGTCACAGATTACCACTGCTGGTTCCTGGGTTTGCAATGCAGCTCTGCAAATGGATCGATTAAAAGTTAACAACAAAGACCGATTCCATTAAATATTCAGGAACATCTGAAATTAATTTGGCATGAGATCTCAGGCTTTTTTGTTTTCCATAAGCATGTTTAAATAATAGATTTGGGATCCAGTTATAGATTAAAAAAACAAAAAATGTTCTTTGCAGGATGGGAGAAGCTGGATGTGACTCCAAATATATATATTTATATATATGTGATAGCTCCATTTTTAGAAAGGGCCTCCAGACTCAAAAGCAGCCACACTGCACAAATGTCACAAACATCCTCCTGACTGTTTTAGCCACTAAAGCCAATCTTATCTTTTCCCTTTAGAAGAGGTGTTTTCCTGTTTAATTAAGAACAAAAGCAAAACTAAGTTATATATGGCTATTTGATACATTTTTGGATCTGTCCATAATGATATTTTAATTGAAGTCCAAAACTATTTCAAATTAACTTCTTTCCCACTGCTCTTCGTGGAGCAGTTTTCCCTCAATGTGTTTGGACACAGCCATTTGGGTACACTAGGTGGCTAAAGTATGTCAAAATCCAATTTCACTCTAATTTGGAGCTCTACATGCGATAAAAATGACAGTGGAGATGAGGGCATGTCAATAATGAGAACATACTTAATTGTGAAGAGATGATCATGATATAATTTGGGGTTTTTTAAGGATAAAAGACAAACTAGATTTATTTCTACTTAAGAAAACCTTTGAAATCATGGAAATAAAACCAGCTGGGGTTTTGTTTTGGGTGTGGGGAGAGGTGAATAAATGCTTTTTAAAAAAATCAAGATTTTAGTCTTTTCCTACAGCAAAATATTACTTAGAGATGCTGCACTGGAAAACCAAAAGTTCAAGATACCTGTTAGCATCTCAAAGCAGCCTCACACAGCATCTTCACTGGACAGACTGTAGAACACAGGAGGAAACCTATATTAGTAACTTTTTCCTTCTAGTATTGAAGTTAGCCCTGACATTTTAACTCTTCTGAGCTTCTTACGTACCACTTCAAGTTTTGATAACCCTCAGCTATAGGGATTTTTTAACTGATTTCAATACACAATAATTCAGACAACAACGGGAATATTTTGTGATGGAAGTACACCAACATCCCAGTCCTGCAAACACTTATGGCTAAAAAGAAAACCCAACATCACAGTGCTATTATGCAAATATTTCACATGTGTAAGTACTTACAGTATTGACAGTTTAAGACCATGAAAGTATTAATAAGGAAAAAAGAAGACAACCTCCTCTAAAACTTAATAAAAGCATTGGCAGCACAAACACAAATTTGTTAACAAAGAAACGGAATGACTTTCAGACATTTAAGATCAACAGGGTAAAATAATTTCAAGATTTAAGACACTTATTGCAAATTAAGCTTAGAATATTATCTGTAATACTTACTGCCTTACCATTTCAAAACAAAACCCAAAATCCAAACAAGCAAACAAAAACCCCAAACCCACTTCTACTCTGAACACTCACTTTTTAATCTTTTGTTCAAAGACACCATCCCAAACTGCTGATCTTTCCTTTTCTTTTAGGGGGGTCACAGGGACTTTCCTTTTCACTCACTGAGAATTGACAATTTATTGATGCTGCCCATGGCAGCAAGTTTGGGAAATGCTGCACAAACCACAGAATATCCTCACTGGCCCAATGCTGGAATAGGAATGAGGCATTCATGAACTCTTGTGCTCAGTCTGTTGTGAAACCATAAATAGTTTCTTCACCTGTTTTCCTGTCTGCTGCACCCACCCACTCCAAGATCCTGTCCAGAATTCCACCTCCATCACTCTATTCCACCTTTGATAAGTGATGACTGAGCAATATCTGTTATTGCACCATCCCCTGTTATTCTCTGTAGGTTGATCTCTCTGTTGACTGTTGGATTGGAAAAGATGGCCAATGTAACACCATCAGCCTGACACTTTATCAGGCTAAAAATGTGGTAATTATGAACTTTACTTGTCCATGTCTAGCTGATAAAACTCCACAGTTTCACAAAAAAACCCCCATTTTGCCTGTTTTAAAAGCTCTCCTGTTCCTCCATGAATGACTCAGGAGTAACAACACCAGAACATGGCAAAACTAAAATAGATACAGTAATACTTTTTCTTTTAATCTTCCACACTGAAAAGTATCTTCAATATTTTAGTTATAGTAAATTCAGAAACTAATCAGTGCAACAGAAACAAACCTTTACATTTATCTGAAATTGTGTAAAAGCATTTTTAAATTCTGAACTGTATCTGCACAGCATTTAAAGGACAGCCAAGGGTACAAAGGGTAAGCATTAGTATCAACACTTCTTCAGCGCTCATGCCTGAGGCATACTAATATCTCAGAACTTACATCATTATATACTCAATTCCCCATTCTAAAAAACCCAAGACTCTTAAATATATTTATACTTTGTTTAATAACACTAAAGCTCCACAGATGAACATCAGATTCCACGTATAAAAGTAATATACGGGTGAGCAAACACAACAGTGTATATTACACTTATACAGAAAGTGTCAAGGCAGCTTCTGCAGCAGCAGTGAGTGCCAGAAACATTTGACAGCAGAGACACAGAAAGCCTTTACTGCCAATATATCACTCAAGGAAAGGCTTTCCCACTTGTTTGGCCTTTTCCCATGACTACCATTCATCACGACGATCTGCATTTACACACGGATTTGCTCCCACATACCCCATCTTCTGCTGGTGATCACGAAGTGACGTCATAATGCTGAATTTATCACATCACACTCACTTGCATTGCAACAGAGTTTGGTGAAAATCACAGAATTATGACCTCCCTGTGGGATCAAGCAAAAGAGAAAGGGGATGGGAAAGAATATGCCATTATTATACACAAAAAGTGCTGTCAGATGCACAAAAAATGATTTTTTGAAGCGTAGGCTTGCTTTTCCGAGCACGCCTACTGCTGAGTAGATGTTTGTCTAGTGACTAACATGAAGGAGCCCCAAACACACATGGTGTTTATTGACCAGGCTGCAAATACAATAAAATGCCATGTAGAGTAACTGGACAAGGACATGTGGTCACAGACACCTTCTCTCTGAGTTTATCTCAGTACAGCACATTTGGGGAGTCCCCTGTAACGTACACAGGCCAGCATGGCTTAAAGCAAGCCCTGCCTGGTTCCACGTGGCCACAGGCACCTTGCTCACAGCAGAGACAACCATGGCTCACACATTACAAAACTCTACCTTTAACTTCAGGTTCCACTGAAGTCAGAGAGCATGTCCTGGCTCAGAAAGAAATAATCACAAGCCAGAAATAAAAAAAAGGTATCATAATTCAAGCATAGTAACAGCATGTTTGGGCCACTACAGAACTTCAGAGCATTCCTCCACATACACTGGGTATTTATACTTCAACTGCCGCTACTTGAACTACAATCTGAGCAGGAAACCCAACACAGCCAGGCTAAAGCAGAGACCTGGGAGTAGCAAACAGCCTTTTTCCAAAGATACCGTGTTCAGGAGTTCTATGTCATCACTCCTTTTCAGAGCAAAAGCCTATTTGAAGGAGGCACGAGCAGCAAAACCTACAGAAGCTCAATCTCAGAGCATTACATACCACACAAAAACATTTTACCAAGTCTGAATGGAGACAGTGAACAGAAAAGCTACAGCAGCATTGCCTAGAAATCCTAAATAGTCACAGCTCACGATCCCAGCCAACGGCACCAGGTAACACAGCCTGTGGGGACTCTTCCCCTCGACTTTCTCCAAGTACTCCCACCAGCTGTCCAGGTTCACCTCTTCTTTCTAAGGTGTTATCACCCTCCAGATCAGGGCTTTGATGGGTCAGAAAAAGGTCAAAGGACTTTTGAGAAATACTGCAATTCAAAGACAAGATTTCCCAGTTCCTGGTGCATTCTCTAAAGCCAGGGTTACCTATCTCCACGAGGTATTCCAGACCTCCACCCTAACATGTTTGCACAGCTGTCCAAAAGTACAGCAGTGCTACGTACCCGTGCAAATTATTTCACTGCCTCCCAAGACATCCTACCACTTAAGCTTTCCTCCTGCTCATCCCTTGTATCTCAGTACATGTCTGCATTTTCCTTCATTTAATAAATCAGACAGACAAAAACCAAGTATGTTTCCAGTATTTTTCTTACGCTGGTTGAGAGCATAATAGTTTTTGCCCCTCTTTTCTTGGAGTCCACTTGGAATCTACACATACCCATCAACCTTTAAAGACAAAAAACCAATCCTGTACCATTCATTGTGACAAATTAATCTCAGAGGATTTTCTAAAATAGACTGAGAGAAGAATTTTAAGTACTGTTAAAGAACGGTAGAACTGTTCTCTTACTGTGGAAATTTAACATTTCTGCCACACAAACACAAGGCAACCGTGTGTTCTATAAGCCACGTGCTGTGTGTTTTCCAAAACAGATGCTCATTCATGAGCATGGTTTAAACAAAGGAGATAAGGTTACAGTAATCTCAAGATAAAAATGTAACAACTTCACTGTTTACTACTAAGTTCCAGCAATAACCAGAAGTGCCACGCGCTCTGTGAACGGACAGGAAGGGCTGGCTGTCCAGGAGCACTCATTTTCTAAGGAACAAAGTCTGCCCTGATGGAAGCTGCCTTCCAACAGGCACATTCACAGACGTGACAGCACAGGGATTCAGAAATACCAAGCACAGCAAGGTGCTGCACACCTGCACGCGTGGATAAAGCTTTGGATAAAGCCACTATGCCCTCGGATGAGTTCACAGCCCGGACTGTCTCCCTGCCCATCCCTGGCACGCATCGCTCCGAGCACACAAGTCTCACAAAACTTTATTCTAGGAAATGTTGGACGTAAGGTATTTTAATTTTCAGTGGCTGCATTTCCACAGAAGAGCTGTGGATGGCAACAAATTGCTCCTATTATGCAAATGAAACTGCACACTTGGAAATTGCCGATGTGGCTCTTCTGAAGATGCAGGAATTGCTAGTGTGGAAAGTTCAATTTAACAAGCCAAGTCTTCTCAAAACACCGAAACCACAGAACACAGAATCTCTCTTGCTAATTTCCCGCTGTATTTGACTGCAGGTGGGGGTGTAATCATGAGATTCACCTTCAAATTACTACTATTTTAAAAATAAGAAAATTGCTTTATGTAAATACTTGTGAAGTGCACGCACAAAAAGTCGTATCAATACTTCTGACAATAATCCACAGAAACACTGCATGACTGTACAGGAACCCTTCAAAGCAAGCTGTCTATCGTGAAGGTTAAAATGTAGAAAAATCTATTTATATCATATCATAAGATTTCTGTTTTACAGAAAGAGCCATAGCAACTGGCATGATGGCAGAGAGTCCTTGCCAAGAAAAAATAAATAAATTAGGTATTTTGTTGAATGGCCAAGCTTCTGTCTCTACTCTCTCTGAATTCCACAAACCAGGATTCAAAGGGAGCGTGCTGCGCTCATGAATGAAATACCTACAGACAGAACAGTCCCACACATCCAACCACGCTCCCGTTGGAACAAAAGTCCTGTCACACCGCTGCACATTGTTCTGACCCTCCAAAACCGGCCCAGCAGTCAGCAAACTGCACTTAAAAACAACACCCGAGTAGAAGAGAGTTCCTGAAACCACCCGAGCTGCGGTGCTGGGGCTGCTCCTGCTCCCCACACAATGGCTGGATTCTTTGAAATCCCCATCCCGTGCCCGGCGTTACTGGACACACGTCCCGATTCTTTGTCCGGCTCACGCCAACGAACCCATTCATGTGCTCAAGGCCATTTAAAACGTAACAATCCATTTCACCCTAATAACGAACACGTTCAATTCTGTATTTTGCTTTTCTTTTAAAGAAAACAAAGCGCTAGCTGAGGAGGGCAATAGAAGTATCCCCTTGATTTCAAAGCCTCAAACCAGCTGAGTGATGCGGAATAACAATAACGCAAGGGATTTCCCCGTGGATTCCAAATGTTTAAAGAAAGTATTTTAAGATACATGCACAGAGACTGCTGAACAGTCAGCCAACTTGCTGGAAGAAAGATTCACTCTTGAGTCACACCGGCACTGCTCTTTATCCCATTCCAAATCCCCGGACCGACCATGCAGAGCACGGCGGCGACCGCTTTACTGTATTGTTAAAACACCTCGTGTGGGTTTTTCTAACAAAAGCAGAAAAAAAAAGACAAAAGCGGGAAAATGCCGAAACGCGTTGAAGGCCTAACAAGAGGGACTTATTTCACACGAGGAACAACCTTTAATTTCATGATTTAAGAGAGGTTCCAGGGGCAGTTTCGCGCTCTCTCCCGGAGCGTCGGTGGGAGACGACCGCGCTCGGGTTTGCTGCGCTTTTACGCGCAAACCCCGGGAACTTGGGAGGTGAAATCAATACATAAACAGGCAACGAAAAAAAAAAAAACCAAAAAAAACCTCTCGGGAGCTTCACAGGGGTATTCTCAACGTGTTTTCTTTTTTTCCAGAACACTTCTCCGAGCACTACTTCCACCCAGAGGAGCGGGCGGCGGAGCCACCCCGGGCCCGCTCCTCGGGCCCTTTGTAGGGGCCGGCGGCGGGAGGCGCCCGACCCGACCCCGCCGCCCGCCCATGCCCGAGGCGCCCGGCCCGGG
>VZRS01002221.1:58137-81401 GCA_013398055.1 Ifrita kowaldi | reverse complement strand
GAGGGGCGGCCGCCGTGAGGGGACGGCGGGTGGCGGGAAGAGCGGCCGGGACGTGAGGGGGAGGATGGGGGGGCGGACCCCCGGGCGGCTCTCGGGGCTGAGGGGACACCGCGGAACCGCGGGTACAGCGAGCCGCCCCCGGCGGGGACCTGCGGAGGAGATGCCGGGCGGGAAGGAGCCCGCGCGGGGGAGAGTCCGGAGGCGGCCGCCGGCCCCGTGCGCGCGGGGACTTCCAGAGTGCCCGTCGCTGGTTTTCATCGAGTTGTTCGCTGGAGCGAGCACAAGACAACGTTCGTTCCCCACCTCCACCAAGCTCAGGCCGTAAGTTACTCCAGAACTAAAAAGTTTATCCCATTTCAGCTCGCCTCAACTTTAAAGGGTTGTCAAGAGCTGCCCAGGGAGGTGGTGGAATCACCTACCCTTTAAGGAAAGACTGGATGTGGCACTTGGTGCTATGGTTTAGTTGAGAAGGTTGGGTTGGACTTGATGATCCCAGAGGTCTTTTCCAACCGAACTGACTCTCGTGATTCTGTAATAAACCAATGCAGTCTAGCAGCATCATGAGCACAGTTACACTTTATCACAAAGCGAAATCCAGTCCTAAATTCCAGGGCTTTTAAAAACCTCGAAGCACTTTAGATATAGAGATAATACGTATTTTTGTGCAGGGCAGTGACAGACACCCATCCCACCTTTTCGCCTGTTGCTGTGACAGACCTTGAACACAGGGGTGGGGAATGTAGTCCCCTGTTTAACAGGAAGCATAATCCATAATTAGCAGATTTTGATTTTTTTTTCCCCAGTGGTTATAAAGTTTCTTAGCTGCTTTAAATAATTCCAGTAATATCCATGGAATTGGGCTGCTTTTGAGCAGTGGAGGCTCAGCTCCGACAGAGATCCATGGAAGTACATGAACATAAAGGGTAAATGAGTTAAATGGGAGGTGATGCTCTGCAGGAAATTTGTCACAGACCTGCGAGCTCTGGTGTGGTACTGCTGGACTCCTTCATTAACTTCTCCCTAATGCATACCTTGCTGCTCGTGCTAATTGTACAATCACAGATGCTCTGAGTACACAACAGCGATCTCTGTTTAAAAAACATTGCTTCTGAAAGGAACGCTTCTTAAGGGCCTACATTATTATTCAAATTGATGCCGAGGATGATGTAAAGAAGGAAGCTGTTCAACAGCACTTCACTGATCTTTCTACAGCAACTTGTATCAGTCTCATTATGCTGTTTATACACACACAGTGCGATGCCGTCCCATTGGTATTACACTGCTAATTGGAATTACTACTTTCAGAAAGAAAAAGTCAGTTTAAAGGCCAAAAGAGAAGCGTGGTTGTAATGTATACCACAGCATTTATTTCTTTACCGAGGTCCATTGGATTTATAATTACAAATCCATTCTAACCTGTCAAAGCATTTATCAGTGTATTTAATCAATACAGTAGTCCTACATTGCTCTTTTGCTGTCAGGTTTCACAAATGAATACTGTCTTAACATAATGAAAATAGACTGCATCTGGCATAAACCCACCTGAAATGACTTCTAGGAAAGTTCCACCCAAGGATGGAGTGGCCACCTGCTTCATTCTTTCCAGCCACCCCAGTGTTTCCCTAGATAGGTGTGAAATTACAGGTTTGTGGTGTGTGCCAAACTGGGGACTTATGCTAGAGTTTGACTGAAATGCAACTATGTGACCTTTACTTATTATAAACACAGGCCATTAATTTTGCAGATATTTGAGGAGAGGATCCTGGAAAGTGGGAACAAACATAAAATCTTGTGGTAGCTGCGATGAGTCTCTGTAGATCAAAGATTCTTCTCTTTCCTCCTGTTCTTTTTCTCTGGTTTAGCAATAGGTAAGCTAAGAATGTCTGCAACAAATACCTCTGTTGTGATTTCTGCTGGAATTTCTTCTTCAGTCAAAGCTGCTGCACCTGGAGGGCAGTAACAACAACACAAGACACACAGAAGCAATGTAAAAAGGGCTTTCCAGTAAAATTTATAAGCAGCAAGAAGTGAATTAAATGTTTTTAAAGATGTACAAAGGGATCATGGCAAAGTGATGGTTTACTAGCTCGTTACTTTATGTGTTTATATCAGGGATTAAACCTGTCAAATCTGTGTCTCACCTTGCAGCAGGTCCCTGCCTCAGAGGAGTCATGGGACAACTTTTACGCTTGGTCCATTTGATGTGATTTAGGATCCTGAGGGATCTGGGGATTTCCAAGCTGCTTTGCAGCACTGGGCAGATCCCTTTGGGAGCGGCACCTTTGCTGCATGCGGCCCATTGCCAGTGACCCTAAACAGATGCTGTTCCAAACTGGTGGGGACTGGGACATGAATTGTACAAAAATGCAGTTCCAGTTACAATGGACAATTAAATCCAGCCGCTTGGCTCAAATCAATGCTATAATTTGCTGTTCCAGACTGGTGTAGACTGGGACATAAATTGCAGACAAACGCGGTTGTTACCAACATCTCTGTTACAATGGGCACTGCGGCCTGGGTAAAATCAGCGCTGGGATTTCCCTGTGTGTTTCTAATTTCAGTTCCAGCCAGCAGATAAACAGCAATGTAATCTTGTCAGACCCCAGTTATAGTTCATTGTCCATTTATTTTTAGATACACCCATGCAATTGCTGCGTGGATGAAGGACAGTCTGTAGCTCTGTGACTATTTTTGCAATCCCATCTGAGCAGTTTTGACAGCTCTTGGCCTAACAGGGTAAATGGGTTTGAAATTTAAATTATTCCATTTGGGAATTGAAACAATCCTGCTTCTGTGCTGTGTGGAATGCTAATCCTGTACCTGTGGGATCACAGGTGTCCGGTTCAGATCCTCCTTCCCCAGATCTCCTGCCCATCAAGGTGATCAGACACTCGGCCAGCTCATCCTCTGTCATCTGCTCCCCTGTACACAACAGAGCAACACCAGCCCGTGGGTTATGGGGTTGAGAGCACAAAAACTCAAAAGCAACTCAAATTACAAACTGCATGAATTAAACAGGACAGTTAAAAGAGGATCTGGCTTCTCTGAGATAGAGACATACACATTGCCAAGCAAAACACATGATCCCAATGCAGGAAAACGTTGATCCTAAGGAAAATTGCTCTTCCCTATGGCATTTTGGGAAAAAATGTCAGTCAAAGGGAGAAATTCTAATGCAGACAGCTCTTTAAGATAGACTTCAGTTGCAGGGGCTTGAGCTTCTATTCCCACTAGAGAATTCCTGGCACAGACCACAGTCCATGTAGCCATTTTCATACAGAGGAGGAAGAGGAAGGTGGAGAAATGTCTTGATTTAGTATCTTGAAATAACATGGACATAGCAGTTGTTCCCAGTTAGTGGTTGGCTCATGCCCTGGAGCATGAGGTTATAGATCTGTTATGAAACTGTTCTATCTGATGTACCTATTTATGGATGTTCACACCATCTGTATAAATAGCTAACCTTTCTCACACTGGTTGAATCCTTGGTTTCCAAGGATCTTTGTGGCAAGGAGTCTTGCCAGGTGATGTACTGAGTAAACCAGCATTTCCCTTTACCTGTTTTAATGCTCAGCTGCACTTTTACAGCAGAAGTAAGACAATAGAAGTTTGTTATTAACACTCTATGGCACTGGCCACAAGCATGTGAACACCCACGTTTACAGTGTCCTCCCTGATTCAGCTCAACTAAACCATCCAGTCTCACACAGATTCAGCCCAGAACCAATTTCATCCCTCCTTTCTTGTCTCCCTTTTATCAGTTTTATACTACTTTTCCAGAGCCTGTGTGACTGGAAGAGAGAACAGCGATTCAGATAAGGGCACTGGGAGAAGGATACATTTTGCCAAGATCCATACTTATCATTTAACAGTCAAGATACCTCAGGCCAGCAGAGATTTCCAGAGCAGTAAAAGAAGCACAGCTGGGACAAGACATGTGATTATGCAATTTAAAATCTTAAGGCAGATGGGTCCATATGCCTGCCCTGGTGACCAGGCTATCGTTCCATAATAATTTCTTGCTGCAGTGAAAAAGTTCTGAAATTGCAGGCAGAACTAGCAGGCATAAAACTGATATTAGAAACAAATTAACTCACCTCTGCACTGAAGCAGAGACAGGAAGTCTCCTCTGTCAATAACTTTGTCTCCCTTCTCGTTATCGTAACCAAGAACCTGAAATGCTCGTTGTATGGTTTTCATTGACAAGCCAAGTGCAGGTCGATGATTTATGTAAAGTTTGATGAAATCCCCTAAATTGATTTTTGTCACTTGTTCTCCAGTATCCACGTACTTGCTGAATTTTACTTCATTTATCATTTCTTCAATCTAAAGATCAAGACAAGGCAGATTGTTACATGTTTTATTTCAAAGAGCATTGGGCTAGTTTCTGATCCTGTGAATGCCGACATCCCCTCACCGTGCATGGGTTGGTGCCATGGGTGCCATGACCACATCCCAGTAGGATGAGCTGCACTCAGCAGCTGAGGATGGGCATGGCAAACAGTTACACACCTGCTGACAGGACAATAATAAGCTAAAATGGGGGTTACACATTCACAGTCATTTTGGATTTCCTCTCTTGTGACAGGCACTCAGTGACCCTGCAGCTGTTACCGGCACCTTCGGCACAGCTGTGTCTCCGCTCTGGGACAGTGGGCAGGCAAACCACAAACCAGTAAACACACCATCCTTGCTCTGGAAGCACACACATGAGGGTCCCGACAGAGCCAGGCTGCACACCCTGGCTGGCATTAGAAATCTTATCTTCCCCTGCTCTGACCTCTGTCTGGGATGGTTCTGGTGCTGCACAAGCCAAATCCAAAAGGTGCTCAGTGGAGCTGACACCCTGCGCTGCTGGATCGCTTACTCTCAGACAAACAGGCAAGCACTGGCTGTGCTGGATACCAGTGGTTTTCCTGAAGTCTGGTGCTGTGAGTCAGTCCAGTTGGCAGCTGTGCAGATGTGTGTCCAAAAGGCAGCATCTGCTCGGTGCCTTCATTGTGCTCGCAGCCCCTTCGGAGATAAACGGGCAGCAGAGAAACGCCGGGAGAATTCCCCGTGCCAACACGTACCAAGCGTGCTGCTCCCCAGGAAGGGAAGCTGATGCAAGATCTCCCCAGGGAGGACTTTGCATTCAGCCTTGGGCCTTTGTCCTTGTGTCACAAGTTTTTCCACTGAATGAAGCCCGGGGAAGAGGGAAATCTCAGCCTTATATTTTTCCTGTAGTGAATGTCACACCAAGCAAGAGCAGTCATTTTCACTCGGCTCTGGCTGATCTGGGATTAGGTTTTATATCAACCCCACTGAACTACAAAAGAAAAACACCAATTCCCAAAAGCTTTGCTAGTCAGCCCAAGCTGCCTTTTCTCCCTCCTGCTTTTCTTTTATTAAAACACTCTAGAGAGAGATGAACCTTCTCTCTGGATTTATTACTGATTTTAGGTTGCCTGGTTTCACAACAGCTCAGCACCTCTGTTTCCATGCCTGAAATGCTGTTTATATTTTAATTTGGGGAAGTGTGGGACATTATCAGTTATTCTTCCAGAGACATTTCCCAAGGGAATATGTTCTCTGTGTCTCCAGGATGCAAAAATGTAATAACCCAAGGAAAAGATCTAACACAGTATGAGGAGATAACACCTCAACTTGACACCAGGGCAAAGCAGCCCCAGCTCAGACAAACATTTGCTGGTTGTGGGGGCTCCAAAGTGAGTCAGTTTGGTGGTGGCTGTGGCAAAGGTCCTGCCTTCCATCTGGTGGCTCTCATGGCAGAGCATCCCTGGTAGATGGGGTGGCACAAACTCACAGCACTGCCTCAGCAGCCTGTGGGTTCCTGTGCCATGGCAGAGATGAACACAGCCTCCCCCACGGAAAGACTGAGGGAGGGCAGTGATGCACTGCTGCCCTTGGGAGAGCCCCTCCTGCGGTGACGGGCTGGAGCTGGTGCTCAGGGGCCGTTATTCAAATCTCCTTGCTTCAGATTCAGTCATGCCAGGTTACACATTACAAATGAGGTTTGTATACATACAGACTGCCTTGGAGAAACAGCCACACAAAGGGGAAGAAGCAGCACCCTTATTAAATCAGTTCTCTCTGCTGTAAAATTTTGACCCTGAGGTTGCCTTGTTGAACAACTATGAGCTGTTAGGCTCCAGGTTTGTTCAGCCTTCCCCTGCAGTTGCCCAACTTGCTAGCAAGGAAAATTTTGATGAATTTGCTGCCAGATTCTGACCACTACTGTATTGATGCAAATCAGATAAAATACACTGAAGGCAAATAAATATATCCCAGAGCCATCCAGCGTGGCAATGGTCAGAATCTGGCCCTTAGAAAACTTGAAAAGTGCAATCAATCTTGCTCTTCTTTTAAAAACAACAATAAGAACAGCTGACCAACCTCTTCCTCTGATGGATAAAATCCTATTGCTCTCATTACAGAAGGAATTTCCTCCAAGGGAATATGTGTTGACACCTGTCTGTTCTCCATTGTATCGATACCTTGGCTGCACAGCTGTACGTAGTAAAAATAGTCCTCCAGTTCCTGCCAGGGATTCAAACAAACACTGCAAATTTCAGTTACCAACAGGCATGGAAGATAAGGCTCCTTTTAGGGTTCACTAACAGGCATATCAATGAGATTGCTGTTAAAGGCAAGTTGGACAAAACATAAAGAAATGTCAGGCCTGTAGAAATTAAAGTCCAGCCAGATGTGGCCAGACAACGTTCACGGTGAGCATAATTACCCTGAAGAATTCGCCTTCTCTGCCGCCATTCAGGAGGTTGTAGAATGGGATCAAGTCCTCCCCACCCAGGAAAGCAGCAGCATCCAAGGCCCTGGCAGAAGTGGAGAAAAGAAGGTACAGGAAGGGTTCATGTGAGGAGAGCCTTCACGGTTCCCTTTCTAGTCGTTCACAGACACTTTCAATAAATAAAATCCCTGGGTCTGAGAATTGAGGAAAGAAAAGCACTGCCTTGAACCCTGTGCTATTTTATCATCAGCTGCACTTCTACAGCATATTTCATACCCAGGTTTTACATACAATAGCACAGTGTGGGAATTAATTATTACTGAATGGTCCTCTTGTTTAGTGGAATGAGTACAGGGCTGGGAGCCAGCAGCTTTTCCATGGACTTGAACTTGGTGTCTGGCATTTGGCTTTTCTGCTTCCTTATAGAGACATTGAGGGAGATGAATTAGCTAGATCAGCGTTTTGAACATGCAGAGAAGGCCGGGGCTTGGTGTTTGCAATAAACCACACAACTCCCTGTTCCTTGATCTAACACATTTTTCCCCAATAACTCAGTGCAATCCATTACCCGACTTCCTCCGCCGTGGCTTGCAATGGAGTCACAGGTGCAGTTTGCGTTAAACTGAAAGCGCCTGAGTAGCCACCTCTTTGTTTCAATTTCATAGGCAGTTGGAGCCAAAAGAATATCTTTGGCTTGTGCAGATGTAAAAAGAAACCAAGCCTGGAAGTGCAATCATGGCATAGCACTGCCACATAATACCCCACGCCTGGCAGCAAGGCTGCAGCTTTCACACACACCTCTGTAGTGCTGCTTCCACTGGGGTTTTTTTGCAAGCTTCATGCTTTTTTCATAATTAAGTTATTTGGGTATTAAACACAGTGGAGATGCACAAGATGCCAGAAGCAGCAATAAAATGATAATTAGCTCATCAAGAACTTCGCTCTAAAAACAAATTACATAGAAATTCAATGTTGCCTGGACTCTGGCCAACCATTATAAAGAAGGATCATTTATATTCTATTGCCTTCCTTAAAATGTCGCTTATCCTGACCCCCGACTGTTTAAGCCACACAAAGTGGAAAAGAAAATAAATAAACCCATTGCTTTCCCACCCAGGTTTCCTTTGTTCTGGCACATGAAGGTGAGCTGGCTTGGCACCCCTTGGGCTTTCCTCAGAGCGAATGGTGCTTGCAAAATGTGTTCTTTGCAGGACCAGCGTGGTCTTAACCACAAAGTCTTGGTCCTAGGAAGGTGAGGGGCAGTGGTGTTTCCCAAGTGCACACCAAAAGGCAAACATAGGAGCAAGGGCTAAAAGCCAGCTCCCATGGAGTTACTTCCCAGAAACCAGGAGACACAGTGCTCTGTGCTAGGAGGGTGTTGTGCAGGATTTGAAAAACAAAAAACCAAACCAGCACAGACTAAGGGAGAGCATGCCACACTATCCTAACTCTGCCATGGACTAAGCTCCCTTCCCAGTCCCTGAAGTGTGAAGTGGTTCCATGCTGGGCTGGAAGCCTTCATGCCATTCACAGCTGCCTTGCTCCCTCTCTAGGTACAAATGTATCTACCGGGCACCTGCAGCCATGAGGGAAGAGCCTCTGCCCCACAAATGCATTCCAACGAGCAGCTTTGGTCCTTGATGTGCCAAGAAACCAGTATATCTATCCTGCCTTTGCTGCGTTACTCCCCTGCCACGTGGGAGCACGTCTGGCACTGCTGCCCAAGGGATCTGGCAGAGGGAAACCTGCAGAGGACAGTGTAAGAAACCTGGCAGGATTCATCGCTGATGCTCTGGGCCAGAGCCTGGAGATCCTCCTTTGTTAAAGCAGCCTCCACTCTTCCAACCACCCCATTTACTGCAGGCCATTTATTCATGTTAGCAAAGCTTTGTAGGATTAAGGTGGCTTGTCCTAAATCCAGTCTTCAAATGCGGGGGGATTTCCCAGCAAATTCCTGTCCCATTTGGAGAGCAGACACTTTTGTATCAGCAGCTGCCCTGTGTGCTCCTCCTGCAGCCAGTGCTGCTCTTCTGGTCCCTGCCTAACCCTGACAATCTCCCATCACGCTGGCCAGGCCACAAGGGCCACAAAATCCTCTGCCCAACTTCTTACCATTTGGGCACCATTTCCTAGACTGTTCCCCTCCTGTTTCAGCTGCCACCCACACAGAGCTGCTTGGGGCCCAATGGGTTGACCAAGCAGCTGTGGAAAGTGGTAACAAGATTCCTTTCCCTTTCCTGCCATAACTCACGGTAGGTTGACCTTCCATTTCATGAAAGTGCGCTCCTTCCCCCCAGCTGTGAAGATGTAACGCCCGTCATGGGAGGTTGCAAAGTCAGAGGCACCATCTGGGTGGCAAATGAAGGCTGAGGACTTGTGGGGGTTGCCATCAACAGGCAGAATCTGCAAGCCCACCTGGAAGGGAAAAGGGAGTCTGGGAGGGCTGGGGGTCCCACTGGGGCAGTGCCACACCCTCTTCCCCAGGAGTTCTCTCAGCTCTCAGGCAGGACCAGCCTACACGTGGTTTCATCTCCAGTGAAATTCCCAAGCGACCACCAGCTCTGCAAGTGGGGGCTCTTGTACAGCTGGGGCTCCATACCTTGTCCTTTGTAATGTACACCAGGTAGTGTTGCTGGGGGTCCGCAGAGCTTGTCCTAGGGAGGATTTGTATCTTCTCCAAGGGGAAGCCATAGGTTGGTCCCAAAAGGGTCTTTCTAAAGGCAAACAACATTATTTATCCACTCTAGGCCACCCAAAACATTTTTCCCCTCTGAACAGCTGTTGTGTGAGAGGATGGGTAGATATGGGAGGTGTGCAGAGGCTTTGTGCTACTGGCTGAGAGAACAGGATAGGACAGGGTCCCTGGCTAGAAGGAACTACACTGGGACTCAGAAATTAATTTAGTGCTCAGGGATTATGCTTCGCTCATGTGAACTCCTGTCTCTTTATCTGATGTCTAACTGCTGCATCTCAAGTCCAACATGCTGAGCAGACCAAGACCCACCTGCAGCCACAACCTTGCTAAATGACACATTAGTGAATGGCAGAGTGGGCATAAGAATGGAGTGACCTGAGGGCTCTAGAGCCATCCCAAGATCTGCATCACGGATGGACAATCCCATGAGCATGGGTGGGAGTATGGTGGTCATTAGACCAAGGAGAACAGAGTCAGGAGGAGGTTCCCAGGCAATGGCAGGCCTGAATCAATCCTCTACCTGCACATTTTGGTCGTCGTGTTGTAGAGCTTCATTTTGTAGCAGTTGTTGGCAGTGAGGAAAAAGGACTCGGTGCTGAGCTGTGGGTACCAGGCCAAGCACAGGGGCACCGCAGCCTGCTCCAGCCTGTCCCTGTGTGTGACCACCAAGTGGTCCTTGATGCTGCTGTTCAGGTCATATTCAACCTGGAGGAAAGACAAGGAAACACATCAACTCTCCTGTGGTCTGCTAGCACCCTTGACCTTGTGGAATCACTGGATTTGCATCTCCTGGAGAAGCCACAATAGGAGAGCCTCAGCGCTGAGACCAGGCTGAGAAACAACCCCCAGCAATGGAACTGGTGGGGAGAGAGTTGGGAGCCAAGGAATCAAACACAATTTCCTCTGATGGCCTTGTCCAACCCCACCCCTTTAACCACAAATCATCTCTGTCCTTTAAACTTCCACATCAACCCACCAGCTGCCGGTCCTCCCCGAGGCTCAGGAGCCTGGGCTCGTTGCTGTCTGAGTGGACCCCAAAGAGGATGCTCCGGATGGGTTTGTAGTGGGAGTCCAGCCCTGCCAGGTGTTCCCAGCATCTGCTCCCATTCTGCAGGACTCTCTTGTAAACAGTCACTGAATGATTCTCATCCTGCAACACCAGCACAAAGGTCAATGAGCCACGATCCCTGCACACATCCCCTGGCTGGCAGCGGGTTACTTGGTGTATCCCCTTTAGGCTTAGCCTGGCCCTTTCTGTTCTGGAGTTCCACCAGAATGTTTGGAGTCACAGCCAGGATAAAGCACTGGGCCAGACAGATTTGGGCAGCTGCTCTCAAGAGAGCACCACAGAAATCCTCAATCTGGCGGGAGCTTCTGAGCCATTCCCTGCCATGCTCATGTAGAAAAAGGGCAGTAAATCAATTTCTGTGATTCCCCAGAAATCACAAGGAAGATGCTGTGCTCTGGCACACGTGCAGGAAAGGGGAATCTTTTTCTTTGTAGAGATCAGTTGCTACAACCTCTGAGTCAAACTGCTTCAACGCTGCTCTACTCTTCTATATCAAGACACGGGATCAAGGGAGCAGCCCCCTCGCAGAGCACCAGCCAGAAGGAAATCCCTGCTCCAGCCCTTTCTACAGATGGATGCAGAGCTAAGATTTGTCACTAAAGTTAGGAACGGGGCGCTGCCAGCAGCGGGTCTGCGGAGCCGCTGTGACTGGTGACGTTTTTACAGAGTGACTCTTCAAGCCAGGAAAAGCATTTCGGAGTCAGGAAGCCCCAGGGGAGGAACAGCCCTCTGCCCTGCTCGCTCTGCATTTCAGAGTCACCAAGCCCCAGGGGAGGGACAGCCCTCTGCCCTGCTCGCTCTGTGCCTCGCAGGACGGCCGGCAATTCCCAGTCCCTCCCAAAGCTGCCCCAGGAGCAGCGCATGTAAATCACCGAGCGGAAAAAACAAGCTTACAGCAGTTGCGAGGTACTTGGAATCGTAAGAGAAGCTGATGTGAGTCACGGGACCTTTCGAGAACTGGAATTTGTCACAGATGGACTTAAGGGAAATTGCATCAAGGATGTAAACGCTTCCATCAGTAAAACCAGCAGCCAGCAAATAACCTGGAAAGCAGACCAGAAACCTCTCACTACGCCATCACTCCTCACAGGAATGCCAGTGCTTGGCACGTGGGGAGGTCACAGGGCTGGGATACCTTCGGGGTCATAAGATAAGCACTGGATGCCGGCCTCAGTGAATATCCTGCTAACGAGGTACTGGGTCTCCTTGTAGTCCCACACCTTCAGCAGCCCACAGTGACTCCCTGCAGCCACGAGTGGCTCCTGTGGGTGGCAGGCGATGGCATTCACAGCTTTCTTCGCTTCTTTCATGATTCTTTCAAAGTTTGTGCTGTCTGTTGCAACATGGAACATGGTTGCCTCAGAGGTTGAAAGGATAAAGTTCCTGTTTAGTGTGAGAGAAACAGAATTCGATGAATCAGACCAACTGGCTCATGTCCCTCCAAGCTATATTACACATCAGTCTCTTTTTGGCAAGTTAGTTGGACAATCACTTATATTTTGTGATATGCAATATGCAAACGCTCCTTGACCTGGAAGGCAAGTGGCACTTTGTATTCATGACCTGGGAAATGGCCACGGGAAGACACTGGAGCCAGTTCCATTTTCTACTTGGCTGGGCAAGCCAGAAGATGAATGACATCTAGGGAGCTCCTGCCGTTTGCAAGTCACTGGTGTGTGATATGGACAAATGAGCAATTGGAGATACTCTAAATGAGCTTTTCACGTGTCTCCACGCCACCATTGTCAGTGGCTCCACATTGACCGCGCTGCCATGGCCAAGGTCAGAGGGCAGTTTCAGTCCCTGTCTGCTCACTCAGCCACACTGACCAGCCCAGCAGAGAGGTTTCACTGTGTGACTGGTGATGTGTGAAGCAGACAGCTGGATAATTATTCACATTACAGCACAAACATGTCTAGTTTCAGTCTGCCTGATGGAGAGTCTGGACCCAGGGAAAGGGGCAAGAAAGGATCACAGAGAAATCCCAGACTGGTTTGAGGAGAAAAGGACCTTAAAGATCATCTTGTTTCAACACCTTCCGCTAGACCAGGTTATTCCAAGCCCTGTCCAACCTGGCCTTGAACAATTCCAGGCATGGGGCATCCACAGCTTTTCTGGGCAACCTGTACCAGGACATCACCATTCTCACAGTAAGGAATTTCTTCCTATATTCCACCTAACCCTGCCCTGTCAATTTTAAGCCATTCTCGCCTTGTCCTGTCACTCCTTGTGACACCCTTGTCCAAAGTCCCTCTCCAGGTGTTTTGGAGCCCTTGAGGCACTGGAAGGTGCTATAAGGTCTCCTTGGAGCCTTCTCCAGGCTGTCTAGGAGCTGCACAGACAGACAAGTGGGGAAGCACAGCTTCTTTGCCAGCTGTTCCATCACAGGCACCAGTTTATGCACATCTGGCCCAGGCACTGATGGACTCTGCACCTCTTGCATGCCTGAGCTGGGCTCTCCAGCCATTCCTAATCCCACCAGCCTCTGGGATGAGCTCAGACCCTCCCCTTTGGTTTTCTGCCTTCTGTGCTGCCCAGAGCAGCTACAAGTGGCAGGAGCTACAGCAGCAACCCAGGAAGAGGGATGAGACTGCAGAGACCAACGGGGAAACCAAACCATCCCCCAGGACACTGCTCCAGGCTGGAAAAGAATCTGTCCCACATGGCTCTTTGGAAAACACGTGTGGCTAAGAACAGACATTGCCAGGAAAGCCTTAACAGGAGTCACAGACATATGGTTTGCAGGCTGGATGGAGCCACACAACAGCTTCATCTGGCCTGCAGACTCCCTATAAATCCTAAGGCACAGCTACATCATGCAGAGGGACAGAGAGGGGATGGTGACCGGTCAGTGTGGTACAACCCTGCACTGGTGCCACGGCCCCAGTTAGCTTGCCAAGCCGTGATAAAATCCAACTGGATATAGCCATCCCTGGGAGGGGCTTAAGGGGCGGATTAAGGGGCCCTGTGAGAGCTGGAGGCTCGGCATTAGCACTGCCTGGTGTGCCGGGTACGTGACAGAGAAGCTGATCATCGCCGTGCCTGCACTAACGCCGTGTCTGCGCCAAGGCATCACCTCAAGCTCTGAATCTGGGATGTGCTAGAGCCCACCCACACTCCCTCTGTGTCCTGCCCAGAAGCCTGGGCACAGGGTTGAAACCTGCTCCAGACCAGGCAGAAGCTCATGGAGCAGCTCTCACTGACCACCTCCCCAGTTTGGAGCAGCAAGGCAAACACAGAAGACCTGGGTTTGTAAAGAGGCACTCACCTGGTGAAAAAGGGCTGGCTGCTGTCTGGGGAAGCACCGGGAAGATCACGAAGGATTGTGGAGAAAGAGATGGACCGGATGGGACCCACTTTGTCATGGCTGTAGATGGTGAGGAGCCGCAGTTGCCCATCATAGAATTTAACCTGCCCTTTCACATCACCTGTGACTACACAGCTGCAAGGAAGAGGAAGTTATTAACCAACACACTGACTGACAACTCCCAGATATTGCTTGAAGAGCATCCTTGGGCAGAAGCAAATCTCTTCCCCATTTCTCTGCACAAGCACATGAGCAGAGCCCTGCACAGATGTTCAGGAGAAAGCCGGGGCTGTGCAGAAACCAGCGGCTCTGCTGTGTCCCTGCCGTGTCCCTGCCGTATCCCCGAGGCTGTCGCGGTGTTTGGTGGCTGTCTGCTCCCTCTGCCGGTAGCGGCCAGGAGGCTGAGCCACTGTCTGAGCTACCCCAGCAGAGCTGGCATCTCATCACCACGACTTTTCACCCCCAGCCAAATCCATTGCTGGAAAATTACTCATAAACCAGCAGCACTTTCCTGCATGAGTGACCATGCTGCCAAGTGACTTAAAACTCCAACATTATATTTCTGCCACTCCTACAGCTGAGGTACCCGAGGACTACAGCTACGGAAAAGGGCTGCCCCATTACCTCTCCAACACTTGGAGCACGGTAAGACTCTCCTTCTGCATTGACACCACTTTGGTGGCTGTTATTCCGTGCGGTTTGGCTGGCAGTTCCTCAGGGAGAGTGCGGGGATTGTCCATGTCCCACACCACCAGCTTCCCAGCTGAGGTGCCCGTCAGAGCTTGGGTGTCGTTAAAATGGAAAACGGACTGGCTGAACTGTCCCACCAGGCACTTGAAGGTCTGTGGAGACAGCAGCCAGGCCGTGTTTTCATCCCAGAGCTGACTCTGCCCTCCTCAAGCAGAGAGGTTTCTGCTTGGTCCTCATGACATTCCTTCCCTGCCCCACAGCAGGACAAGAGACAAGAGCCCCGGGAGAAAATGCAGTGGGGCACCTTGGAGAGAGAGCCCTGCTTGAGCTCAGCTCGGGCAACCCCACAGGCTTGTCCCTGTCCAAGGGGGACAAGCTGGGGACATGGCCACTGCTTTTGCTGGAGGGGATGGGGAGGGACAGTGCTGCTGCCAGCAGGAAAGCCAAGAGGGTGACATGCCCTGGTCCCTCCCTGCTGTGCTCACCTGATTGCTCAGGAATGGTGCCCCGTACTGCAAACCTGCATCATCCTGGGGAAAGCAGAGAAAACATCCAGGACAAGGATTTTGGAACCGAGCTCTGCAGTGCCAGCGTGTTCCCTCCCCAGCGTCTGGGCACTGGCCCCACACTGTGGTGACCAAAGCAGGGCTCCCGGGGCAGAAAGGCTCCAAGAGCTTCCAGAGAGCACAAAACATCCTCTCCTTCCGCCTGCTTCTCTTCCAAAAGCTGCTGAATGGCACAAGGCCCATGGGAAAGCAGGAGTGGGAGAGGTGAAGAGCATCCCTGCCACAGCTGGGCCTCACCAGTGTGGGAGTGGAGGGAGGGTGATACTCTGCCCAGACCACTTTGGGATCTGGCAAGGGCAAGGAGCAGGGAACAGTGATGGGGGCGAGGGCAGGGACAGATCTGCGAAGTGTGACCCAAGCTGTGGACAGACACCTGGCCCCAGAGTTTCCCCGTCACCTGCTTTCTGACACAAGAAACATGACTTCCCATGTCTCTACTTACCCACAGGTAAAATATCACCTGGGTTTTGCTGTTGCTGACAAACTCATGGGGATTCTGAGGGTTAAAAATTACATAATCCTGAAATGCAAAGGTGAGAATCACATTAGCACCAAGCTGAGCAATGCTTTTTGCTTATTCTTCCATGCAGAACAATTGCTTTTATCCAAAACCACCTCACCGGCTGCACTGAACTGAAAACCGAGGACACCCTGTGCCTGTCAGGCATCAGAGGAACAGGGATAACCCCTTGGGATGCTCTGCTGCATCAGGGTGCCCCAGGGATGGACTGTGATCCTGCCTCCCATCCCCAGCTGGCACCTACCACCAGCCCCGTGCTGGATGGGGGTATGGGGGCACAGGGGGGAGCAGGTAAGGATGGGGCTGCCTAGTCCAGCCCCTCTGCCCTCCTCAGCCATGGTCACTCACCTGATGCCCAAACTCAGGCTTCAGCTCTGTACTGCACATGGGTTTCTCTGTGGTCAAAGTCCATCTCCAAACACAAACTTTCTGGAAGAGAAGGGAAGAAAAATTCAAGAAACACTTGTGGCTTTCTGGGAGGTTAGGGGAGCCAGGTGAGTCCCATTCCCCACCCACTGCAGGGGATGGTGTGGCCTAGAAGACTAGAGCTGGGTAAAACCCAGCATGGCTTGGCAGCAGAAAGCCTAATTTCAGGAAATAATGCTAGAAATTGCTTAGATGAAAGTGATGAAGTCAGAAGCTTTTATAACAAATTAAGATTCCTTTTCTCAACTCTGCAGCATTCATTTTAATGAAATCCAGGTCTGTCTTCTAATGGCTCAGCAAAAATAAGCCATCACTCTGCAAACCCGCTCCCCTCTCTCCCCATCCAAATTCCCACCTCCCCTGTGCTGCACTGCAAAAAACTTCCAGGTCTCTATCCTGCAAAGCTATGAAAGAGGAGATATTCTCTTCACCTGCACAGTACCAGTACTAATGGTCACCAAGTACTTGGCATCCTGGGAAATGGCAATGGCACAGACCCCATCCTCCGGATGACTCTCGAAGATGGTGCGCACGGGTACCCTACAGAGCAGAGACCCCATGGGTGCTCCTGGCAGCACAAGGAGTTCAAGGCAAAGTCTGTGGCACAACCCACCCACCCTGGTCTGTGTGGAAGGAGAGATGGAGGGAGGGAGGCTGCAAACGCTGGTGCTGCCACAGGCTGGTGCTCAGTGTCCCCTCCATCCCTTCCTCCTAAGTAAATGGCACTGGGAAACAACTCACCAGGAATCTCCATCACATCATGAAGATGTGATGTACTTAGTCTGGGGGAGCTCAGCCCCATCTCAGTGTCTTATGGGTATGGGTGATATGAGGATGATGAAGACCTCAGTTTGGTTTTGGTTCCTTTGCTGCTTTTTAGTCTGCCCCTGTGTTCTCTCATTTTATTCTCAGCTGAGGCTGGAATCGGTCCTGAGTGATTTACTGGACACAGGGGGTTTCCAAAGAGGAGGTTCCTGGGAGCTTACCCGGAGTAGGAGTCCCACACGATGATCAGAGCGTCTGGCCCTCGGTCGGCAGTCGCAACCCAGCGTTTGTCTTCACTCACACACAGGCAAGAGATGACATTCGTGTGGCCCTGGGGGAGGGAAGCAGCAAAATGCCTTGGAGGCTGCAAACCTGGGGCTGTTTTGTCCATACCTTTTGTTTGGGCTGCTTCTGGGTTTGGTTATAGGTGCCCCTTGAGCACAGGGCACCAGAAAAAGAGATGGAGGGAGGGGGTTCAGAAGAAAGGGAGGAGGAGGGAGATGCTCAGCTGTGTGCCAGACCTGCAGGTGGTACTGCTTGTTCCCCAGGATATCGTGGATGACCACTATGTGGGAGGAGACGTACAGGAGCACCTGGTCCTCCCCGTCCATCAGGCTGTGCACGGCCAGGCTGCTGTTGTAGCCAAACACCCAGGACAGGTTCTGCAGGGAAAAGGCAGCTCCTGGCTCTCAGCAGCCAGGACAAAAAAGGCACACAAGGTCTGTGGAGCAATGGAAGAGAGCGGGGCGGGCACCCCAGGTGCCGTGTGGACCATCCTGGTGGCACTGTGCCCGTTGCTACTCACAAGGGGGTGAAGGCTGCTGTCCCTGTTCTTCCGGAACAGCATCCCCGGCATGGCCCCCCACACCAAGCTGGCAGAGCCTTTATGCTGTGTGTGCTGCTCCCTGTAGCCTGAGAGAGGGCCAGAAATGGCTCCCTTGGACTCAGACAGTGCTGGGGGTGGTTCAGGGGGTCCAGCACTCTCCAGGCATGATGTCCCAGCAGTGCCTTCCCCCAGGGTGCCCTGGCTCCCAGCCCAGGTGCTGGGCAGGGTGTCTGAGATCCCCATACCTAAAGGAGATGGTGGGGGACACATCAGTGGTTCTCTGGTATCCTCTGGTGCTCCTTCCTTCTCCGTGGCAGCAGCAAGGGGGTCCTTGAAAAGGGAGAGAGGTTTTGGTGAATGCTGCCTCCTGGGCTGGTCTGGATGGGGACTGCCTTGTGGCTACTGGGAATGAACCCCCAGCATGTCTCAGATCCTGGGGGCTCTGTTTCCACTAGGATCTGCCCCAGACCCTGTCTCAAACAGGACTTTCTGTGGCACAGCCCTCACCTCCGTCTCCTGAGCCATCTGTCTGTCCTGGGACATCTTCTTGGGCTCACTGCTTAGTGCTGCTGTTCCCACAGTGGGTTACTCCTGTGTAACTTCACATGGGCCATCCATCCACACCTTTGCCCTCCTCCCAGGGAGCTGGGGCGTGGAGATGCTCTGAAACACTTCCCCACATGCACTCTCCCAAGATTTGGCTGTACAACGACCTGGAACTGGGCACAGCAGGAAGAAACGGCACCTGTGAAGCTGGGAAATGGGTCCCAGAGCCTCTTCTCAGCTCCAGTAACACTCCCGCACTGAGCACAAGCAAGCCAAGCACAGCTCCGGTTATTCCAGCTGAGCGCAAGGCTCCCTCCCTTGTCTGCCCGCACACCGCGCCGGGCATGGAAATTTCCCTTTGGATGGGGTTTTATCACAGTCCCTGTAAGCATAGAGTTGCTCCTGGGCGGCAGCTGGTTCATCTCCGGCTTCTCGGGTCTGCATTTGAGCCAACACCGAAACATTATGCACAGAAAACTTTCACGGGAGGGGAAGGAGGCCCTGGGAAAAACCCTCCCGGGGCCCCGGCAGGCGGGACGGGAGCTCGGGAACGGCCGCTTGGGAACCGCCGCGGTCGCCGGGTCTCACCGCGCTCACACGGACCCGTTCCCAAGACCCCTCCTGGAAACCCCTCCAGGCTTCGGTGCCTCCCGCTGTCCCGAGGGACCCTCCCGGAGACCCCCCCGCTCACCGACACAGCGATCCCCGCTTCTCCTTGCCTCTGCGACCGCCGTTCCCAGGCAACGGCCGCACCGGCAGCACCGGCTGCGCCACCGGCTGCACCGGGAAAGGGGGGGCGGAAACCTCCTCATCCCCACCGGCTGCACCGGGAAACGCCGGGAGAGAGGGGGGAACCCTCCTCATCTCCACCGGCTGCATCGGGAAACGCCGGGAGAGAGGGGGGAACCCTCCTCATCTCCACCGGCTGCATCGGGAAACGCCGGGAGAGAGGGGGGAACCCTCCTCATCTCCACCGGCTGCCAGGAAGAGGCAGCGTTGACCCCCCCCCTCCGCCGCTCCGTTCCTTCCCGGAGGAGGGAACATTCAGCCTTTCACCCTGCCCAAGCCTAAATCCCGCTCATGGCTGCGACAAAGCCCCTCTTGGCATGGCCGGAGCCATTAGGGACCGAACCCTCGCCCTGCCCGGGGAATGGGATGAAGGGTCTTTACCCGATGCCCCCCACAAGGAGTTGTAGGCTGCTCTGCTCCAGTGGCTTTCCTGAGCAGCAAAAGCGGAGTCAAAGCGAGAAAAATCATCCCCCATCCCCTGCCAGTCCCCCACGGTCCCCAGCTCTCTGCCAGGACGGCCCTTGCACAGCAAACCCACTCCCAGGGATCACTCCAAGCTCTCACTTCACCCCTGCAGATAATCAGCTCCAAACGCTCCCAGCTGTTGACCTCAGCCTTGCTGTTAAGCTCAAATAATAACAATTTCTAAATTTAATTTGTTTTTCCTTCTGCCCAGAAAGAGCCTCACACCCTGCTGGGAGCGGAAAGGAGATTTGTTATCAGCTCCCATTATCTCCCTGACCCGGAGAGGCTGCCCCAAATAATGACTACGAGAGCAGAGAGAGGCAATACTCAGTTTTATTGTTTTGGGAGACTATTTTGAAGTTCAACTAGAAATAAGCTTCAAACAAACCAGTCATTCCCGAAATCCCCTTAAACAGTTTATACACCTTTGGTGGTTTAGGAATGGTATTCCCCAATTCACTGTTCCCACTGAAAACACCCCACACCATGTGCCACTCACCACTCCCCCCACTGCTCCTGCAGCAGGATGGAGAGGACAATGGGAGGAACAAAAAGGTAAACACTGTCCTGGCTGGAACGAGGAAAACACCCCAAAATCAACTCCCGCAAATAAACAAATTTTTTAAAAATTAAAAAGAAAAAAGAGAGAGAAGCCAGATTAGGAGTGCTTTTATCATGACTACATAAACTACTAGTTCTAAAAGCAGAATCATAACCCCTATTCCTTACCTCGTTGTCTTAAAATAACTGGGCATTCCAAAAATCCTTTCAGTATGTTCAGTGACTTTAAAAGTTGTGGCAACGTGGGGAAGATGAAGTATCAAACTTGCATATCTCTTGTCTGTCATCTACTGTGACAGGCATCAAAAAGTGCTCTAGGACTTCTTAGCATGTATTACATGATATTCAGTGAGGAGTTTTAAAGGGGAGAAAAAAGGAATATTCTGTTATCACCAAACAAGAGCATTTCAAGCTCTTTGGAGGCTGTATCAAGTGAGGTTTGGGTCTCTCTAGAGCCTTATTCTAAACTGCTACAAGGTGGAAGAGAGGAGAAGCCACATCTTGCAGCTCTGCAGGTTCCTCCTGACAACCAATGCAATTCTGAACTGCAGGCAGGCCCTGCTCTGCCAGAACCCTTCAGGCACCAGAGGTCACAGCAACAACACGTAGGGAAGTTTTCAAACCAGATGAGAGTCCAGAAAGCACACACAAGCTTCAGCTTTATTGTTCTCCAAGCCATGGTCATCTTTGTAAGGGAATGATATTGCAGCTGAAAAAGAAGAGGGTAGAAGGAAATATTAAATGTCCTTTCTCAAACAGGCACAGAAGGATGGATCAGACCCACCACAACCCTCCTCCACTGGTTTCCTCTACCAGGCAGACCAGCCCCTGAGACCTTTCTCCCAGTGCTCATGGAACTCAGTTTTTTGAGTGTGATGGAACTCAATTTCCTTATCTCTGTGCCGAACCAGCAGCCTCCAGCTCCCCGGTGCCCACCAGCGAGGTCTGTCACAGTGGGCAGTGACCCAGCCCAGGGAAATGCTGCTCAGGAAACGTGTCCTGAGCTGGTGAAAGCCTCTTCCCTTCCAGCAAGTGAAACAGCAGCTCACCCCAGGAGACCCTTCCCAGCCCAGCGCTTCGGAGTCAGCCCCACGTGCACCCTTCTACCACCGCGGATCACAGTCACGCTCAGGGGTCTCTGAAAGAGAGGAAAAATAAAAAATTAATTCACTTTTCCATCACCAAGTCAACAAAGAGCACACACCCCTCAGCTCTTCCAGTCATGAGAAAATAGCTCAGTGCTGAGAGAACAAGGCTACAACAGCACAGACTGAATCTGACACTGCTTCTAACACGGAAATGATGATTCCAGAGATCCAAGTTCCATAGAAAAAGCTGTGGCTAACAGAGACAGGTAAGAGAATGCAGTCACAGCAGAAATAAGCTCACCCCCTCGCTGTGCTGCACCACCGTGGCGATGTTCTGCAGGTTCTGAAAGTTGTTTACATTGACAGATCCAAACTCCACAATCTCATCATCAACTTGAAGTCCCTGGACAGAGAGAGAAGAGAGATGAGCATCTGCATTCTCCAAAGACAGGTAATATCACAGGTAATAACACAGGAGCATCACCCTTCACCCAGCCACAGGGAGAGAGATGTGTCACAACACTTCTCACACTCAGGCAAGTGAACATCACTACAGCCTCTCAAAGGCCATAGGGAGAGGTAAGTGTTCATTCCTCTGTTCTGGTTCATGGGAAGAGAAATCCTGAGGCTGGAATAGTCAGTGAGGCATGGAAGGAGCTGTGTGCTGTAAGGGTACAGCTCAGAGAACACCCATCTCATCCCTGTACAGTGACCAGCCCATTCACAGAACATCCCAGTGTGACAAAAGAGAGGGGGTGACACCCTAATCAAGCCCTCAACTTATTCCTACTTATTAACAACAGACAGAGGAAGCCATGAGCTGTCTGGCTCCAGACAAAGCCTTCCCCATGAGCTGTGCCTGATGTACCGAGATGCTGGCAGGAGAGCCCGGGGTCACGGCGTTCACTTTGGCAAAGGCCTGGGGCAGGCTCTGGTTCTGGCTCATGGCCTCGGCCAAGGCCTCCGCCTCGTCCTTGGCATGTTTCTCCTTCTCCCGGGCGTGCAGCTTGTGCAGAGCTTCCTCCACCTGCTTCATCAGGGCCTTGTGATCATTCTGCAAACCTGTGGGTGACACCACGAGCACATGGGAAGCTGGAAAGGGTTCCCCCAAAGGACTCTGAGCACCTGCTCCCCTCTGCAGCCACGCAGAGCAGTGCCCTGGCTGTCTCTGATCTCAGCAAGAACCTCTGCTGGTCTATCTGCTGGGGCCTGGTGCCAGCCCGGCAGATGTTTATCAGTAAAAGTCAGACACGGAGAAAACCACCCAACAAATTTTGGTAAACATGCGAAGGCAGCAGGGTTGGGAGGACCATGATCCCTTAGAACTCAGTGAGCAGCTCAAGTCTTCTTTCCATTAAGTAATCTGCTGTTATGTATGAAGAGAAAGACCCATCCTGAAAGTCAGGGCACTGGGAAAGCCTGGGATGAAATAAATGCCAAGCCGTTCCCTACCCAAATTTTATTCTACAAACAGCACAGAAAAGCTTTATTGTGTTTCACAGATCCCAAATGGCTCCACAGCAGAGGCAGAATTTCAGTGCCGCTGCAGTAACACGTGGACAAAGGCATTTTACTGACTCAGCCCAGGCGGCAGCTCCGAGCACTGAGCAGAACCACTGGGAAACCGGCTCAGCGCAGCCCTGGGCTCCGGTTCTGAGAAATTACAACGAGGAGATGGAAATTTGAGAGACTTAAGCGCTGTCACCGCTGTTACGCGGTGTCTGTCCCCGGGCAGAGGCCGGGTTTCCCCCGCACGTCCCGGTTTCGCTGGCTCATCCCGCGGGATGGGGGCGCGGCCCGGCTCCGCGGCCCCGGGAAGGGCCCCCCCGCCCGGTTCCCGTTCCCCGCTCACAGATGATGTTGTGCCGGGCGGTGCGCACTTGGTACAGGTCGATGTCTGCGCGGGGGAAGCCCTCGGCGTCCACCAGCGGCTCGTGCATCCCGACGCCCTTTTGCTGTGAGGGAAGAGGCGGCGGTTGGGAGGGGGCCGAGCCCGCGGGCCCGCACGGCGCCCCCCGGCCCGGCCCGGCCCTGCCCGGGCACTGACCCCCTCCAGCAGCTCGTAGCAGGCCTTGATCTGCGCCTCGATCTCGTCCTTGCGCCGCACCAGCTGCTGGACATCGCTGACGGTCACGGGACGGCCCCCGCCGGGCTCCGCCATGGCTGCGGCCGGACGGGAGCCGGGAGGGACGCGGGGCGGGGC